>JARHVA010004906.1:902500-1393724 GCA_037957365.1 Torreya grandis
AAATGTGTCGGAACATTACACAAAACGGACATCAGTTACAAAGTATAAAGGCCAGTTCATCTGCACCTATAACCATATAACCATATTTGGTACACAAAAAATAAAACTGATTAGTCTACTTACACTGAAATCAACCAATGCACTTAGAAACAAACTGGAAGGCAAAATACAAACCCATATAGGCATGCCACATAACAATTGCATGCTCGCTATGCAAGTAAAAGGTCTCTTGAAAAATTGTGAGCCAAAATTTAAATCTTAGTTTAGATCATAGTAGCCATTTCCATAGAAAAAAGAAATACAAGGCATTCAAAAAAAACATGAAATATGTTATAGCAAAAATAATCCCAGGAAAAACAAGGACATGGAGAATTTTTTAGGGATTTCAAGCTTCCACAATCTATTCTAAGGATAAAATAAAATCTTTGGCTTCTGTATTTACAATTGTGCTATACATATCAGGTTGAGGTTTTGAGTCAACCTTCATGACCAATCATCAGGGCAATAGATGGATTGGAATGCCAATTTTGAGTCCCTTAGATACATGATTCTAGAACCACATCTTACCTCGAGAAAATTCTAAAACTATTTACTAGCCTTTGAAAACCTTTAGGAGAATAGCCGTTATAAAATTTTGGCTAGCCATTTCTTGGAGATAACCATTCAAGGCACCAGGTCCCATTGAAATCCTTTTTATTATACTATTTATTATTATTATCAGTGATTACCAGTCCTTTTTGGAGCTTTATGCATAACCAAGAGTGAATGGGCAAACTAGTTCAAGAGTCAATCAAGACAAAGCAACAAGGAGAAGAGGAACTAACTTGAGACTCCAAATAATTGTGGGATCTCTCAATATGAGAACGCATCAAAAAACAATCCAAGAGAAACCAAGTGCATGTGAAATAAATTTGGGGCAAATCGGTAGTAATTGAAGAAGTTGATAGCCTCTTGGACAACTTACTCAGAATCCTTGAAAGACACTATATTCTCTAGCAAGATCTTCATGCTGAACAATACCATGAAGCACAATAAAAAAATATTCTACAATGGTATGAGAAGATGTATCATCGGGCGCAAGAGAAAGCTCTAAAGACCAATGTTGAATGGGAAGAAATTAATGCCATTACGCCCAAATAATGGCAGCAGAAGAAGACAACACGATCAAGGAGTGGACTAAGAAATCACATAGTACACTACATTGGTGGAACAAGAAAAAAGAAAAAAGCTGGGGTGTGAAAGGCGGCCAATTCCAAATATACATCAAACCAAATTCAGAGTATTAGTGGAAAGCCAAAGCCGAAGTGAAAGCAGAGGTCGAAGTCGGTAAAACCCAAAGTTGGAACTAGAATCAAGGAAGGGTTTACCCAGAACCAAACAACCTTGTGCTACTCACAAGCAAGGCATGGGTAGGCACTACAAGAAAACTATCCCCTCCAGAGGAAGTACAGACCTTGACGACAGAGTTGAGTTGGAAGAAGCTACAGAGGAGTTAATGGAAGATTGAACCCAGCCTCCTTGTTCAAATGGAATTCCTTGTCCTGAGATAGAGCCTGAAAACTTCCTTGCAAGAGGAGAATTGTCGACAAAAGAAACATTCAACGCATTTAAGATTTAGTAAATGACAAAGCCGAACCAAGAACCCCAAGGCAGCCAACAAGACAAATCGGATTAAGCAACAAAAGAGAGGCACCTAACAAAGCAATGTAGGATCACCCATTTCAAATTAAGGTCAACGATCTATACATGTCTAACAATGTTGAGAGAGCACAAGAATGTCCAAGACAAGCTTTCCTAAAGAGGAGGATCATACCAGAAGTGTTGTGTCAAACCCAAAAACAAATTCACATGAGGACAATAATCATGAGCACTCTACTAATTTCAAACTCTGAAAAACAAGAAGCTATCAAAGTTTGTTGGTGATGAATTTCAAGACCCAGTGTGGCATTGCAATCCATGTATCACCATATGGACTAAATAGGAAAACAAATGACGACCACTTGTTGCAGTCATTTCCAACCACACTCAGAGGAATGGTTGTAGACTCACATACTAACACACCAACAAATGAAAATACCTTGTATAGGAATGGCTGTAGACTCGTATACTAACGCACCAACAAATGAAAATACCTTGTATGATAAACTATGTAAGGAATTTGAAAAAATACTCAAGCTCTTTAGAGATAACAAAGAAATTGTCATAAAGATTTACAACACCCAACAAGGGAAACATGAAACCATACAACCCTGTAATAGAAATCTAAAAGAATTGCTAGCAAAACTTGAGAAGGAACCAACCGACGACTTGAAAAAGCAGTGTTTCAATGAGGGAGTTGTACCTGTTGTCAATCAAACTTGCACCCCTGTGAAGGTAGTTTCAGGTCTTCACATTCTACTGAAACATGGAAACAATCATATGCTGTGGGTGACCTAATCAGTGGATTGAGTCTCTAGATTGTAAGGGTTAGCTCCCTTTGATGTAGCAATTAAGATCTCTGCTATTTTTTGGGATTTTCTAACTTTGGGGGGGATGAAAGGGAGAAGAAAACTGAAAGGGAAATTCTATCTAATATGGGGTGATACCCCTGATTTGCTTAATCCACTCAAATAGAACTTCTAAGAACACTAATTCAGACAAAAAAAACATTGGATTTCAACTCCAATTGATCAATACGCATAAGTATTTCACGAAAGGTTCTGTCTAATGATCAAAGCTTGAGGGAAATGGTAGAGTAGCGCTGATTGAAGGCACTAACAGCCACTAATATCCACTATAAACTTAGCACAAGACATTCAAACACAAAACGTGATCTACATAAATGACCAGCTAGTAACTAGGTATGAATCCTGACTTGACAAGGAAGAAAAATCTATCACTTAGGCAAATCAGTGACAAAATTACACTATATCAGCGGCTAGAAATTGAAAAAACACATTCTTATTGATTCTGAAAAAGGTTACAACACAATCTTTGGCAAAAGTTTTTTTGCCAAAAGAGGGATAAAAATCTAAGGCTGAAAAGCCAACTTCTATAGAAAATTACAAAAGCCAAGAGATTGGTGTTGAAAAATAAGAGAGGCTAAATCAGTCCAACTCAGTCTTTACAAAAGTCTATTTTGTCTTCTTCCTCTTTGCATGAAAGCTCCTTGGCGCTAGAATTAGACGGTAAGTTCATACGTTTGACTTTGCTTGTGCATGTTCGGCTAAGCCATGTCTAAAATTAGAGACTAGCGCTTTGGTGTTTGACAATGAACGGTGGGTTTGTTGAAAGGCAAACCTCTTTTTGCATGGAAGATTATGCCAAGTTTCCAAAATAGACTCCCCTTGATCTGCTCTCGTTTGCATGAAAACGACGCCAAACTTGGACTGATAACTCAGTTTGAAGCTAAGTTGGACCTTCAAATGCATGAGAATGACTAGTCAAACCACAAATAAAACAAATAGTCAACTGAAACTTAGCAATCTGCAAAAAATGGCCTTGTTCGCATGTGTTTTCTCTTATTTTGGTCTGCCTATGTCTTGTCTATTTTTGGCAGGATTCTATTTTTGGATTATCTTATCTATATTTGGTCTATATTTCCTCGAATATTCTATTTTCAACTTCCCGTTGGATTATCTATTTTCTATCCTTTTTGCACAGTCAAACCTCCATTTCTTTCGGATTTCTTGTTATCTCCTTGGCTTAATGCTTTTGGATTTCTAGCTACGGACTTTTGCTTTTTTTGTCTTCTTTCTTTCGGATTTTTTGGTTTTACCCTTGCCTTATTCTTTTATGTGGACTTTTATGTCTGCAGATTTATTTCCTTCGACTTTTCTTCTTCGAATCTCCTATTTGCCAACTTGTCCGAAGGATATCCTTCTTCTTTGCTTTATATTTCATTCCTTTGGGTTTTTTGGTTTCAAATTCCCGTGGACAAAACGTCCACAGGAATTGTCCATTGCCTTTTAAAAAACAGCCCTTCGGGCTTTTTGTCATGATCCTTTCCCGAAGGGCAGGTGCCCTTCGGGTTTTTTGTAAAGCCCTTTGAAAACCACAAGACTAACCTTCCCGAAGGGCAGATGCCCTTCGGGCTTTTTGTAAAGCCCTTTGAAAACCACGAGACTAACCTTCTCGAAGGACACATGCCCTTTGGGTTTTTTTTGCAAACGTCTTTCCCGAAGTTGAAGTGAACCTTCCCAAAGGGTACCCTACCCTTCGTTTTTTTGTCAACGACCCTTCCGAAGGGTACCTTGCCCTTCGGGTTTTTTAACAACCCCTCGGACTTTTCAAACAGCCCCTTCCAAAGTGAATAACCCTTAAGAAAAAGGCACCCAGGTTTTTTGAAGGGCACCTCGACTTTTTGGAGGGCACCCGAGCTTTTTGTAATGGACCTTTTCTTTCACCAAAGAACTGCCCCTTGAATTCTTTCGGACTTTTATAAAGTCCTTGAAATCTTATTTCACTCAGACTTTTTCCCTCAAACAAAAAGTCCGAGTGAAATTGTTCCCATAGTTAGCCCAAAATAAATTATGAGAAAGACAATGCCTAGGAGATAAAACACTTGGGGAAAGAGTCCACCTGGGGAAAAATCCGAGAAGATAAACCTGAATGATGTTGCCTTGGATCCCGTGCTTTCATTGAAAGTGAACCTACAGCCCTGTAGGTTAACTTCAAAGATGGTTGTAGCTATTAATTCTTCATTGGCTCCAATACACCTTGCAAAGCCGTTCCCTCTATAGGCATGGAGCTTTAAGACTGTATGTGACATTTTGAACAGGGGATATGGCCTTTGAACTTGTTGTAGGTGTCTTTCCTTGGCTTATACCTGGCTGTAGATGGCTCCTTGGGTGGCTGTAGGTATGCATTTAAAGACCCCAAGCCCACTAAACTTCGCAAAACCGTTTTTCTCTTCATCACTCAGGACCCAAAATGGATTTACAAGACAAACTGGCACCATATGCAAAGTTCCGAATAGTAGGGGTGACAATTTGGCCTATGGGGCAAAATTGTCAACAGTACCTTCCTTGCAAAGGAAGATGAATGTTGTCCGTCATTATACAAGATGCATACAACCTAATGATGGATATCGAGAGTGAGAATAAAAACCCACATGCTCGAGAAAAAGGAGCAATGATGATGACTCATTCTAGTGAAGATAATGAACCAAAGTGAATGCAAGCTCTCAAAATAATATGCTTCTAATGATGAGAGAGAAAAGGAAGACACGAAGAAAGAAGGCAAGGATCTCTAGTGTATGGACTCCAAACTAGAAGGTCGCACCAAGGCCAATTTTTTGAAGATGTTCTACCAAATTTGCCAAGTAACAAGGCATTTTGTTGAGGATTGTGTGTACAATCTAAAGAACAAAAGTGTGCAAGAACTCCTTGCCCAGGGGGAGCAATTGACACTACCCACCATGCTGACAAAGCCACAAAACAATAAAATAAAATAAGGCAACGTCTCCTAGCGATTATCGGAATCAAAGAAATAACAACCAATGTCAAAATAAAAATGTTGGATGTTGTAGTTGGATTCAATATGACCCCTGAGGATGGAGGATTTTGCAACAACCAATGTCAAAATAAAAATGTTGGATGTTGTAGTTGGATTCAATATGACCCCTGAGGATGGAGGATTTTGCAATGCTGAAAAGGTAATGAATGGAAGCATTTCGCAACAGATTGACCCACAAATCAAGTTAATACCGGACTTCTCTATAGATAGTGCAAGCACATAAATTATAATGATGCCAACTGTATGAAGAAAGCATCCAAAGAGAATGTTAACATGATTGGCATAGTTGGGGAAGAAGTTATGGCAATCACCAGAGCACAAGTAAACCTTATATCCCAACCAAAGAATGGAGAAAGGAGGACTCATCAAAGCAAGAGCAAAACTCAAGAAGGCCATGGTCGAAGGATGAAGGTAGTTCCATGATCAAACAAGTACAGTAATCAGTTGACTTGAGTCGAACAAGGCAATTGCAAGACAAGTCTTGCAAACTACAGTGCCAATAAAGGTAGCAAGCTTGCTGCAAAGGATATCAAAACTCAAAAATCCCATAACCACTACCGTACCATTACCTTCAAGGAACAAGCGATGACACACAGAGGGACAAACAATGGGGGGAATACAAGCCAAAATATTGACCCTATAGTGGAGTCTCCATCGTCAGGTGACCAAGTGATGGACCCTATGCTCTTGAAGATGAATCTAGCCTAGAAGTTGTCAGTGGTGCACATGGAGACGATTGGGGGAAATCTAACTAATACTATTGTTGATAATGTCTTTGGTGTGAATTTTCTTCCAACATATACTTCAAAAAGCATTAGGAAACCAACTATTTGGCCTCTATCCCCTTTTGTTGAACTTTGCAATCATCTCATTACACAAGAAGGCATATGATGCGTTGTTGGGTCGTCGTTGATTAACACTAGCCAATTCCAATAACAATTGGAAGAAAATTTTACTCTCCGTTGGAAGTAAAGGTTGGAAATATGTGATAGATTTCAAGAGTAAGGTAATAAGCATGGAACCATCCTTGTCTAACTTGTTAGACTTGGACTCCAAAAGAAGAGTGCTCTGATGGTGGAAACCAAGTTACTATGAAGTCAAATGACGAAGGGATCTTGGAGTTGCAACAATGTTTTGACGCTGAGATAAACTCCCTCAATGGTCTCTTCCATTGGCAAATGAAAAACTATGAGGTGTTCAGCCTAATTGCAATTTCATTCAAATTATGGGGATAAATGAAGAAGTCTTCCGGAGAGGTGACTGAAAGCAGATTTTAGTGATGCAAAGACCTTTTGAACAGTCAACGTACCCTCTTGAGTTCACAAAATACAAAGTTGGGGATGAAAAGCTCGATGATAAGCTCACTCACCAATTTGGAAGTGTATATGATATGAAGTATAAAGAGTACACCACCATGAGGATGAATCTGAGGTTAGAGGGAAATCCCCAATTGATCATGGTTGGTGATGATTGGGATCCAAGTCACATGCCTACCATGCAGGGGCCAAGTCACCTGCCATGCAGCCAAGCCATATACACCACTAAAAAAATCCAACACAAGGGTTCAATGGGGAATCAAACCCCAAACTTATTGGTATAGGTGCCTCGTCCAAAATGTGTTATCCAGTTAGGCACAACCACCCCCCCATCCACCCTACTACAAGTGTCAAGGGTTTGTTGTGAACCTAATAAAATCACCAAGCAAACAACCTTCTTTGCTAGTCATGTGTCGTGCACTCAATGTGACCTTCAAGTGCTCAGTCTCCCACATGACCACTTGCTACCAACTAGGCATCGCCGCATCAGAGATGGACAATCTTCAAACGTGAATTTGGTAGGCTAAATGGCAGGATTGGAAGTCAAATAAAAAATGAACCCCTACTAATTTTTTGAAAGGATTCCAAAAATGTAGTCAAATATGGAAAATGATACACCTGAAGGGAACTTCCTTTAGAAAACCTCATTTTCCTATACTAACAAAATATTGCTTTGGGAGGGCTATATGAACCCACATTTCTTCAAAAAAAATCCTACTAGCTGCAAATTATACAAAAAATCAGATCTGAAATTATAAAATATCTTTTGCCCATGGATTTCGTTGGATCTAGCTTCAAAAAAAAAAATGACTTAAGAAATAAATTGCAACCAAACACGTTGTGAGATACCGCCTCTTCTCCACACACCCTCACAATAGCAAACAAACAAAACCTTGGGAGATTTACACTTAAACCACCCTAAGCTTTAATACCATGTTAGATTATACAGATAGGCCCATGACAAACACATAAAAAACTCCATGAGCATAAAAGAAGACATATATTGTGATGTCCCATTTTCATATAATTTTAATAATTAATAAAATTGCCCGAATAGTGATTTTAATCATTCAAAAATATAAGGCAATTAATTAATTATTAAAATAAAACTATCTTGGATAATTATTCGAATTATCAAAAAAACGGTTTTAACCATTTTGAAAATTTAGCTAATTTTAATGATTATTCTAAGGGGCTTTATAATTAATAAATTGCTTGAAAAGTGATTTTTATCACTTTAATTAATAGAGCAATTTAATTAAATATTTCAGTGAGAACCTAATTATTTAATTTATCAAAAAGTAATTTTAATTACTAATTTATTAAGATAAGTTATTTCATTAATTCAAAAAGGCATAAAGTGAAATTAAAAAGAATGTCGGCTTGGGAGCTAAAGCAAAAGAAAGGAAAAGATCTTCAGAAAAAAGAAAGTGAGGCTTACAAGGTATTTTACTTGCCCAAGGTGGTTCTCCTCCCTTTGGAAGACACAACTACAAGGTGAAGATAACAATTGAAGACATGCTGAATTTTGATAATTGTTCTTCATGCTTGAAGAAACTATTGGGATGCATGCCCAATAGAATTTCGTTGCTTTGGTGTTGATCAATCTAAAAAAGGTGTCTTTTGACACCACCTTTGCTAAGGAGATCTTGTTCTTGCCCTAAGAGTGGGGCGATTTACTTTGGGGAGTTCGTGTGAAGTTTTGTAAGGGTTTTGAGGTTCATTCCTTGCATGTTAACCTTGCTAAACATTTATCCTATTTTTGCAAGTGAAGCGAACCACTTTGGAAGCTTGGATCAAGGGTTTGACGGCCTCTCTTAGTCTATTTTATGCAAATTAAATATTCTGATTTTATTTGCTAATTTTCTGCATGTTGGCATGAAGTATTGGAGGAGTTTTATGAAGGGTTTGAAGCTTTAAATCCATAGAAAATTAAATAATAGTTTTTAGAATTATTATTTAATTATTTTGACAGGGTTTGAAGACTTTTCCACTTGCGGAAGGCAAGATCTCACTCTCATTTTTTTGTTATTTTTTCTGCACTTGGCAAGCTTGGCAATAGGCTTGGAGAGTCGATTTTGGCCATTTCTATGCCAAAAAAGGTTCGTTGTATTTTTTTGAATTTTTTCGAACACTTGTGATTTTTTGCAAGGATTTGAAACGAAAAAAATTTCAAAACAACAGCTGTATTTTTGGAATTAAATCAGAGTTTTTGGCCATCAAAAAGTGGCATTTGAGCATCAAAAATTTGGCAAAAAAAATACCTTGATTTGTGCATTTAAATTTCTAATTATTTTTCCAAGTTTTCAATTAATTTTGAGACAAGTTATTGGCTGGGATTCATCTATAAAACCTACTATTGTGGCATCTAAGGTTTCTAAAGCTTGACAAGGGTTTTTTCAACTTATTTTGCAAACTAGGGTTTGCTAATTGTATTTTCAAAATTGTGGAATTTAGAGGAAAACTCATTTTATATGAAATCGTCTCATTTGGAGACATTACAGTGGTATCAGAGCACCAATCTTGTCTACCTATGAGTTGGTTGTTGGATGCAAGTAGATAAAGAGTTCATAGTTTATCTGAAGAAGAAAAATAACATGGGAGACCAAGAGT
Source organism: Torreya grandis (assembly GCA_037957365.1). Classification (NCBI taxonomy): domain Eukaryota; kingdom Viridiplantae; phylum Streptophyta; class Pinopsida; order Cupressales; family Taxaceae; genus Torreya; species Torreya grandis. Next base: position 911,926 of record JARHVA010004906.1, read on the forward strand.
CTCAAGGATTCTCTTCAGAACAAATTAAGCTTTTGCAAAGTTTTATCAAAGAAAGCCAAAAAAAACTTCAACAAACATTGAGTATACAAATTGCAGCCATGTTGAAAGATACTACTATTCCAAGGAAAGACCACCCCTTCAACGGAGGACATTTGAATGATAATGAGAGGGTTCCTATTAACCACCCTCATAAATTCTTCAAGACCCATTCTTGCAAAAAGAGCCAGTTATAGAAATGAGAACACCAAGGGACGATATTCTAGAGATTCAAGGAGAGTATGTAGTCCTAAGCTTAGCCACGCAAGTACTCTTGTCATTCCATGATTATTGTGAGATGAAGGATGGATCAAAACCAAGAGTACCAAACAGGGAGCCCCGTAGACACTTGCTTCAAAGGAAAAGGCAAGAATAAGTCATCAAGGAAGAAAGGACTGAACTACATGGAGAGTTGGAGGAAAAAAATGAAGGGACAGCCCTTTATGGGGACTTCTATGAGGGAGCCAATGAAGCAAAAAAATCAGAATTTGATGGGCAGCCCATAGGGGTGTAAGTGGATGACAAAAGAGAAGAGAAAACTAAGGAGCACGAAATAAAAGGAGTGCACGGTAAAGATCTTTTATTGATAGGAGATGTCTATTTATCTTCTAATGATTGTATACATGACAGTGAAGTCACCAAAGGCGATAAAATGATGGATATGGGTTGCAAAATGAGGCATGAGGATTCCTTGATTCAGGTTCACAATTATTGGCATCAAGAGGTATGGGATCGTGATAATTTTCTGAGTTTTACAAAGATCCTCACTCATGATTTTAAACTCTTTATGACTAACACCATGGGAATAAAGAAAGAATCAGAACCGTTTGGGGCATGGAGAAATATAGGCATGCACAAGTTAACATTGAAACTAGAGTTTAAGGTGGGAGATTATGAGGATATTTTGCATGGTTTGAATGACAGAAGGCTCCTTTATCTTCATCAATCCACATGATAGGAGGATATTTTATGAGTATGAGGAAGAAGGATGAAAGGAACAATGATAGGGCTGCTATGAGAAATCATGGACAGCCATGTGCTTGCAAAAGAGGGGACGCTACAACACAAATGGTAAGTTTACCTAGTTCTGATTTTTATCATGCATATGTTATATTGAAGTCTGAATTTTATGACTCGAAAAATTCAGAGACATCTAGTCAATTCCAGCCCCTACATACAAGAATAATATTGCCCTCTCGGAATATGTTTTGATTCACGAGGAGAGTTCATCCATGGACAAAATCTGAAATCCATTACTCCCAAAATTCTGAATTAACATAGCAGGTACAGCAATATATAAAAATGGATAAAATTCAGTATTGGTGGGGTTTGTTTGATGATCCATACTCGTGTGAGGAAGCTAACAAAGGGCAGCCAAGAGAAGGACATACATCTTACATAAAGGGATCCCTACCAATGGGTTTAGATAGTTATGATATAAATTTGCCAGGTATGTTTTTCAATTTGGTTAAGCTTGTTTTCTTTCTACAAAAGGAAGGACTATATTTTCAAAATGAAGAAGGATTGATATGGTATAAAGAAGGTCCTAGCACACCTTGGAATGCACACTATGGGAGCACACATCCTCTACTGCTTTTCCATGAGATGAATTTAATTATGTGCAGCCTTGCTAAGCATATCAATTTGGTTGAGTTTTGCAGTCCTAATCTTCTTCATACAGGGCATAAGTCCATAATGGTTTGTTGGGGAAACATGGAGTTAGATAGCCCATTAAGGAACAGCTTGGTAATGAGCAAATTAAAATTTTTGAGTAGAGGCATGGTTGTGTTTCAATATGATAGCCAACATATTTACATGCACAATCTATGGGGAGAGGTTTCAACTCATAAGGGGACCTTGTGGATAAGTACGAAGCATGATAAGAGGTATGATAGCTACTATTTTGAGTTGCATGACACATTGAGTTCTTTTGAGCACCCTACTAGGTATAGATATGGCAAGGTAAAAAGCCCTGATGGCATCCCACAGATCATAGGAAGAAGAAAAAATGCAAGAATTAATTCTAAATCTTGTTATCATGAAGAATCAGAATTAGACATATACTTACAGCAATATCATAGAGGAAAGACTGATTATTGGGGACGCTTGATGAGCTTATGGAGTGTTACATGCATACATGGGAATGTTGATAAGGGGCAGCCTTTGGAAGGTGTAATGTCCCCTTCTAGCTCTTGAGTAGTGGAGATTTCCCATTAGCCTATTCTAGAGTTCCCGCAGGCTAGTTGGAGGTCGTTAGGGGACTCAGTGTCACCTTTGGACTCAGTGTTGGTTTTGGAAAAGACTTTCTATTTATAGCAGTGGCTAGTTAGAAGTGTTTACTATTTATAGTAAACCACAGGGCATCTCAGTGATCTCCTATTTTGCGCTAGTTGTTGTTTGAAGAGTACTTACTATTTTTAACAGTGCTATTTATAGTAAGTCTATATCCGGTAACTGGTCCCAGGCCCATTTGATTTCAACAATGTTATTCCTAAGGTGTCGTTGGAAAGTTTAAGGTTGGATTATTTAATATTTGTCCTTTTCAGTCACTTAAATTGTTTTTATAAAATAACTTTATAACTTAAGTGAAGGGGTTGGTGGTCATCGTAAAAGTACCTTGGAGCCTAATGTGATAGCTTAAAGTTATTTTAGAAGGCAAACAAAGCGAAATAGTTTCCTTATGAGCATGGACACCCAAGGGAGGTATAAGGTGTTTAATTTATTAAATTTTATAAGGCTCATAAGGAGGGGTGTTGGATTTTGGGAGGGAAAAAGCATCTCAAACCCTAAAGTTGCCCAAATTTCCCTCTCTCTATAAAGCTTCATTCTGGCTCTAATTTTGGTCATCTTTGAATTGGCAACTTAACAGGTTGTTGCTGGAATGACTCCAAAGTGTTTTGACTGCGTGTTGAGGACGAAAACCCTTGCCGTTTTGAGCTGGTTTCGGTGGTGAAAATCCACCCTAGCTAGATTTGAGGGTTTTCCACCCAAGCATCACACAGTGCTTCAACGGAAGTTTGATTTTCTGAGTTTTGGATTGAGAAAGATGAAGATTTTTGTGGTATTTTGATTTGGGATTGTTGGTGTGTTTGTAGTAAGGATTATTTTGGTGGAGTTTGGTAGGCATTTTGGTGTGTTTTTTGAGGCCGGAAGTTTTAGAAACTCTGATTTTTCCAGTGGCTGAAGGACAAATCTATTCGTACCTCCAACCGTGTTTGGCACATCATTCTGGGTATTGGTGCATTGGTTCCCTCGCTCCAAGGCGCCCCTTTTTAGGCCACTTTTCTGCCTTGTTGGAGTTCGTGCAGCTGGATATTGGCCCTGGTATTCAAAGGGAGTTCGTATGCTATCTCATTTGTGTTGAATGAGGCAAGTTTGAAGTGGATATACTGCTGTTAGAAGCTCTTATCAGGGCTGGACTGATCAATATCAGATCTGATATATGTTTGTTGTTAATCTGATTTTGAGTTGTCATATGTACTACTTATGAGATAATTTTCCAATATTTAAAGAAAGTTCATTTCCAGTTTTCTATCTTTATGTTATCTATATCATACATACAATGAAACCCATGAAAGATATATGAAAAAAACACAAAACCATCAGCAAAACACTTCATATCTGCAAATAGTGAACTATAAAAATAAAAAGATCAAGGGTGACTATTTCAGTGGTATCAGAGCGCAAATTTTCCTGCCAACCAGTGGGTAATGCAAACCTATGAGCCTTAGTGACAGAGAAAGAAGGTACCGTGAAAGACTAAGGAAAAAAGAAGAGGAGTTGTGGGAAAGTTGGCCTTCAGTGGAACAGGGACAGCACTTAGAATCACATTCCATTGAATCATCAGGCTCCAAAAACATGGGTGAAAGGCATAGTCACAAGGTTCGGATTCGAGTTCGAGTTCGACAAGGATAAAATTCGATTCAAGTTCGTCAGTAGATAAAGTTCGAAAAAAAATTCGCCATTAAGTTCGACTTATATAAAAACATAAAAAAATATTTTAAAAAAAAAGTCGAAAAGAAATCCAATAAAAATTAAAAATAATTGTAAATAAATAAATAAAATAAAAAATAAAATTAATTTAATAAATAAAATAAAAATAAACATAAGAATTTCAAACTTGAATTACATTAAAAGATATCAAAATATTCATAGTTTAGAGCCTAAGCTCAAAATTGATATAGAACTTAAGTTTCAAACATTTGCAACATCAAACCCAACTTCAAAATCAAAACTAGCACTAGCACTAGCACCATCAACGAATCCTCCATCCAGCTCATCAACACTATCTATATTTTTCTCAACTCCTTCAAAGGATGGTTCTTCAAGATGAAGATTGTCATTTTCTTTTGCAAGATTGTGCTCAAGCAATCTTAAATTGCTATGAACAAACACAAGATCTGACAACTTTTTGGCCCCTAGTCGGTTTCTCGTATTAGTATGGATCAAATCATGCGTGCTCCAATTTCTTTCGCATGCAAAAGCACTGGCACATTGACTGTGGGCATGCATGGCAAGCTTTTGTAACTCTGGAGTAGAAGAACCATACGTCTGCCGCCATAAATGGGGATCCATGCTAACAATGTCTTCTTGTGCCGCTTTAAACCACTCGGCTACTCTCCCCCAGTGTTGAGACCACTCGCAAGCACAATCTCATTTACTGGCACTTTCTCTCACAAGGGCTCATCGACACATTGAATCTCGCAGAGTGCATGCCTTAAGGGGTGCACTGGGAATGGGGTGGGATTGGCTTGTGGCACTTTGCGAGAGATATTCTCATACTATTCTATCACGCATACATCCCTTCATGCAGCCTTCATACCTCCTATGATGTCTCCTTGAAATCTTGAAACCCTGAAATATGGCTAAGTTTGAAACCCTGAAACCCTGGAATCTGACTAACTCTGAAATATGATAGGATCCTCCAAAACCTAGAATTTGCATTATAGCTCCTAGCGGTCCGAAACCCCTCTCAAACACCCTGAAAGTATATAAATAAAATATAACTTAAAGTATAAGAAACTAGATGTCCATATAAATGTAGACTTATACTTAAATGTTTATTTTATATATATACTGTTGGGTCCAAACATGAAATTCGCCGAACAGGGCGAACTTGAGCGAATTTTTAGTGAAGGGCATTAAGTTCGCCGAATTCCGAATTTTTAGGTAAAAATTCGGCGAACCCTGTGACTATGGTGAAAGGGATGGAGCAAGAGGAGAAAATGTTGAACCAGATCGGATAATGTTTGTCTTGGATGTTGCGATTAAGTGACACTAGGAAACCAATCAGTGTCTAACACAGTTGGTTGAGGGCCTAAATCAATTGGGAGTCAACAATGGAGGTAACTGAGGCAATAATGGGCAAGGAAATGACATGGGTCAGCATGGAGCAGCCAATCAACAGAATAGGGCAGCCATGGCTAGACCTCTTATGCCTATATTTCCACCAAGAGTAGAGGCACAACCCAATCAAGAGCTCACTAAAGTTGAAATGCAAGACCAATTTAGACAGGGTTGGATAGATGCAAGACCTGGGTTCCAGCATGACATATCACTTCAGGATTATATAGATCTCAGGATGAGGCATACACCCAATAGGGGTAATAGAGAGCAGAATAATGATCTTCATAGGAAAGTTGGTAAACTCAATCTTCCTTACTTTGACGGGTCAGGGAAGATTTTAGCGAGAGCTTGGGTCCGAAAGGTGAACACTTATTTCACTCTTAATCCTATGCCAGAGTTGGAGTCAATACTATATGCCTCCATTCACTTAGATGGGGTTGTTCATGAGTGGTGGAACCATGGGATGATCACTATGGGACATGCACAAATTACCTCTTATGCAGAGTTCACGAAAAGATTGATAGAGAGGTTTGATAAAAAAGACCCAGAGCTTCACTTTAAGGAACTAGCACATCTGAAACAGTGGGGTTCAGTGGATGCCTATATTGCAGATTTTCAGAGATTGTCAGTGTTGGTGACTGATATATCCGAGAGAAGGCTTGTAATGCTCTTCATTGATGGGTTATCCGATCCTCTTAGGGGTTGGATTAAAGCTTTTAACCAACCTTCTCTACAAGAAGCAATCAAGAAGGCTAGAGATATGGAAACCTCCACCTCCAAAAGTAAATTTCAGACCAAAGGATTTTTGCATAAGGATAAGGACAAAAAACATTTCACCAAGGGCTCCGAACAGCCAAAGAAATCTGTTACTAGGATTGATAGTGAGGCACTAAATGGCCTAAGGAAGAAAAATTTGGGTTTCACATGCAAGGAGCCTTGGAATCCAGGACATAAGTGCACTGCAAAAGGGAAAGTGCACCAAATAGAGTATTATTCTACTGAGGAAAGAGCACCAGAAAAATCAGACCAGCAATATGATTCAGAAGAAAGTGAAGAGCAAAAGACTCCTGAAGAGGTTGGAAAGGAAGAGGACAAAGATGGGAAGCTTGCTCAACTACATAGCTTTCAAAAGAATGAGTCACTTCACATTAGAGGAATGATTAAGGCGCAGTGGATGGTTGCATTGATTGACACAGGAGCCATACACAATTTCATAGATGAGGGGTTCGTTGCTCGTAGAGGCCTTCAAACTTAGGAGGTAGGTGGATTTCGCGTGATGGTGGCTGATGGATTTACAATTAATTGCACCAAGATGGTTCCACAGTTGAGTTTGCAGTTGGGAAATTATGAAGTCAAGGAAGACTTCTATGTGGTTAGTATTGGTGATACCATTGCAATGATGGGGATACAATAACTTTGATCACTTGGTGAAATCTCTCTTAATTTTCAGACCATGGAGCTGAAATTTAAGTCAGAGTGGAGAAATGTGGTCTTGAGAGGCAAGTCGAATGGAGGACTTCATGTGGTCTCTTTAAAACGTATGGAGAGATGTTTTAGACATGATCAGGTTGAGTGGGCAACGATGTGTGTGATTATGCCTACGGTTACTGAAGAGGTGAAGAGGTCCTATCCACCTGACATATAGGGCTTGCTTTCCAAAAGAAGCAAGGTATTTAGTAGCACTCCTCCAGGTAGGCCTCCTGATAGAGGCATTGAGCATGTGATGGAACTAGAGGGTGCCAAACCTGTGATTACTACCCCTTACAGGTATCCTAAGAGACATAAGGAAGAGATTGAGAAAGCTATTCAGGAGCTTTTGGAGTGGGGCACATAAGGCCAAGCAAAAGCCCATTTACTTCTTCGGTTGTGTTGGTGAAGAAAAAGGATGGGACCATGCACATGTGTGTGGACTAAAGGGCATTAAATAAGAAGACAATTTAAAATTGGTACCCCATCCCATGCATTGATGAGCTGCATGGAGCGGTCTATTTCTCCAAAATAGACTTGAGATCAGGATATCATCAAATTAGAGTCAGAGAGCAGGATGTGGAGAAGACTGCATTTAGATACCACTTTGGCCACTTTGAGTTTCTTGTTATGCCTTTCGGTTTGGCAAATGCACCAGCGACTTTCCTATCACACATGAATAGAGCGTTTAGCAAACATCTACGTATGTGTTGATCTTCTTTGATGACATCCTTATTTTTAGTAGATCATGTGAAGAGCAATTAAAGCACTTGGATGAGGTGTTGGGTATTCTTGAGAGTGAGTCTCTTTTTGCAAAGGAGTCCAAGTGTGAGTTTGGGATAACTGAGTTGTTATATTTCAGGCATATTATCAGCACTAATGGTGTTTGTGTCGACCCTGATAAAATCAAAGCAATACTTGATTGGCCTCCACCCACCAATCTAACTCAAGGGATTTTTTGGCTTGTGTGGGTTCTATAGAAGGTTTGTCAAAGGCTTTTCAGAGGTTGTTGTCCCACTTACTGATTTGACTAAGAAGGGGGCCTTCTCTTGGTCTGAATTAGCACAGAAATCTTTTGATCAGTTTAAGAACTTGATGAGTTTGTGCCCTGTATTGGCAATTCCTGACTTCTCTAAACCATTTGAGCTCGAATGTGATGCTTCAAGAAATGGTATTGGGGCTGTCCTAATGCAAAATAAGCACCCAATTGCATATGAGAGCAGAAAGTTGAGAGGAAGTGAGAAAATTTATTCTATTTATGATAAAGAGATGTTAGCCATAATGCATGCTTTGTCTAAGTATAGGTAGCATCTTGTTGGGGGTAGATTTATTGTCAAAACTGATCATAACAGTCTGAGATATTTCTTAAATGAGAAGGATCTAAGTGAAAGACAGCAGAAGTGGGTTAGCAAACTCCAAGCTTATGATTTTGGCATCGAATATGTTAAAGGGAAACGATATGTGGTCGTTGATGCATTGTCTAGGAGACCTCATTTGTGCTCTTTTTCTGAGATAGCCGCAGATTGGAAGGAAGGGATAAAAGTTGATTATGCTAAGAATGCTCTTGCCAACAGTATTCTAGATGGTACTTTGCAAGATGACAAGTACAAGGTGAGAGATGGTTTGATCTTCTATAATGAGAAGATAATGTTGGTCCCTGAATCCAAGATGAAAGAGTAGATTTTAAAGACATTCCATGACACTCCTATGGCTGGTCATCCTAGTTTTTACAAGACATACAGGCAGATCCGTGAGAGATTCTCATGGAAGGGGATGTAGGAAGACATTACTAAGTATGTTCGTGAATGTCAAGTGTGCCAACAGAATAAAAATAAACATACTTACCCTGCTGGTCCGCTACAAGATTTACCCATTCCTACTCTGAAGTGGGAAAGTATTTCAATGGACTTCATCACAGGGCTTCCCAAGGTGCAAGGGAAGGATTGTATCTATGTTGTGGTGGACCATTTGACCAAATTTGCTCATTTTTTTGCTATACCAGGAGGTTATACAGCGTTACAGGTGGCAGATTTGTTCTTTAGGGAAGTGTTTAGACTTCATGGGAAACCTGAGAACATTGTCAGTGACAAGGACAGCAAGTTTATGAGCTTGTTATGGCAGAGATTGTTCAGATTATGTGGTACCAAGTTGACTCCTGAGACTACTTACCACCCCCAAACAGATGGACAAACTGAGATAGTCAACAAATGGGTGGAAGGTTAGCTATGAAATTATGTTTCAGGGCAGCAGAAAGCTTGAAGAAAATGGTTGCATTTGGGGGAGTCTTGCTACAACTCCACATCAACATGTCTATCAGAATGTCAGCATTCATGGCCTTGTACGGATATGAAGCTCCTAGCTTCATTGATTTGTTGTTTGGTGATTGTAGAGTGGCTAGAGTGAAGGACTTCTTGCAGAAGAGCCAAAACATTATGAGGTCGTTAAGAGATAACATTCAGCATCCGCAGAATCAACAGAAGTTGTAAGTTGAACAACACCGTATTGAGCTAAAATTTGAGGTGGGAGACATGGTGTACGTGAGATTGCAGCCATAAAGACAATCCACTCTCAAGAAGAGTGGGGCCGAGAAGCTAAAGCCTCGTTTCTATGGTCTATTTAGAGTCACCAAGAATGTTGGGGAGGTGGCTTATGAGCTTGAGTTACCTGAGGGGAGTAAGGTGCATAATGTTTTTCATGTGTCACGCCTCAGAAAATGCTTGGGCATAATGTGACTCCTTTAGCAGTGTTGCCTCCATTGGATGAGGGGAAATTGGTACTTTTTCTAGAGGCGGTGATTGATTTCAGAGAGCGAACCGTCAGGAGTGTTATTACAGAGTACTTGGTGAAATGATCGGAGTTATTACAGAGTACTTGGTGAATTGGCAACTTAACAGGGTGTTGATGGAATGACTCCAAAGTGTTTTGGCTCCATGTTGAGGACAAAAACCCTCGCCTTTTTGAGTTGGTTTCGGTGGTGAAAATCCACCCTAGCTGGATTTGAGTGGTTTCCACCGAGGGATCACACAGTGCTTTAACAAAAGTCTGATTTTTTGAGTTTTGGATGGTGAAAGATAAAGATTTTTGTGGTATTTTGATTTGGGTTTGTTGGTGTGTTTGGAGTTTGGAGTTTGGATCATTTTGGTGGTGTTTGGTAGGCGTTTTGGTGTGTTTTCTGAGGTCTGAAATGCTTTATCAAACGTTCTGAAAACTCTGATTTTTCCAGTGGCTGAAGGACAAGTCTATTCATACCTCCGACTATGTTTGGCACATCATTCTGGGTATTGGTACATTGGTTCCCTCACTCCAAGGCGCCCCTTTTTAGGCCACTTTTCTGCCTTGTTGGATTTCGTGCAGCTGGATATTGAACCTAGTATTCAAAGGGAGTTCATTGGCTATCTCATTTGTGTTGAATGATGCAAGTTTGAAGTGGATATACTGCTATTAGAAGCTCTTATCAGGGCTGGACTGATCAATATCAGGTCTGATATATGTTTGCTATTAATCTAATTTTGAGTTGTTGTCATATGTACTACTTATGAGATAATTTTCCAATATTTAAAGCAAGTTCATTTCCAGTTTTCTATCTTTATGTTATCTATATCATGCAAGCAATGAAACCCATGAAAGATACATGAAACAAACACAAAACCATCATCAAAACACTTCATATCTGCAAACAATGAACTAAAAAATATACATAAATCTGGGGTGACCATTTCAGAGGGGCACATGGCGTGCACGAGGAGGCCCATATATGATGAGTTGTACTACCTTGAAGCCTCACATCATAGTAAGTTTACAAAATGGTACCTAGCTGATTTCTTTTTACATGATTGGAGAGTTATGTAATGGCATTCGGTATCCATTTGGGATATGTCACGCTATGTTTTTTTTGCACAAGTTATTCCATTTAATAGGTACGGGAGCAAGGCTTTTTGAGCTTTGCAGCAGGTTTTACCATTTGGACATGGTAATTGGGCATATGAGCGTGCATTTGCTTGAGGGCGAGCAAATTTGGAAAGGAAGGACTGTGATGTCCTGTTTTCATATAATTTTAATAATTAATAAAATTGCCCGAATATTGATTTTAATCATTCGAAAAAATAAGACAATTAATTTATTATTAAAATAGAACTATTTTGGACGATTATTCGAATTACCAAAAAACTGGTTTTAACCATTTAGAAAATTAAAGTAATTTTAATGATTATTCTAAGAGGCTCTATAATTAATAAATTGCTTGAAAAGTGATTTTTATCACTTCAATTAATAGAGCAATTTAATTAATTATTTAATTTCCTAAAAAGTAATTTTAATTACAAATGTATTAAGACAAGTTATTTAATTGATTCAAAAAGGCTTAAAGTGAAATTTAAAAAAATGTCAGCTTGGGAGCTAACGCAAAAGAAAAGAAAAGATATTCTAAAAAGGACAGGTGAGGCTTATGAAGTATTATACCTCCTTCAGGTGGTTCGCCCCCCCTTTGGAAGGTACAAATACAAAGTGAAGATCACAATTGAAAACATACTGAATTTTGATAATTGTTTTTCATGCTTGAAGAAATTATTGGGATGCATGTCCAATAGAAGTCCGTTGCTTTGATGTTGATCAATCTAAAAAATGTGTCTTTTAACACCACTTTTGCTAAGGAGATCTTTTTATTGCCCTAGGAGTGGGGCGTAATACTTTGGGGAGTTCGTGTGATGTTTTGTGAAGGTTTTGAGGTTCATTCCTTCCATGTTAACCTTGCTAAATATTTATCCTATTTTTGCAAATGGATCGAACCACTTTGGAAGCTTGGATCAAAAGTTTGGAGGCCTCTTTTGGTCTATTTTATGCAAATTAAATATTCTAATTTTATTTGTTAACTTTCTGCGTGTTGGCGTGAAGTATTGGAGGAGTTTCATGAAGGGTTTGACGCCCTAAATTCATAGCAAATTAAATAATAATTTTCAGAATTATTATTTAATTTTTTTGACAGGTTTTGAAGACTTTCCCACTTGCGTAAGGCAAGATCTCACTCTTATTTTTTTGTTATTTTTTTTTGCACTTGGCAAGTTGAGTGATTGGCTTAGAGAGCCATATTTGACCATTTCTATGCCCAAAAAGGTTCGCTGTATTTTTCGGTTATTTTTCAAGCACTTGTGACGAATTTTGGCAAGGGTTTGAAGTGGAAAAACTTTCAAAACAGCAGCTGTATTTTTAGAATTAAATTAGAATTTTCAGCCATCAAAAAGTGACATTTGAGCATCAAAAATTTGGCAAAAATGGTACTTGTTTCATGCATTTAAATTTCTGATTATTTCTCCAAGTTTTCAGTTAATTTTGAGACAAGTTATTGGCTGGAATTCATCTATAAAACCCTATTATTGTGGCATCTAGGGTTTCTCAGGCTTGACAAAAGTTTTTTGAACTTATTTTGCAAATTAGGGTTTGCTGATTGTATTTTCAGAATTGTGGAATTGAGGAAAAATCCCTTTTTATATGAAATCATCCCATTTGGGGACATTCAATATATGTAGTACAGTAGAAGGGTCAATAGACACCTAATCACTCAAGAAAATAAATGGAACGATACAAAGAATAGTCTCTATTTATACACATATCAATAAATGAAATAAGGGTAGGCCAACCCAAAATAAGGCACTAACCCCAATACACAAAAACGTGTAAGCCGTATTTTGACTTTCCCACAACTCAATGGTATACCACAAATTGTTTTCCGAAAAAAATGGTCTCTAATCATATGGACTATGAAAATGCTATATCTCTCGTACATCACAAGTGTCAATAACTCAAAGGTACGTAAAAAGGTGGGTTTTATAATCAACACAAGTGATGTTGTACATTTGTATGCTTTTGATTTGGTCCTAGGCAAAGCATAACTGTTGGATAAATATCAAGTGTTTAGGTGGACAGTCAATCCTTAAAAGTTGATGAAAGATAGCAAAACATATATTCATAAACGAAAAGAGGGTTTCTTCTTGGCAAGATCTACACAAGCCAAGAGGCTTGTTAAGGTATATTAAGCACCAGTAAGCCCATTGCCCACTACCAAACAGTGGAGAATAAGGAGGACCAAAGACAGATGCAACAGCCTAAGTAGTTGTACCAGGCAAATAAGTGTTAACATTGTCAAACAGATGAAGCCACCTGATAAGGTTCAGATCAAGCTTGGAAGCCTAAGTGTAAATATGCTCTTTTGCCCACAGAAAAGAATCATCAAATATAGGAGTTTTCAAGCAGCTAAAAAAACTTTTAAAGGGGAGGAGGTCTGATCCATTAATGATCAGGTTTTTAAAAAGCTCCAATTATTTGGAAAATATAAAAGGTAGACAACTGTCAAATTTTAAAAACAAAGTTTTTTTCCAAATTAATTCCTTCATTGTCCTTGAAACAAAGAGCCACCTATGACACCAGAAAATAGCAAATACATGAAATTGGCAACAAAGGAAAACCTTTAAGAACCAGATAATGATGTAATACACAATAGTTTCTACTTGAAGGCTTTGACTGAGATTGCGGGATATCTTGTTTATTATTTGTATTGTTTGGGCACATTTTTATTTTATTTTTTTACCCTTCTGTTTCAGCTGGATCCATTTATTGAATTGTAAGTTCATTTCCAGTAGATGCTTCATATTAGCTTATGATTTCAATTAAAATGGATAAACTACAAATTTCACTAATTTAGTTGACCTGTAAATTGTTGATTATTTATCATGGCAATGTTTTACAGCCTTGACACAACCTTAAGCAACTTTTAATAGTTTCCATAACAATACCATATCCATAGATGTTAACATTAGAGTTAGAAACAAAGATTGTACACCCCGAAAGAATTAAAGTTGAGACATCCCCTCAATGTAACCACATAAATGAATTGAAACTTGAATACAATCTAATGGTAACAAAGAGATTGGCAGACATAATGCAACACAGAGGAAATAAGTTTTATATCATCAGAGATTGTGGGAATAAAACAAATCCAATACTTACTAACAGCAGAAGATGGTGGCCTGTCTGGAAGTACTGAATCCTTGTTTATAAATTTCCAAGCTGTATCTACAAAATAAAAAACCAGACTTCCTGCAGATTTAGCACGTTCTCCTCCGGATGCATTTCCCTGCATTTTCAGTAGTATAAAAAACTGACATTGAACAAACTCTAGAGTCTAAACCATAGTGCAAGGCAACCAGATCAACATTTCATTAGATGGAATACATCCCTTGCAAAAGAGATTTAATATTAAAAATCCACAGCTTTAAATAATATATGTTTCTTGCAGAACTTGTAACAACAAAGATCTCCTAAAAGCAACCATATTTATTTATGACAAAAAGGAACAACACATATTTTTTAATTGGTTTAATCTGCAAATTTTAGATGAACTCACTTGCAACCATCTATGATAAACCCCTGCAAAAATAGCTGCTGAACGAAAGAGAGAGAATGCCATATAAAACTTCCAATCTTGCCCCGGCCATTGAATCCCCTATACAGCTCATTGTAAGCAGTACATCATTCACAAGCATAAACGAACTCAGATGAGGAAACAGAAGGTATACAAATAAGAGGGCACTCAAAACGACGAGTGTGGAAGAGTTTTTTTTAATAAGAGAATTCATCCATGTTTTGCTATTTAGAGAAGAGAGTTAACTACTAATCCTTACAGCAGCAGTACAGTAATCTGCCAAATACTCTGCTTGAGAAGGAACTCCCTCAGGAATTCTACCATTATTGAAGCCATAATAAGAAGGAACTGAAACCTCGCTGCTGTTTATAAGAAAAGGCTGCAAAGCAAAGCCAAAAGGAATTTTTAAACAAGTTGATGCCAAACCAAATAATTTTTTTTAAATAAAGTGCTAATAATCTTATGCAACATCTCTATATCATACATTAAAAAGTAAATGTTACGCTCAGAAAATGGAATTCACTATTAACTACCTCCTTACCCATCATGCCCCCAAAAGTGAAGGCATTTTAGACTCTAGAGTAGAAAGAAAACCCATGAATATAATCAGTACACCTTTTTAAGTAGCAAATATATTATTTCTATCATCAAACATTCACAGTGCAAGGAGCACGTATCAACGAACCCAAAAGATAGAGAATCAAGGATAACCTATTCTTTTCTGTTGTTGAAAATGGTGCTTATATCAAGACGAGAAAAATTACTGCCCAGTGTAATCCATCAGACTCCAGGATCCTACATCGTCAAACTAATAAGTGAGCTAATACCCACTCAAACTAAAACAGTAAAGGTTCATGTGCATGTCATAAAGAAAGGGATACAAGGCAAAACACTAGAGTTTCAAATCTACAGCCTGGACTTGGAGTCAGAGCTTCCTATCTGCAATTACACGAGTTCTGAGATTGGAGGGGTCTGAATCCAAGTCACATAGTCCTTTAGTCAATATGACACCTCAGATGGGCTATTTGGGATTGTAGTTGATGTATGATTTATCATTTCTTCCCTAAGATCCAAGTAGGGAATTATTTGGATTCTCTACTTCTTCCGAAAAGAATCCAGCATGCTTTGAAGCTACTGCTTGATCTGATCCATTGACTTGATCAAATCTTATCGGTCATTTTTTCATCCAATCTCTGACATCAGGGGTATTGAGCATCCCTTGGATCCAGCTGGTTCACATACAAAGAATGATATGTCAATGACACTGTCTCCCTCCACATGCAGCTACTAGGCTATCCCAGTCCTCTTTTTCACATAGCCCATGTCATGAATCCATTTCTACTCAACATCAGGGGCCTTTAGTGTTCATCTGTAACGTGAGGTATGAAGGCAAGTGCATATCACCAGTTTTCTCTAGCTCTGGAGATTTGTCACCCTTGGATGTTAGGAGAAGTCCTAGGCGAAGTATCTTGTTTCCTCCAAGGATAGACCAACCAGCCCACTTTGCCAGGGAAATTCTCCTATAGATAAACATCAGATTTTGTGGGAAATTCTCCTATAGATAAACATCAGATTTTGTGGGAAATTCTCCTATAGATAACATTACATCTTGCATTGGTCATGTGGTGGTGTTGGTTGTGGATGATGATATTGACGGTTCTCAATCTTCTGCTACGAGCATTGATAAAGACATGACTATTCCAATTTCTTGCATCATTCTTCATATTTGTTCTTCATTGATTTATTTTTCCTCTATTTCCTGTCAGGGGTCCTCCCCTTGCTTGGTTAATCATGTTTGTAATTTTATTATATGGCAAGGGTTTACTGCTTGTCTTTACTCCCTCTTTTTGTGCTTTCTTTGTTTTAGTATTTTAACTTTAATCATATTCATCTTGTCAGCTTCTAGGGTTCTTTATACCCTAGTAATGTTCTGTTGTAACTGGATGTACTTTCAACTCCCTTAGACCAAATTTGGTCACTTGTGGGCATTAAAAGAGTTTTTTTCTTTATTCTTACTTGCAAAAACCTACCTAGAGTTTCTGACTGAAGCATATGATCTGTGAGAGTTGTTTACATGAGACATAAAAGCCAGTGGCAAAACGAAAGAGATTTGCATCAAGGTATCTCAATCGGGCACTACATTCCACAAGGCAATGGCACTACTTCGTACTTTGTAGAAAGGTTTCAGGCTTTCAGCTATCAAGGAATTGCGATTGCAATTCCAAAAATACTAGCCATTGTTGCGAAAGACAGCATTCTTGCTGATTTGACATCAAGTTATTAAGTTTGGCAACTCTCAAACACCCTCCCATCGCCCACCAAGCCTCCCTTCCCCCCCCATCCCAGCCGATACCCAAGAGTTGCAGCCACTTCAAGAACACCTCAGACATAAAGGACAAACAATCAGACATTCTAATTAAAAATGAACACCTCATAAAATGAAATATGGCACAACAACAATCTATTTAAAAGCAAGTGGAGGAACAAAAATCGTGGGCCCAATGCCCCAAAGTTGCGAAAGGAAAAAATCCGCCTCCAGCTGTGGAAGTGGCAGTCAAAGCGAAATTCAAAGAAGGTTTCAGGTACACAAGTCAAGGCACTCAACCTTCGAATTTGTGGCTTTCCTCAGCACGTCAAACTTTTATAGGTCGGCTATGCCTTTTTGCACAAGTCTTTGGACCTAAAAGACATCTCCATTGATAATGCTTGGGCGACTCATGATACCACTCTTGTTATCAAGTTTCAATCTGCAAAAGAGTGCTTATAGGCATTGAAAGCGAAAAGGAAGCTAGCCTCTCCCTACCAAAGTTTATTTAGACACCAATATCACACGACTCCAAGTGGAGGAGCTCCAAAAGGCGCATGCCCAAGTAGTGGCTGCCAAGAAATAAAATAAATTGGTTGTGTTGCAAAATTCCGCTTCCCGGACAAATTGCACTATTTGCCCGGTAAATTTTAATTTCCCACCATTAGGTAATTTATAGTGGGAATAACTTGGATTATTCCTCTTTTTATATTATGTGGGGATAATATCAAGATGACCTAACTTTGATTTAAGCAACTCCACCATATTAGGAAGGGATTTTGATTTTAAAATAGGGGGCCACCAAAAATCATTTGAATTTAAAACCCCACATAGGGCCATGCATGGAGGAGAATTTAATAAAAGCTTTTGCTTTTATTAAAAAAGGAGACCATAAGCTTTTAAGCTTATGTTTTTAAAAACCATGGGAGTTGTGGGCATGAAAGGTGGAGATGCCTATTTAAAGCTTTAAAGCATTTTTATATTCAAGTTTCAAAGGTGGAAAATATTAAATGCTTTTGCCTTATCTTTTAATCCTCCCATATTTTGAATTCACAAGAATATTTTGGAGGAAGTGAACATAGAAATATGTAAGCATATCGAGCAGTTTTTTGCATTAATGGTGGCTGCAATTTCAGTCATGTAGTTAAACAAATCAAAGCCCACTAGTTGCAAGTTGAAGGTAGAGATTCTTTGATAGTAGAAAATGTTTTATTGACTTCTAATGACTGCGTGTATCAACAAGGGAATGAGGAAGCCAAGGAAGAAATTGTGAAGGTGAAAGCACCATTTGTTGAATTCCCAAAGAGTTCAGCAGAAAAGAAGGGCAATAATTACATGTGAGGCAAAATTTAATGATCCACCATCATCAACAAAGGTGGATCCTAGGATTGAAAGGAACCAACCACCTTGCAAGTAAGCATGAAAGATGTAATGAGGACCCAAAAAAGTGTGATGAATGGCTAAGGAGAGCTAAAAAAGCTAAGTTGATAGCCTCCCAAGCAAAACAATACCTAGGGGAAATTAGGGTAAAGAATTTTCCCTTGATGATGAGGAAAGAGAGAGAAATCATGGAGCTTGAACCAAAGAAAGACGAAAAATCCAATTTGCAAGATGGTGGAGAGAAGTTGGTGGTTCAAACCAAATTTATGGATGATAATGTTGATTTTCAGTTTGCTGGAATTTTCGTAACAGTAACTAATTGTAAGCAAATTGATTATCTTCATAACAAGGGTTTACTACATCACCCTCATACTTTGCCCTTACAATGTTTTGGTCATCGTGAGAAGTATTCAAACAATATTGATGTAATGTCCCCAATTTGGGATCAAAGACCACAATAGGAGTTTTCCACAAAACCCAAACAAATCTGAAAATAATACTGGATTCTGAAATTAAAATCAGCAACCACTTAATTCACAAATGCAGTAAATAAAATACATTTTTTGTTGTCCCTTCAAATACAGTTAATTTGAACTTGCAACCAACTAATATATGCTTCAAACACCTTGAAACACCTTGCAAACACTTTCAAATAAAGTCGCCACACTTGGAGAAATGTAGGAAATAAACTAAGAATGCTGAAAAACTCAACTTGCCCTTCAACAAGCTTCCAAGTCTCCCAAAACAAGTTGCCAATGTTGGAAAATTAATGCAACAAATTTCAAAGTATAAATCAAAAAATATATGATTGTTCCTTTCAAGGTTAGAGCCCAAAAACCCTCTTTAGGCGAAATGCTCCACATAGAAAAAATAAAAGGAATAATTCAGAATTATTCACCTTGCAATCAGCGCTCAAATCACCCAAATTCAACATGCAAAGTTGACAGAAAAATCAGAATAACACAATAATAATTTTTTGAATTATTATCATAACCCAAGACATCAAATTGACTACTCAATGGCCCCAAAATGCTACCAAGATGATTCGACCACCCATAGAAAATTCGTATAAAATACCTCAAACCCTAGGAGAGGGTTTTCTCAAAGCAAGACCCTCTGAAAGTGTCCCCAAGACCTCCAAGTAATTCGTCCAAGATAGAAACCTGCAAATCAACCTTTCAAGGTAATTCGCCAACCTTCCCAAGCAATTTGCCCACCTTCCAAAGCCCTACAATTTCATTACCCTTTCCAAACAATTCGCTACCCACAACAATAATTATTTCCTACAAATAAGATGAAACTTAAAAAATTCATTAACTCCCTCAATACTTGGAATTATGATGCAAATAAGAGCTCAAACTAGCCACAAAATTAGTGACTATCAAATAAAAATAATTTTAGAATTTTCTTTTCAAAAGAAGGCCACCAAAACTTCCTCTAAAATTCTGAAAACCCTAATTTCTAGAATTTTCCTCCTCAAACCCTAGGTTCATTCAAATTTCCAAAAGTAGATGGTGTTCCAAAACATCATTTAGAGAATCAATACATCATAGTCCTTGAAGGGTAACATTCCTCAACTATGCCCAAATTAACCAAGCTTGACATATTTGATCAATCCACATCAATATCATCCATTCCATGCATATCAAATGATAGCTTACCTTCTTTTTACATCCACTTTTCTTTTAGATAACTCTCCCTTCCAAAACTTTAAAAGGACATCCATTATTATTTCATTTTAAGCCTTTTTGAATTAATTAAATAACTTGCCTTAATAAATTAGTAATTAAAATTATTTTTTGGCAAATCAAAAAATTATTTTATATTAGGTCCTTGCTTCAATAGTTAACTAAATTGCTCTAATAATTGAAGTGATAAAAATCACTTTTTAAACAATTTATTAATTATAAAACCCTTTAGAATATTTATCAAAATTACTTTAATTTTTCAAATGGTTAAAACCACTTTTTCGATAATTCGAATAATTATCCAAGATAGTTTTATTTTAATAATTAATTAAATTGTCTTATATTTTCGAATGATGAAAATCACTATCCGCACAATTTTATTAATTACTAAAAATATATGGAAAGGGACATTACAGTTGAGAAGATGAAGGGTACCAAATGGAAAGAGAATCTTTTCCAGGAAGCCCCTATCCATCTTCTGAGCATTCTTAAGATCAAGCCATTACCATATGAGATGCAATTTCAAGATAGCAAAGAAATATTCCAGCCTTGCCCTCAATCAGAGAATGGAAAAAGAGTGGAGACTTCTCATAGGAGGCAAGTCCCATTGGCAGCGCATGATGAAGTAAATCCTACAAGTTTATTTTCAAAACAACAGTCATGTCATAAGAATTCTCAGCTCCTAATTCATAAGCGTGGTCTTGGGAAAGGTCTTTCCTTGAAAACAGGTAGTAAGTTCATAAACTCAGCCACTAAGGGTAACAAAAATATATATTACCTTATTGTTCAAGATGTTATAGACCAACATAGCATGGTCGCTATGAATGTGGGCAATAAGAACTATGATCCACGGTTCTTAATGTAATGTCCCCCTTTTTGGCATAACTTGCTTATGGACCCTTAGCTTGGTTTTGTTCCCACAACGCTAAGGCAAAGAAAGAAAAGAGAACTATGAGGAGGATATTCTAAGAGCAAAAAGGTGAAAAGTACTTAAGTATTCTAATTTTCAGTTGAGTAATGTAAAAAGTGTTGTTGATCTAAATTTCACTTAAGCAGAGGACCTTCAAGGGTCATGACAGCCTAAATCCTCAAAAAGAAATTTTAAAAAAAGTAAACTTGCTTATGATTCAAAAGACACATCCTTCCAACATGGGCGCCACCCTTGGAAGATGATTATAAAAAGCAATTGAGGATTCATTTGGAGATTATGCTTATTTGAATATTGAATCATTGATCATGTATGTCAAGCTTGTTCATCACATCTTGAGGATGAAAACCTTCAAGTGTGTTAAGGTTTTGAGGACAAAAACATTCATTTCTACTTTCAAGGCAACTGTATCCAAGGGATGTAATTATGCTTCAAATTTGCATGGTTGTATGCAATTGGATCTACAAGGGTGTTTTTGGACACCACCTTCATTAATGATTGCTTCAAGCCCTATAGACAGCTGGTTTCAAATAAATTGCAAGTCTTGGAGATTGGCGACTTGCATTGAGAGGTTATTAGCATGGTTTGGAGCCATTCCTTTGGGTGGCGAGTTGCTTCGGTCAAGTGGAAGACCCCTCTTGAGAGGGTTGCGCTACACAAAGACCCCTTTGAGGGTTTGAGGATTTATTGGTGAAATTCTCTCACTTGGGCGATTTGCCTAGGGCATCATAAGAGGTCATTTGATGAACAATTGGTGAAATAAAACATTCTGATTTATTTTATAATCAATTTCGGAGTGTGGCGAATTGTTTTGGGAAAGGATGGCTTTTGGACTCTAATTCGGGAAGGTAAAGTCCTAATATTATTTCCGATTTATTTGAGGTAAAATCACAAGGCTTTGAAATATTTTGAGGAGTTAAGGTGAAGATATTAATTCTGAAATTTTTAACAATTAAAATTAGAAGTTGGGTGATTTACTTGGAGGGAAATTTGCAAAGGTTTGAAGTGTTTGTAGGCCCTAAATCATTGAGCAAATATTATCCTTAATATTTGTGATATTCTCTGATATTTTTCCAGCTTGTTGGTTAAGGGTTTTAATCTCATCAATCACTTGATGTTCACGATATTATAAGGTGAATTTATTTGATACTTTTCCCGCTTACTTGTAAAGATTGGCAATTTAATTTTCTCTTGTATAGTGACCATTTTGGGGGCCTAATTTCAGATTTCTTAGACTAAGATTAATCGTTGGTCTTACCTAATTTTGCAAACTATTTTCAAGGAGTTTTACCACGGGTTTATCGAGTGGGAAAGAAGGCTTGGGTTCGTTGGTTTTTGTATTTATTTCCAACTAGTGTGAGCATCAACCTAGGTATTTATTACAGCAGTTTGCATTAGCTTTCTTAATGTATTTTCAGTATTTGGAGTGGTTATTTATAGTTGTTGTAGATTAATTTATGCCCTGGTGGCATCTAGCATCTAGATTAAATTGAGTATTGTGGTTTGGTTCATACACCTACAGTCGCTGGTATACTTGTATTATTTTCAGATTATTTGATTGAGGTTTGCGCCCAATCCGATTATTGCTTGTTTGTCCTTAATTGGGGACATTACAGTGGTATCAGAGCCATATCTTGACTATATCATGGGGTGAAGGATTTGATACATGAGTGGCAATAAAGAGGGAAGTAGGGCTTCCACCAGTTGGTTCACTTGAGCAGGATCAGGGCATGGGTCACATGGGACATCGTGACACAGAGAGTGAGAGGAGAGACATGATAGCTGAGGAGAGGTTTGAGAAGTATTCTCAAACTCAAGTGAGAATGACAGTCGTGATGGAGGGGTTTCTTCATTCCCTCAGTGAGATGGGTGGCTTAAAGCCACTCAATGGAAATAGTGGGGCTTCTGAGAGCAGCCCAAATTCACATAAACCCCCTTCAAGGAATGGAGCATCCACACGTAGGCCCACCCAGCCTACATTTGTTCAGAGGGAGGAGCCTGCACCAATGAGGGAGGGGTTACCTAGCCCACATGGGGAGTTAGAGAGGAAGATGGATGAGTATGTTACCTCATCCACGATAGTGAGAGGGGCTATGAAATTTTTTGAGTTTTCAGATTGGAAATGGGGACAGAGTGGACCCAGGATCAGTCAGAAGCAAAGGGGCAGCCAGGAAGATCTACAACATGCATTGGGAAAGTTATCTCTTTTCACGTTTGATGGGTCACAAAAAAGTTCAGCGAGGTTAGAGGGAGAGGCTATTCAGTTTGCCACTTTGCATCTGGAGGGAGCAGCCCTCAATTGGTGGTACCATGGTTTGATCACACATGGACACCAACACATACACTCCTATGAGGAGTTCAACAGGAGGTTGATAGAGAGGTTTGATAGAGCAGATCCAGAACTTTATTTTCGTGATTTAGCTCAATTGAGGCAAAGGGCCTCAGTGGATGATTATGTCACAAAGTTTCAGAGACTTTCAGTCATGGTGACTAATATTTCAGATAGGAGACTGGTAGTGTTGTTCGTGGAGGGCTTGGTTGATTTCTTGAGGGGATTGGTTAAGGCATTTGATCCACCTTCGTTGAGAGAGACCATCCAGAAGGCCTACAATTTGGAGTAATCTACTCCAAGGGGCAAATTCACACCTTTGGGACAGCTAGAGAATACGTTTTTCCCACCTACAGGGCAGCAAAGAGGCGGCAGTGTGGGGCAGCCAAAGATTAGTTATGTAGGGCCTCCAAAGGCCAATCATGTGGGTCCCTTGATTAGGCCAAACCAACCAGGTTTGGGGCAGCAAGAGCTACCATGTAGTAGCTTTGATGTGAAAAATGAGTTAAGAAGGAAAGGTCTTTGTTTCACATGCAAGGATCCTTTGGAGACAGACCACAATTGTCGTGGTAAAAGGCAAGTACACTACATTGAGGTACTTCTCGAAGAAGAGAATGAGTAGGAAATTGGGACAGCCACCTATGAGGAGGGCACTTTGGAGATATAAGGACAAGAGGAGTTGAGTGGCACATTGGCATCACTTTTAGGAGATCCTAAGTATTATCCCTTTAGAGTGAACGGACCATTGAAGGGTATGCCGATCACTATACTTATTGATAGTGGGGCTGGGCAACCCACAATTTCATTGATAGAGGGCTAGTAGCATCATGTGGCCTACAATACGTGGAGTTCAAAGGATTTAGAGTCATAGTGGCAGATGGATTCACCATCCCTTGAACTACTAAAGTTCCAAAGTTTAGTCTCACTTCAGGAAGACATGTGGCAGAGGATGAATTTTATGTGGTTGGCATAGGGAGACCAATATGGTCCTTGGTATTCAGTGGCTGCACTCACTTGGTGAGTACACTCAAAACTACCAAATCATGGAGCTAGAATTCAAAGTGGCAAGTAATGAGATTGTTTTGCATGGTTTGAGTGATAGAGAGGCCCCTTCTTCTGCAAATAGTTTGTTAGGAGGATGTTTCATGAGCATGAGGAAGATTGAAAATAAGGCTGCCACTAGACATCAAATGTAGCCCCTTCAATCCAAATTATAACCCTCTACAAGGCAATTGGTAAGTGTAGCGAAATCTGATTTTTGTCATGCTTGTATTGGGAAGGATGAGATGAGAGTTGATTGCCAAGGGCAACCCAAAAATTGCTTTGGGCAGCACCCTATTCCTTCTTGCAAGAGAGAAAATGGAGGTGTTTTAAGGAAAGTGAGACCACACTTGAAATTTGAATGGGCTAAAATTGCAAATTCACAAGATTTGAATTGCAAGAAAGATGGTCCTTTTGCTTACTGGCAAAAGCTAGACTCGGTTAGGTTTGCCTATGGAACTTTTTTAGGCATCAATAGCAATTTATTCCACATATGGCAGCCAAGGGGTAGAGCTGGGAAAAGATGTTTTAAGTCTGAATTTTTTGGTTTAAAATTTTCTGAGTCAATAAAACTAGTCCAGCCGCCTAAAAGTTGTGTTGCAGGAATCGCTCCCTCCCCCCCACGTTTCGCGTCTCGATACGCCTCAGGTACCGGTACGTCCTGGGTATCTGTCGGAGATGTCTCGGAGGCATCCAAAAATAGTTGTGACGTTTCTGGGCCCTTTCCGGACATTTACGAACGTTTTCGGGAGGTACCCAAGCGCTTATGTGGTGTTTCCGAGCATGCCCAGACATTTTCAGCAGGGAAAAACAGTGGAAGTCAACAAAAAATTTAAAAAATGTAAACCCAGTCTGAACCAAACAGTATATAAATAAAATAAACATTTAAGTATAAGGGACATCTAATTTCTTATAGTTTAAGTTATATTTTATTTATATACTTTCAGGATGTTTGAGAGTGGTTTCGGACCTCTAGGAACTATAATGCAAATTCTAGGTTTTGGAGGATCCTATCATATTTCAGACTTAGTCAAATTCCAGGGTTTCAAACTTAGCCATATTTCAAGGTTTCAAGATTTCAAGGAGACATCATAGGAGGTATGAAGGCTGTATGAAGGGATGTAGGTATGATAGAATAGTATGAGAACATCTCTTGCAAAGTTCCACAAGTCGATCCCACCCCATTCCCTGTGCACCCCTTAAGGCATACACTAGGAGATTCAATGAATCGGTGAGCCCCTATGAGAGAAAGCGTCAGTAAATGATAAAGCTGAAAAATAATGGGAGTGGCCTTCATGATTTCGAGGGCAATCGAAAATATTTATTCTAGATTTGAATGTATATTTTGTCATTGAAGTAATGAATGAATGATTATTATATATTTTCGAGTGTTTTATATATTATAGACAAATATTTTCATGCTATGTAGTTTCAAGTGTTTTACTAAAAAAATGAGTAATATGCATTATATATATATACACAGACGTACCCACGACGTATCCAAATCAAGGTTTTTGAAAAATGGCGTATCCGCATACCTGAGTCGTCCCCGTACCCATACCCAAACAACATAGATCAAAACCCTTAAAGGTCCCATTTTAAGTGAATTTGAAAACATACAGTACTTTAAAAAAGTACTTTTACACATATTCACTTGAAACATTTCAATCCTCACTTCCCTTTATATTTGTCCCTTATCCCCCAAGAAGGGTTTAAGGCTAAGGTTCTTCCATCATGTCCCCATTAAAAAAAGGACATGACAATGTACTCATTTTCGTTGGAAGGTAGAAGATCATCACTCCTTGCTCCTACTTTCTTCCAAAACTGCCTTAAGGGTGTTGGAGTTTTTTCCCATGATGTTCTCAACAAGTGGCTTCTTTCACACATCAAAAACTACATCATACTTGCCAATCTACAGCTGTCCAAGGAGAGCACTATTATTCCAAAACATGAACTTAGAAAGAACAACATACCATGGCTGTAGCATTGTATTCTCTCATTCAATCCTGTGGTTGTAGTCGCTGGAAACCATCTTGTATCGGTAGCCAAAGCCTCACCAATGTCCGTGGATGAAGTGTGCATCTTTCCCTTGACAACTTCCTTTTATTGCTGCAAAAGGTATAGAGGCAAGGTTGGAAACATGGAAAATAATAGTCCAAAAGTTTCTGACATCACTCTTTAAGTGTAATGTCCCCAATTAAGGACAAGCAAGCAATAATGGGATTGAGCACAAACCCCAATCAAATAATCTGAAAATAATATAAGCATACCAGCCACTCTAGGTGTATCACCCAGACCACAATACTCCCCAATGTAATCCAGATGCTAGATGCCACTAGGGTAGAAATTAATCCACAACTACAATGATAAATAACCAGTCCAAATACTAAAAATACACTATGAAAGCTGATGCAAACTGTTGTAATCAAATTATTTATATTAAATATATGACGGATTAATTTTTATTAATATAACTAATTATATAGTTTTTTTTATATTTAATATTTTTTTGGTAAGATTTATGTCATTAATGGAAAGTAGAATCCATTAATTTGTGCAATCTAATTATTGTTTAGCATGTTCTTGAGATGCATTGATTGTCATTGATGTCAAGGTGATTTTAGCACATAATGCATTAATGACAAAGTGATAGGTTGTAAAACTCTTTGAAAATAGTTTGCAAAATTAGGTAAGACCAACGATTAATCTCAGCCAAAGAAATCTCAAATTAGGCCCCAAAAATGGCCACTATACAAGAGAAAATCAAATCTCCAATCTTCACAAGCAAGCTGAAAAATTACTAAATAAATTCCCCTTATATCACGAATATCAAGCGACTGATGAGGTCAAAACCCTCAACCAATAAGATGAAAAAATATCACAAATATTAAGGATAATATTTGTTCAATGATTTAGGGCCTACAAGCACCCCAGACCCTTGCCAATTCCCCTCCAAGTGAATCGCCCAACTTCTGATTTTAATCGCTAAAAATTCAAGAATTAATACCTTCACCTTAACTTCCCAAAATCTTTCAAAACCTTGTGATTTATCTGAAATAAATCAAAAATATTATTAGGATTTTACCTTCTTGAATTAAAGTCCAAAAGCCCTCCAAAAAGACTTAATCATTTCCCAAAACAATTTGCCGCACTCCCAAATTGATTATAAAATAAATTAGAATATTTTATCTCACCAATTGTTCATCAAATGACCTCTTATGATGCCCTAGGCCAGTCACCCAAGTGAGATAATTTCACCAATAAATCCTCAAACCCTCAAAGGGGTCTTTGTGTAGCACAACTTTCTCAAGAGGGGTCTTCCACTTGACCGAATCAACTCGCCACCCATGGGAATGGCTCCAAACCACGCTAACAACCTTCCAATGCAAGTCGTCAATCTCGAAGCCTTGCAATTTATTTGAAACCAGCTCTCTATAGGGCTTGAAACAATTCTTAATGCACGTGGTGTCCAAAAACACCCTTGTAGATCCAATTGCATGCAACTATGCAAATTTGAAGCACGATTACAGTGCTTGAATAGAGCTGCCCTAAAAGTAGGAATGGAGTGTTTCATCTCCAAACTCTTAATACACTTGAAGGATTTCATCCTCAAGATGTGAGGAACAAGCTTGACATACTTGATTAATAATTCAATATTCAAATAAGAATATTCTCCAGATGAATCCTCAATTGTTTTTTATAATCATCTTTCAAGGGTGGCACCCAAGTTGGAAGGATGTGTCTTTTGAATTATAAGCAACTTTACCTTAATTTTTTTTTTTTTAAAGGGTTTAGGCTCTCATGACCCTTAAAGATCCTTTGCTTAAGTGGAAATTAGATTAAAAGCACTTTTTACATAACTGAAAATCAAAATACTTAAGTACTTTTCACTTTTTTTGCTCTTAAAATAGACCCCTCATAGTTCTTTTTTCTTTCTTTCCCTTAGCCTCGTGGGAACAAAACCAAACTACGGGTCTATAAGCAATTTATGCCAAACAGGGGGACATTACAGTCCTCACTACTCAAAATTGCTTGTCCTCAAGCAATTGCAAAAGCCATGGGGCTGTCCCCACATTCTTCATGATGCATTTACAAACTGAAATGAATTCCCACTGAAAAGAAACTTCAATTTGAACTCCCACCCTGCTAAACCTGTATCTTAGAGGCTGCCCCCAGGAGCTCAAAGTGTCATGAATACCTTTCAAAGACTCCTCATAACCCCAAATAAATAACACGTGCCCTATTGGTTTCCTTTTGATGTAGCCTCTCATGGTGATCAATGTGCCCTCACAAGATGTTCCCAAAACTTGGAAAGAAGTAACAATAATCTTATCTTGAAACATACCTTGGCTGAATATAGAACATAGATGCAACCTCTCTTGAGTGTGTCTCAAAACATGTGGCATGCCATTTCTCTTTGACTTCCTTCTATTACCTCCTTCATGCATAGGAACAACATTAAATTGATCAAATGAAAGCCTCAACCAACCTACAAGATAGGATTGTACCTCCCATCCTTTATCAAGCCAAAAGCGTGCCTCATCATGAACATTTTCAAAATACACCATAGGCTGGAATTTATCAAAAAAATCAAAATTTATGTTTTCTACATGCTGTTGTGCATCCCCTTTAAAATCATATTTTTTTGAGTGGTTAATTTTAGAATGTACCTTGGCATGTGTCTTCCCCATCATGGGCTGTAGTGTGCCTTTAAAGTGCAAATTTTTAATCCTTTTAGGCTATGTTGTTTGGGTATGGGTATGGGTACGGCTACTGGTACGGGGACGTCTTGGATACACAGATACGCCATTTTTCAAAAACCTTGATTATATAATGCATATTACTCATTTTTTAGTAAAACACTTAAAACTACATAGTATTTAGGAATGGGGTGGGATCGACTTGGGGCACTTTGCAAGAGATGTTCTCATACTATTTTATCATACCTACATCCCTTCATGCAGCTTTCATACCTCCTATGATGTCTTCTTGAAATCTTGAAACCTTGAAATATGGCTAAGTTTGAAACACTGTAATTTGACTAAGTCTGAAA
This sequence comes from Torreya grandis, assembly GCA_037957365.1. Classification (NCBI taxonomy): domain Eukaryota; kingdom Viridiplantae; phylum Streptophyta; class Pinopsida; order Cupressales; family Taxaceae; genus Torreya; species Torreya grandis. The sequence continues at coordinate 940,913 of JARHVA010004906.1, forward strand.
TATGATAGGATCCTCCAAAACCTAGAATTTTTATTATAGCTCCTACAGGTTCGAAACCACTCTCAAACATCCTGAAAGTATATAAATAAAATATAACTTAAAGTATAAGAAACTAGATGTAAATTTATACTTGAATGTTTATTTTATTTATATATTGTTTGGTTCAAACTAGGTTTACATTTTTAAAAATTTTGTTGACTTCCATTGTTTTTCCCTGTCGAAAACACCTGGGCACACTCGTAAACTCTTGAGTACCTCCCAAAAAAGCCCGGATACCTCCTCAAAACGTTCGAAAATGCCAGGAAAGGGCCCAAAAACGTCACAGCCATTTCCAGTACCTTTCCGGATGCCTCTGACATGTCTCCGACAAGTACTTGAGACGTATCAGTATCCGATGCGTATCGAGACACGAAACGTGGGGTAAGGGGGGCAATTCCTGCAACACAGGTTTTGATGATTTAAGTGATTTTATAAAATTAAAAGAAAAGAAAAAGAAAAAGATCATAAAAGAAGGGTCTATTAAGATCCTTAAGTTACTCTCCCTTTCCAATTTTGGGTGCTTCACTTGGAAGGACTACATAAGGCAAAGGAAGGATCATTTGATGCATTCATAACTAATTTTGATAACTATTTTATTGGAGTCTAGACACGAAAAGCAAGGGCTTACACTTTGAGGACGAAAACCCTTCAAGAGAGCTTAATCAAGGATGGAAACCCTTGAATTCAGACTTAGAACAACTCACCACGGAGTTGTGTTGAGCAAAAATTGACAAGGGTGTTTTCAACACCAAGTATCATTTGCAGGAGTGAACCATTGGAGGAGCTGGACACATGCATAAGGGGCTGTCCTAGGGTAGCAAAGGTCTGCTTTTGAGGGCTACACATTCCACAAGGGCAGCGACTAGGGTTTGAGGGTGAGCGACCCACTTTGGGGTCATCACAAGGCCATTGGAGGGTGTGGATCAGCCACATATTTTTTTGATATTTTATCCTAATTTTTCAGCCATATATTTGACCAAAAATCAAGTTTTTAACTGCTTATTTGGCCAATAATATTGACATAATTTTTGTTATTTTTTAAGACTTGAAATATTATTTTTGGAGCTATTTTCAAGGCATATGCAACAGTATTTTGTCATTTTCAGATTGTTAGGGTTTGAGAAAAAATCTGAAAATTAATATTTTATTGTTTAAGTGGTGAAATAATTTCTTGTTTAACTAAAACCCCTAAAACGGGACATTACAGTGGTATCAAAGCCAAATCTTGGCTAGTTGTGGGTTTTGTAGGGATACATGCTAGATGGTGAAGGAGAAATAAGATATTACTACAGGAGTAAGAAGAAAGTAAGGGAACTTCCACACAAAAAAGACATGTCTCACCAAGATCAGTCAAGGGAAGAGAAAAAATAGAGAAGAACAAAGGACTGACAGGTACACACAAGCCCAAGAACAAATAACGGCCATGATGGTAGAATTTGTGCGAACTATGAAGGAGTTGAAAGATGACAAGCCATCCAATGGAGATGGTAGTGCTTTAGGAAGTCACAATGTCTTGGATCAGTCTTCTAAGGGTAGTGGAGGAGCTTCAATTAGGCCTAACCAGCCTACCGTTTTGCAGGATGAGGTGGCCATTCCCGAGGGGGAAGCACAACCCTCATTAAAGGACACCTTGTTGAAGGATTATAATGAGTACATGACATATTCAGCGCCTTTTATGGAGCAAATGGATATTTCAACTTTCACTTCATGGAAGCATGGTCAAATAGGATGTGTTCCCAAATGGGACGATTTCATACAAAGGGGTTTTTCCCTAAATTTCACAATTCTAAAAATGCAATCAGCAAACCCTAGTTTGTGAAATAATCTCAAAAAACCCTTGTAAAGCCCTGAAAACCCTAGACGCCACAATGATACGGTTTATAGATGAATTCCAACCAATAACTTGTCCCAAAATTAACTAAAAACTTGGAGAAATATTCAATAATTTAAATGCACGAAACAAATACCTTTTTGCCAAATTTTAAAGTTCAAATGCCACTTTTTTATGGCTGAAAATTCTGATTTAATTTCAAAAATACTACTATTCTGAATGTTTTTCCACTTCAAACCCTTGTCAAAAATCGCCACAAGTGCCCGAAAAACATCAGAAAAATACAACGAACCATTTTGGGCATAGAAATGGCCAAAAATGGCTCCCAAACCAATCGCCCAACTTGGCAAGTGCAAAAAAATATTAGAGTGAGATCTTGCCTTCTGCAAATGAAAAAGTCTTTAAAACCTGTCTAAATAACTAAATAATAACTCTAAAAATTATTATTTAATTTTCTATCGATTTAGGGCTTCAAACCTTTCACGAAACTCCTCCAATATTTCACGCCAACACGCAAAAAATTAGCTAATAAAATCAAAATATTTAATTTACATAAAATAGACCAAAGAGGCTCCAAACCCTTGATCCAAGCTTCCAAAGTGGTTCACTCGACTTGCAAAAATAGGATAAATATTTAGCAAAGTTAACATGCAAGAAATAAACCTCAAAACCCTCACAAAACTTCACACGAACTCCTCAAAGTAAATCGTCCCAATTCTAGGACAAGAACAAAATCTCCTTAGCAAAGGCGGTGTCAAAAGACACATTTTTTAGATTGATCAACACCAAAGCAACGAACTTCTATTGCGCATGCATCCCAATAGTTTTTTCAAGCATGAAGAACAATTATCAAAATTCAGCATGTCTTCAATTGTGATCTTCACCCTGTATTTGTACCTTCCACAGAAGGCAAACCACTTTGGAGAGGTAAAATACCTCATAAGCCTCACTTGCCCTTTTTAGAATATCTTTTTATTTCTTTTGCTTTAGCTCCCAAGCCGACATTCTTTTTAATTTCACTTTAAGCCTTTTTGAATTAATTAAATAACTTGCCTTAAAAAATTAGTAATTAAAATTACTTTTTGACAAATTAAATAATTAGGTCCTCACTTAAATAATTAATTAAATTGATCTAATAATTAAAGTGATAAAAATCACTTTTCAAGCAATTTATTAATTATAAAATCCCTTAGAATAATCATTAAAATTATCTTAATTTTTCAAAGGGTTAAAACCACTTTCCCAGTAATTCGAATAATTATCCAAGATAGTTTTATTTTAATAATGAATTGTCTTATATTTTCGAATGATTAATATCACTATTCGAGCAATTTTATTAATTATTAAAATTATACTAAAATTGGACATCACTGTCCTCCCTTCCCAAATTTGCTTGCCCTCAAGCAAATGCAAGCTCATATGCCGAATTACCATGTCCAAATGGTAAAACCTGTTGTAGTGCTCAAAAAGCCTTGCTCTTATATGTGCCAACTGGAATAACTTTTGCCAAAAAGCATAGCGTGACATTCCCAAATGGATAATGAATACCATTTCACCTTGCCAACACGTCCCACAATGCAAACCCCTCATGTATATGTTTTCCAAGGGAAAAAAATATCCAAATCAGTTTTGAACTTATAATACCTATATTTTGGGAATGCCTCAATGTGTCCCGAATCATAGGAAAGCCATCCAATGGCTCACTGCACCTGTATGCCCCTATCTCACTCAAAACCGAGTGGGGTATGAAGAGGTATCCAACCCTGTTGCCCCAACTATGTCCTCCAAATAGTATCCAGCTCCATACTCCAATCCTCAAAATTATCTCCTAAAGATGCAATGTAGGAAAAAGAATCATACCTTGGAAGCAACTTACCCTTCCATGAAGCCTACTAGAATAGGTCACTCTTATGCAAAAATCATGACCAACCCAAAGCTGCCCCTCCTTGTGAATGTTGGGTGGAAAAAGGACCTCAAAAACAACCCAAACATTCCAAAAATGCCATGTAGAAAACTATTGTACTTGTACCTTAAAATCAGACATGTACTTGGAAAGAGGTTGTAAAAGAAAACACAACCCTGATTTTTTGTCATGCCATAGGGACTGCCTGAATGGTGCAATAAAATCAGTCAACAAATGCGCTTCAAAGGGTTGTATACAAGACTTTTCCCACCTTTTCATTCTTAAGTCGCTGAAAATTCTCTTTTGACTCAATTTTTGGAGGCAAGATTTTCACATATTCCAACCAACTTTTCAATATTTGATGACAGTTGTAAGCAATAGAAAAATTCAGACTTTCCATACCTATGAAGGGGCTGTAGTATGCTCTCTCTTTTCTCCTCTTTGTCCTCAAGTTGTGGTTGGCAATGTTCCCCATACTCAAAAATTTCTAAGGCAACAAATTTGGACCTTATCCACAATAATTCAGAACTTTTACTTGGCTATCCCATTCCAAAAGAGTTGCCTTCTATGTAGGATTTGAGTCATGAATGTAGCAAAACATCCTCAATTTTTTTGACAATAAGAGAAACCAAAATTTGCTCAAAAACATACCTTTAAACCTCTCTTTCCCTTTTGTCATGCTCACACAACTATTATCAAACATAATGTTAGATGAAGATGTAGGACCCTCTTTATCATTTAAGTCATACCAAATGACTTCCTTGCTTGCCACCTTTACAATGGATCTCCCAAATAAACCTACATATGGAATAAACAAATTAGGAAAATTATTGGTGTTTAATAATGCCCCTTTGATACACTTGTCAAGTTTTGGGATCCTTTCTTAATGTCTTGATCATTTCTTCCTATCCAATTTCACACAATGGATTGCCTTTTACATTCCACAATAAGTTGGAATCTTAATCTTCTCCCATATCCACTTTGGTTGTATGTAAGTCCATCATAGTGTTTTTTTCCTTCAAGCATTCCCTCATCTCATTGTGCATTGATCTATCAAGAAGCCCCTTTATGCCATCCAACCTTGTCAAGGCTTGCATTCCCTTCTTATTTGTGATTAGGAATTGTTCCTTCATCAAATCTAGAGTTATGCAACAAATTTGAATAATTATTAGATACCAAACAAAAATCATCATTCAACTCATACCTTTCTATGAATATCTCAGTTTCTTTGGCTTCTTCAAAATCATCTTTTTGAATCCCAAAGTTTGGCATACTTGGCTGCCCCAAAGCACCTAGAATCTCCTCATTTTCATCCATCATTTGCAGCCCTCTTTGCTGCTCCAAAAACTCAAATTTTTGGTTCTCACAATTTCCCACTCTTGGCTGCCCCAAAGTGTCATTTTTTTGTAGCTCATCTTCCTCCTTCAAATCTGATTTTTTTGTTTCATTTGCCTCTTCATAGGCACCCTCATGGACTGTCCCTTCATTATTTTCCTCCAACCCCCCATCAAGTTCAATACTTTCTTCCTGCACATGCTACACTATCAAATAAGGCCTCAATTTTTCCTCACAATCAATTGTAAATTTTTCAAACAGCGTATGTGCAATTGAAAAAATTTCCTTTTCTAGCCCCAAACCTATCAATAAGATATATAATAATCGCTTGGAAAGATCATCACTCTCATTGAGTGTCAAAGTCAAGATTCTCTGTATAGAAGCTACAACATTTTTGGTAGGATTCTTACAAGTAATTGCAAAAAAATGTTGAAATACATGCCCTGGTTAAAGCCATAGTTTCCAGGATGTTGACCCTCTTAGCAAAAGAACTTGTGATGTCACTAAGACCATAGTATACATACTCGGCGATTACTCGTCGAGTGGGCGAGTACTTGTCGAGCAGTCTCCAAAACAATTATTCATCACTCGTAATCGCCACCCCCTGAGCACTCGAGCCTCGGTGAGTGTTGTGCCAATACTCGTCGAGGCTCGAGTGCTTGGCAAAACGCGTATAGAACACATCCAAAAAGTGTCGGAACCCTACAGACGCGTCCAGTACACTACAAAAACACATGGAAAACACACAAATCTGTTTTATAAAAGCATACACTTCCACACATTCAAATCACAGAGCGTTTGGACGAGATTGGAGCATTTGGATCGAATTGGAATGACTCGAGGGATTTTTTTAACACAGTTTCCACTTCCAAGTTAGTTCATTTTTTATTTCATTTCTTCTAAGTTCTAAGTTCTATTTATTTAAAGCCTTAAACTCAATTCAAGAATTTTTTTTTAGGGAATCGTGAGCCTACAAGCCTCTGTGTTCTGTTAAGATTCAAGAAAAAAAAATACAGTATAATCGTGGTTCATTTAATGCAAGATATTTATAGTCCGTAAAACCTTAAAAGTTAAAACAATGCCATGGATAGAGGGGTAGAATCGTAGATAATACTTAAGAATTTTCCCAATTTTGATTTGAGTCATCAACCAAGTCAAAAAAATAATACAGATTCAGAGTTGCCTAGCCTTTAGATGGTTTAACTTTAAGTCTTAAGCCCTGCTTGCCCTTTAGATGCTAGTACTATGAATTTTAAACATATCATGTTGCATGAAGTTGAAAGTCTTACCCTGGAGGCATTATCTTGGCAGCAGCTATTTGTTATTAAAATTTAACTTATTAACCTCCTTTTCTGTTTGGAAGCCATGGAATTGCCATGCAGCTATAGCCTATAATGATTTGTGTTAAGTGTGAACTGTGAACTATGAACAAAGAAGTAAGATCAATGAAATTCAATAGATTTATTATGTTTGCACTAACTTTCACCTTCCCCAATAATTATTCGGGCTTGAACAATTGTCAAAAGAATCTAGAGATCAAGTTTGCAAAATTCTAAGTATGCTTTGAGTTTGAACTGTATAACCAGGGTTTTATGAGATTCTTGTTCTCCTAATGGATATATGAACTTTATAAAGGATTCCCTCAACTAATATGGACTTTCCAATAATGATCGATGACTTCCAACCTTCATAGAAGTTTAGAACAACTAAAATTGTCTAAAGAAGCATTCTAGGATCAGTTTTGAGTCTTGACTATGTAGAACACAACACGGTTATTTCAAATTGGACAGTAGACATTTTAAGGAAGTTTGAGTTAACTATATAACTGGGAGATTATTCAAGTAGAATTCCTTACTAATTAAAGACTTCTTCTTCCCTTCTCATCATTCAATACATCAGAAAGAACTCAGAAGAGACCTCCGTTCCCTTTCTCTTTAACTGGATTAAAACAAAGCTATTGATGTTGTGTTTGGCAACCTTAACTTGTGGATTAGTGACAATAATCCAATCCATTCAAATACAACAACAAAATGTATTACTGTTACATATAGAAGATTTATTGGAAATGCACAATCTAAACTTTGCACCTCACTAGTCCTATGTAAATCTTTGTGGCACTATAATCAACAATGTACTGTAGGCACTAGAAAGACATTTCATAGTTTTCTTTCCATTACAAATAACCTCGCCAATGCGAACTCCACCACAAACTTCAATACTTTATTTGTAATGTTGTCTACATCCATGTCATGGTCTCTTAAGTTTTAAGTTTTTAACTATCTTCATATATGTTTCTTGCTGAGTTTTTCCCAAACTTTGATTATCACAGGGGATCCTTACATTGGAATGCCAAAAATCTCATTTTTTAGTTTTACACCCAACCAAATCTAAATATTAACTTCATCTCCTAACAAATTCTATGTAATTTACTTGTTAACATGTTATCATGATTATGTAATTTTTTTAATGTTGTTTTGATCCTTGAACATGATGCAAGTTTACTATTAAACTTAGCATACAATGGCATCTTGCTCTGCATCAGGATCAAAATCAGTCAGTGGTAGCCAACCGGCTCCACCTAATGCATGCACCGCTGCTTGGAAGTATGTCATACAGGTTGGAACGTCCCAAATGACTACAATTTATATGTTTTGCTCGAAAAAGATTGGTGGAGGCATCAATCGCCTCAAGTACCATCTTGCATGCATTCCTCAACGTATTATTTTGTCTTGTCCTACTGTAACGGAAGAGGCAAAAAGAGAGATGGTCACAGAGCTTGCATTGTTGGACGAGAAAAAATTAGAGAGGGCAAAGATGCAAGTAGCCTTAACAACGGCCATTGGTCTCACATCGGCAGAGGCAACTGAGATAGCTATGACAGAAATTGTGGGCTCTAATCGTGGTCCATGCAAGCGAGGCACATCCACCTCATCAAGTTCGAGCCAGCTACACAGTTTTTTTGTGTCTAGAAACATACCTGGGGCACAACATTCGTTGCAAGGTACAGGTTGGAACAAGGAAGTGCACATGAAAGCAGATAAAGCATGTGCAAATTTCTAGTACTTCAACAACCTTTCCTTCAACGTGACAAAAAGTCCGTACTGAGAATATTTGGTGACACCATTGATAGTTGCAAAAAAAAAGTACAAGACATTCTCTCCAAGAGACTTAAGTGAAAAATTGCTCAAGAATGCAGTTGAAAATGCAAAAGTAATTGTGAAAGATCAAACAAGGTTGTGACGATAGTTCGGATGCACCATTTTTTTCAATGGATGGACTAATGGAAAGAACCACACCCTCATAAATTTTTTGGCGGCTTCAAATAGTGAGATGTTTGTTTTTAAATCCATTAATGCATCTAGTAAGATAAAAAATGCAGAAACTTTGAACTTGATGCTCAAGGAGGTTGTCTTAGAGGTGGGCATCGAGAATGTTGTCCAAGTTATCACTGACAATGCAGCAGCATATGTGACAACTGGGAAACTTCTCAAAGATAGGCATCCATCACTCTTTTGGACACTTTGCACGACTCATTGCCTTGACCTTCTCTTGGAGGATATAGGCAAAATTGATTAGGTGAGACCGATTGTAGAGGAGGCCAGAGACATCACAATATTATTTATAATCACCCTTGGGTTCTCAACTTGATGAGAGGACACACCAAAGGGAAAAAGCTTGTGCGAGCAGAGGTTACAAAATTTGCAACTAACTTCCTTACGTTGCAAAGTATTTGCAGTTTGTTGGCAACTTTGAACCAAATGTTTGTGTGCCAAGCATGGGTGGATTCAACATATTCAAAGAAAGTTGACAGAATCAAAGTCTCAAAGGCAGTTTTTAATGAGGACTTTGTGAAGAGAGCTATAGAGATCGTCAAAGTAACTTCAAATTTCAATTTAAATTTAAAATCGATTCCTTTATTTTCAATTTTTAAAGTATTTAATTTAATTGTAAGTTTTTAACTTTAATTTTTTGTAACTATATAAGTGTCAGAGCCTTTGGTGAGGGTTTTGCACTTGGTGGATGGAGAGCAAAACCCAATGGGTTACATTTATGAGGCCATGGGTAGAGCCAAAAAGCCCATCCAAAACTATTATAGGGGATAGTGTCAGATTTGATTCCATTTGGGAGTTGATTGATCGGTGGTGGAACAATCAACTCCATCAACCCATCCATGCAGTTGGGTACTATCTTAACCCCAGGTTTTTCTACTCTGATGGCTTCAAAGATGCAAATGGGAAAGTTATGGAGGGCCTCTCAACATGCATTGAGAGTATGACACCTGACGTTGAAACGAGAGATCTCGTTATTTCAAAGTTGTAGAACTACAAGCAGGCTAGGAGGAGGCTCTTTTCTTCGTCACTAGCTATCAGAGGGAGAACCACGCAGTCACCAAGTAATAAAAAATAAAGTATTTACTTGTACCTTTCAAGTTACAAATTTATAATTATTAATTACTGACAAACTTTTGAATATCTTGCTTGCAGGGTCATGGTGGGAATATTGGGGTAGAAATACCCCAAATCTTCAAAGGCTAGCCCTCCGCATTTTATCTCAAACTTGTAGCGCTTCTGGATGTGAGCACAACTGGAGTTTGTTTAACACCATTCACACGAAGAAACACAACAAGTTGAGTCAACAACGGCTCAATGACCTGGTTTTTGTGCAATACAACCTCCAGCTTCACACAAAAAAGATGGAGAACACATCACAAAATCCTATTGATCTAGATGAGATCGATCATTACGGTGATTGGACTGCACAGGATGAGGCCCCCATGTTCACAGAGGACAATATTGCTGATTTCGAGAGGCAAGCTATGGAGGGTGCAGCTATAGCAGAAGGAGATATTGGATTAGATGACATCCTTGTAGATGTTGAAGATGAGGCAGAGGTGGAGCCACAGGTGCAACATTCTAGACAGAGGGAGGAGGGGCAACCGAGTTGGAGGACTAGACTCACTCAGTCTCCCTTAGTTTTCACTAGATTAGGGAAGAGAAAAAGGTAGATTCTTGTATATGTATCAGTTTGTAGATTCTTGTACTCGTAGTTTTATACTTGTGTTCGCATGGATCTTGATCATGCAATTTTGTAATTTATTTATATTCAAATCTAGTAGAAAACAGTCCCCCAATATTTTATAGATTCATTTGATACATTTTACAACTGTAATTTCTATAAAATTTAAGTTTTTTTAATAGATTTGAGTATAATTTTTTGTCGAATAATGGCGAGTGGTTGTCAAATAATCACCGAGTAAACTTTTAAGGAGCTAGGCAAGTACTCTTCGAGTATGAGTAAGCGAACTATGAAAGACCTTCAAAACTTTCCACCAACTAAAATATTTCCTTCATGATGACATTATTGTATGGTTATTCTACAGTTGTTATCTTTGTAATTTCACTAATACAAGTGATAACTATAAGTCTCACATCTAAATCTGTTTGTTTCAAAAACTTCGGTCTAGCCAAATAAACCCCCAAAGGATTTATTGCCCAAAACATAGACTTAGAGTCTAATTGTTCTATCATGGACAAATAGTTTGTTGTTTCCTCCAAAATATTGAGCAAAACATTTTTTAAATGATGTGGATGCTCAAATCTTTTTCTTAATCTGCAAAGCTTTGTTCTTAATTCACCTTCACTATTAACTCCATGATTCATAGAGTATGCATCCAAATCTACAAACGCAAACCCTCATTCACTGGACAAGATAGGTGCTCTGAGACCACTATAGTTTCCCCAAATGGGACAATTTCATACAATGAGATTTTTTCCTAAATTCCACAATTCTGAAAATGCAATCAACAAACCCTAGTTTGCAAAATAAACTCAAAAAAACCCTTATCAAGCCCTGCAAACCCTAGATGCCACAATAATAGGGTTTATAGATGAATTCTAGTCAATAACTTATTTTAAAATTAATTGAAAACTTGGAGAAATATTCAAAAATTTAAATGCATGAAACAAGTCTCTTTTTGCAAATTTTTTAAGCTCAAATGCCACTTTTTTATGGCTGAAAATTTTGATTTAATTCCAAAAATACAGCTACTATTTTGAATGTTTTTCCGCTTCAAACCCTTGTTAAAAATCACTACAAGTGCCCAAAAAATACCATAAAAATAAAACAAACTTTTTTGCACATAGAAATGGCCAAAAATGGCTCTCCAAGCCAATCGCCCAACTTGCCAAGTGCAGGGAAATTAACAGAAAAATAAAAGAGTGATAACTTGCCTTCCGCAAATGAAAAAGCCTTCAAACCCTGTCAAAATAATTAAATAATAATTCTAAAATTATTATTTAATTTTCTATGAAATTAGGGCTTCAAACCCCTCATGAAACTCCTCCAATACTTCACACCAACATGCAAAAAATTAGCAAATAAAATCAAAAAATTTAATTTGCATAAAATACCCCAAAGAGACCTCCAAACCCTTGATCCAAGCTTTCAAAGTGGTTCGCTCCACTTGCAAAAATAAGATAAATATGTAACAAGCTTAACATGCAAGAAATGAACCTCAAAACCCTCACAAAACTTTAAATAACTCCTCAAAGTAAATCGTCCCACTTTTAGGGAAAGAACAAGATCTCTTTAGCGAAGGTGGTGTCAAAAGACACATTTTTTAAATTGATCAACACCAAAACAGAAAACTTCTATTCGGCATGCATCCCAATAGTTTCTTCAAGCATGAAGAACAATTATCAAAATTCAGCATGTCTTCAATTGTGATCTTCACCTTGTATTTGTACCTTTCAAAAGGGGCCAAACCACCTTGGGGAGGTAAAATACCTCATAAGCCTCACTTGCCCTTTTTAGAATATCTTTTCCTTTCTTTTGCTTTATCTCCCAAGCCGACATTCTTTTTATTTCACTTTAGGCCTTTTTGAATTAATTAAATAACTTATCTTAATAAATTAGTAATTAAAACTACTTTTTGGCAAATTAAATAATTAGGTCCTCAAATAATTAATTAAGTTGCTCTAATAATTAAAATGATAAAAATCACTTTTCAAACAATTTATTAATTATAAAACCCCTTAGAATAATCATTAAAATTACTTTAATTTTCCAAAGGGTTAAAACCACTTTTCCGATAATCTGAATAATTATCCAAGATAATTCTATTTTAATAATTAATTAATTGTCATATATTTTCGAATGATTAAAATCATTATTTGAAAGTTTATTAATTATTAAAATTATATAAAATGGGGACATCACATAGGAGGCAATAGGGCTGGCCACAAGCACAAAGGCAGCCAAGGACTCCACCACGCTTTAGGTAAGCTTGCACTTTCAAATTTTGATGGTTCTCCTAAATGTTCAGCTAGGGCTTGGATCCAAAAAGTAGATACTTATTTTTCACGAAGACATGTTGGAAAAAGAGGCCATTCAGTTTGCTACCTTGCATTTGGAAGGGGTTGCTCATGAATGGTGGTATCGTGGGTTGGTTAATCAAGGTCACCAACTCATTTCATCTTATGAGGAATTCAGTAAAAAGATTATTGAGCGATTTGATAGAGCTGATCCATAATTGCATTTTTAAAAATTGGTTCAACTAAAACAAAAAAACACAGTGCAAGGTTATATAACTAAATTTCAAAGGCTTTCAATTATGATGACAGATGTTTCGGAAAGGAGGTTAGTGGTTCTTTTCATGGAAGGTTTGACTGATTCGATTAGAGGGTTTGTCAAGGCTTTTGATTCTTTGTAATATCCCCAAATACAAAGGAGACCATAAACATGAATTGCATTAATGTAAATAAATCACCAATGAAATTGTCTAAACAAGCAAAAATTAAATTAACTACAACAGCAACTAAATTAAATAAATTTTCCATACGGGAAGGAGCGCCACATTTAATGCAAGGAATAGAAGTTATATTAATACAAGTCGTCCCATTTGATGAAAAGACACTACTTTGGAAATGAGACATCATTTGATGCAAAGGTATGAAAGGTATTTATAAGAACTTGGTGAAGGAAAAATATATATATTCAGATTTGACATTCATCCCCTTATCGGAAGTTTAAGCAACAGCCTCTTCTTTTATAATTGAAGACGAAACCCCCCATTTATTAGATACAAAGACGAAACCCCTGGTTATCAACCCTTCAAGGACGAAACCCTTTGAGAGTTTTCTGTTTGAATATTTACAACCAAAATTCCGCATTGCACATTTGATCATTATACAACATTATTTGTTATATAAATTTATTCTCTTGTTAATAAGAACATAATTCTATATTCATTGAAAATTATTATTTCGAACTTTAAAAAGGAATTCCAAGAAATCTAAATTAACTTATGATATTCCGATTTGGAATATTACAATGGTATCAAAGCTTTTCATCCTGCCAGTCTAAGGGTTTCAATAAGCGTTATGCATTCAAATCATACAACATAAACAACATAAATGATGCACAGTTTGACTGCTGGGCTCAAGGGCAAATTCAAGTATATGCGTTGATGTCACAATTAGTTCAACAAATGCAGCAGTTGAATAACTCGCTAACTCAAAATTCTAATGGTGAGGGAAGATCATCACAAACACAACAGGGCTATACATTTAATAACAATCATGAAGGACTCCCATCAAGGACTTATGTACGCCCAACCATGCCCACATTCCTTCAACAAGAGGAACCAATACAGGAAGAAGATGAGACGGAGTTGATTTTCAATGATATTAATGCATGTCACAATAAATATTTGAATCTTGATTCTATGATAAGGGATGAATTGACATTCAAAGATTTTTGTCGTTTATATCGGAAATGTGTACCAAAGGAAGATGAATAGAAACCAAATTTGGTCAAACAAATCATCACGAAGCAACTACCGAAGAAGCATAAAATTTGGATGGTTGACAATGATTTAGGCAACAACCTTGAGTTGCAAGAGTAGCTGGTGGAAGTAAACTATTCAGTGTTGAAAAACATCCCAATAGCATCACTCAAAGAATTCTTTGAACCTGAGTTGGAGGCGATGGTTCTTGAATTTGAACAGCGAAACAAACGTTGGAATCATCTTATGACAACCATAAATTCATCCTATTATCGCAACAAAAACAAGTATGAATCTTTTATCAAAGATGAATCATTGCTTGGTCTCCATAATAGCACAAAGAAAATATTTGTCTTCGTGGATAGTGGAGATGAGTCATTAACGGAAATTGTAATAGCAGATTTGGTGACAAATGAGCTTGAACAGGTCATTAATAGCCCAAGAAATGATCAATTTGGAGTATGTAAAGGTCTCAGGATCCTTATGCTCAACCAAGAGCTCACTCATAATTACAGCAATAATTATAATGACAGAAGGCCATGGGATCCGAGAAAGAACAGTTGTAAAAATCCCTTGCAAGAGAGAACTAATAATAATGCAATCAGTTCTGCAAGGATGGGGAAAGAAACATCTAAGCTTGGAGCAGATTATAATTTGTTGTGGAGTGTACTATCGGGTTTAAAATTGCTTGAGGACAAGCAATTTGAAGAAGGGAGGTCTGTAATATCTCCAAATACAAAAGAGACCATAAACATGAATTGCATTAATGTAAATAAATCACCAATGGAATCGCCTAAACAAGCAGCAATTAAATTAACTAAGCAGTAACTAAATTAAATAAATTTTCTATATGGGAAGGAGCATCACATTTAATACAAGGAATAGAAGTTATATTAATGCAAGTTGTCCCATTTGATGAAAAGACACATCACTTTGGAAAGGAGACACAACACTTTGGAAATGAGACACATCATTTGATGCAAAGCTATGAAGGGTATTTATAAGAACTTGGTGAAGGAAAAGGATATATATTCAAATTTGACATTCATTCCCTTATCAGAAGTTTAGGCAGCAACCTCTTCTTTTATAATTGAGGACGAACCCCTCATTTATTAGATACAAGGACGAAACCCCTTGATATCAACCCCTCAAGGACGAAACCCTTTGAGAGTTCTCTGTTAGAATATTTATAACCAAAATTCTGCACTGCACATTTGATCATTATACAACATTATTTGGTATATAAATTTATTATCTTGTTAATAAGAACATAATTCTAAATTCATTGAATATTTTTATTTCGAACTTTAAAAAGGAATTCCAAGAAATCTAAATTAACGTATAATATTCCGATTTGGAATATTACATTCTTCCACTCTCCAAGGAGCCATTCAAAAGGCTTTTGACCTTGAGTCCTCAATGCCACAAGGTAAAATTCTGCCCTTCAATTTTCAGAAAACTAATGTTTTTAAGCCTTATGGACAACCAAAAAACAACAATCGGGGGCAGCCAAGGGGCAGCAATTTTGGGCCACCTATATTAGCTCCTTTGGGGCAATTGGACAAGTCTAATCAGCATGGTATAGGACAATTTGATAGGCCAAACCAGCAGAGTTTGGGGCAGCAAAGAGAGCTGTCAAGAGGGAGTTTTGAAACAAGAAATGAATTAAGAAGAAATTGTGTTTTGATTGCATAGACCCTTGGTCACCAAGTCATCATTGTTGTGGAAAAGGTCAAGTGCCCTACATTGAAGTGCATTCGGATGAAGAAGATGAGGATGTTGAGGAAGGGGCAGCCACCTATGAAGATGAGCACTTCAAAAAATTTTGTGGAGAAGACTTGGAAGGCACCTTCGCTTCCCTATTTGGAACCCCTAAGTACTATCCCTTTCGTGTAAAGGGTAGTTTAAAAGGTATGGAGGTCACTATTCTTATTGATAGTAGAGCCACGCATAATTTCATTGATAAAAAATTAGTGGCTTTATGTGATTTGCAATCTATTGAATTCAATGGTTTTCGTGTAACTGTGGCGGATGGCTTCACCATCCCTTGTACCACAAAAATTCCCAAGCTAAACATAATGATGGGAACACGCCTCATTGAAAATGATTTTTATGTGGTTGGTATCGGAGAAACAATGGGTGCACTCTCTTGAGGATTGCACCCAAAACTACCAAACAATGGAGCTCAGTTTGACGTCAATGGGAAGGAAGTGATATTGCATGGGTTGCAAGATAGGACACCCAAGGGGGCAATGTCCAAAAAAATGGAAAGCGTGATAAATGAAGAAAGATTGGGGCAGCTAGGCAAATGGAATTTTCTGAGTTGGGACAGCCAACTCTCGTGAAGGAAAAAGATTTCATATATAACACATGGAGTGAAGGAATGATGGGAAAGGCTTTCCAATATGAAAAATACAATATGGGGGGTCTAAGGCAACCTCTAAGGTAGAAAAAAAGTTTCCAAAATTTTATTTGCATCAGCTGGTTTTTAAGTACACTAAAGTATGTATCCTATGGCATGGTAATGTCAGACGTTTGTTGAAAAGAGCTAATGATATTGGGTTTCCAAGATATGGAAGGATTCATTCAACTCCTTTTCTTACCAATTTTGGGAATTTGTGCTTAAATTGGGTGTTTGGGGAACTTTGAAATCCATGTTTGGGGAAAAATAAGAAATCGAAAAATGATTTAGGAAGGAATTTTCAAGTACATTCAAAAAATTCAGAGTGTTATATGCCATTCCAGCCTATCATATGATTTGAAAACATGCTCCCTAAAGTGTCAATTTGGTTGGGAAAAAATGCTCTAAGGTCTGAAACCAAAGGGACACTTAGTAATGACATGAAGGATGGAGTGAATGGTCCACTTTAACTGGGTATGGATACTTGGAACAAGGTTGAAAGGGGCAATGAACAGCCCACTACAAAGTCTGATTTTGCAAAACAGGGTAAATTTTATTTGGAAGACAAGGGGCCAATTACTACTTCACTTTTCCAAGGTAAGCAACATCCATATTTGGGGAATCCATCTTGTGCTTTCAAAACCCTCAAGGCACACATAGAGGGCAACTCTTTGATATCATTCAAATCTGATTTATTTCTTATGATCATAGTGTCTCTTGTATGTGGCATAGGCATTAAAAAGTTGAATACTTTAACTCCGACAAAGAATTGCAAGTTTATAAGAAATCAGGGTAGTTGTGTGACAAAGGAGTTCGTTCACTCGAATACCAAGGTACAAATGAAGTGGTGGGATGAAAATGGATTTGACATTCCTACACAAATTTTCAGTCCTTGGGATGCATCACGGGAGGAATTTGAAGAGTTTATTCCGCTGTTATGAGTTGCATACAGCAGGTTACACTTGGGGCGGCGAGATGGAAAAGGGAAAAATCAGTGGATGTAGGGTTAAGGAGGTTGATAGGGGTTGCATACCTTGTCACATTCAGAAATTGGCAGCCATATTTCACAAACCAATCTTGGTCAACAACCCTCGAGAAGAAGAAAAAATAATTGTTTTGACTAACATGTTTGTTTCATGTGCAGATGAGGACATAGGGGCAATCAAAGCCCTCACAAATGAAGACTACCTATCTGGAATACCAATTTCCAGCCACCTTTGTAATAACAAATTCAAAGATTTTCTTGCATCTCACATCTTAATGGGATCTTTTGAATATATAGGGTCAAGAGGGAGAAGTGGCAACATTAAGTACCGCTGGTTTTGCATTTCAGTTTGCTTAAGCCACACAAAACCTTCATATGTAGTTGTAGCGAACATCACCAAGAGGGGTCTCTTCTTTGGAAAGGGTCTAAGTTCTAATTTGGCACAAAACCAACCATGGAGATAGCATTTTGGTTGCTTCTATTGCTTGAGGACAAGCATTTTTGGACAGGGAGGATTGTCATGTCCCTCTTTTGGTGGGGACATGATGGAAGACCCTTAGCCTTAAACCCTTCCCGAGGGCCAAAGGACAAATATAAAGGGAAGTGAGGATTGAAATGTTTTAAGTGAATATGTGTAAAAGCACTTTTTTAAAAAATATTTTATGTTTTCAAATTCACTTAAAAGGGGACCTTTACAGGGTTTGATGATTTTAGTGATTTTATAAAATTAAAAGAAAAAAAGAAAAAGAAAACAATCATAAGGGAAGGGTCTATTAAGATCCTTGAGTTACTCTCCCTTCCCAATTTTGGGCGCTTCACTTGGGAGAACTAAATAAGGCAAACGAAGGATCATTTGATGCATTCATGCCTAATTTTGATAACTATTTTCTTAGAGTCTAAGCACAAAAACCAAGGGCTCGCACTTAGAGGATGGAAACCCTTCAAGAGAGTTGGATCAAGGACGGAAACCCTTGAATTCAGAACTAGAACAACTCACCACGGAGTTGTATTGAGCAAAAATTGACAAGGGTGTTTTTTCAACACCAAGGATCATTTGCAAGAGAAGCGAACCATTGGAAAAGCTAGATGCATGCATAAGGGGTTGTCCTAGGGCAGCAAAGGTCTGTTTTTGAGGGCTGCACATTCCACAAGGGAAGCAACTAGGGTTCGAGAGTGAGCGACCCACTCTGGGGTCATCAGAAGACCATTGGAGGGTGTGGATCAGCCACACATTTTTCTAATATTTTATCCTAATTTTCCAGCCATATATTTGACTAAAAATCAGGGTTTTAGCTGGTTATTTGACCAATAATATTGATATAATTTCTGTTATTTTTGGAGACTTGAAATATTATTTTTGGAGCTATTTTCAAGGCATATACAACAGGATTTTGTTATTTTGAGATTGCTAGGGTTTGAGGAAAAATCTGAAAATTAATATTTTATTGTTGGAATGGTGGAATAATTTCTTGTTTAACTAATACCCCTAAAAAGGAACATTACATACATGATGGTGACAGTCGTGCTCCAAACCTTCAGCTTGAAGGCCAAAATCATCACCATTTCCCGCTGTCACATGACAACATTTGCAGCCATACAAATGCTTCCATTACATAATCTTCAGTTTGTTGTTGCTAATGAAGTATGTCCAATCATTGTTTAGTTGTTTCCAACTCCAATTTCACTAACATTAATAAGTTTTGCAAAGTGTTTTCAGTATTACAGATGTTGCACCAATTTTGTTTCACTGAGTCCCAGGAGTTTCAATCTTGGATTGTTGCCATTAGTGATAAACAACCATAGTACAACTCCTTGTCTTCGCAAAAGATTGAGGATACAATTGTTGTCCACATCTTAGACGAAATGGTGAAAATTGACAAGGTTGGAACGAAGCGTGAGGTTGCCACATCGGAATATGTATTAGCTTGTCAAGTTGTTAATTATTTATCCATTCTTTGCTCTTGGACAGTAATTGCAGCTGTTTGCAAGGCATTTATTACTGCTGAGTTTGCTAAGAAACAACTTGTTATTGCTGTCCCAAAGGGTGCTAGTGAAGTGGGCAGGTTCAAAGTAGTGGCCAATCTCTTTTTCAAGGAAGTTTTAGAACTTCATGGGTTGCCTAAGAACATTGTGAGTGACAAGGATAGCCAGTTCCTTAGTTTGTTGTGGCATGAACTCTTTCATTTGGTAGGGACAAAATGACACCATGCATCAGCGACCACCCACAAAAAGATGGGCAAACTGAAATTGTTAATAAATGGCTTGAAAGTTACTTGAGAGATTATGTGACGGGGCAGTAATTAGCTTGGGTTAAACGGATTTACATGGGAGAGCATTGCTACAATACCACTTACCACATGTCCATTGGTATGTCACCTTTCAAAGCTCTATATGACTATGATGTTCTTTCCTTTGTTGATTTGATTATTTCTGATAGTAGAGTGCCAAGGACATGAGACAGGGTTGCTCAAAGCCAAGACATATTAGGTATGTTTAAAGAACACCTCCATCATGCACAAAACTAGTAGAAATTATATGCAGATCAGCACCGTACAGAGAGAAGTTTTGAGGTGGGAGACATGGTTTTCTTAAGGTTGCAGCCATATAGATAGTCATCTATCAAGAAGAGTGGAGCTTAGAAGCTCAAACCCCATTTTTATGGGCCATACAGAGTCATCAGAAGGATTGGAGAGGTTGCCTACGAACTTGAGCTGCGAAAGCATAGCAGAATATATAATGTTTTCCACGTACCATGCCTCAAAAAGGCATTGGGGTAGCATGTCATTACTTCCATTGAGTTGCCTCCCTTAGATGATGAAGGCAACCTCATCTTGGTTCTTGAAGCTATATTGGATGTCAAAGCAAAAAAATTAAGGAACAAAACTATCACAGAGTATCTGGTGGGTTGGAAGGATCTACCAACAGAGAATGCTACTTGGGAGGATGCAAAAGTTCTTCAACATCCCAGTTTGCAATTGCTTGTGAGCAAGCAATTCTAAGAAAGGTGGACTGTAATGTCCCCTTTCTCGAATTAATGAAATTAGAGGACCCGTAACCTATCTTTATTTCTCGTAGGCTAAAGGGGTATGGTTTAAAGGAAAATAATTTAATAATAATTTATTTTGTTACTAATTTATTAGGTACTTTAAATTATAACTTTGAAAATCGACACTTAATTTATTATTATTGAATGGTGCCAAAAGAAAATATTGGATACATGGACAAAAGTAATTAATATTCATAAGTTGGAAAAAGGTAAATATTCAATTAAAAGAAATATTAATTTATTTTAAGGTTGGAATGGAAAAGTGAATAATAAAAGAATTGGGTGGAAAAAAAATCATTATTCAAACACCTGAACAAAAACCAACACCTTTCTTCTAGAGGAAAAGCTTGCAACTTCAACTTTCCGTCAGAGGACGAAAACCCACCTGGTGAACAGCTTCAAGGACAAAAACCTTCCCATCCTTTCGTGGTGACTTCATACAGAAGTCACATCAATGCAGAAAAGACTGTGGTTCATCTAGTTTAGTTTAGAGTGTGTATTTGTTGCTGAAGGCATCTAGGATTTCAGATTTCCAGGGAAATCAATCATTGGCAACTAGGCTGGGCCTCCCTTTTTCAGCAATTAATACTGTTGTACCTGACAATTTGACTATGACATCACACTTATGGTGGTTTATCACCCTTGGCATCATTCTTGGTCTGTGGCATCACACTTCAGATTACTCGTTGTGTGTCGTACAGGTCCTACACCATTGGCATCAACCCTGTTGGTTGGACATCATCCTTTCTAGCATCCACTGTTGTTGGTGTCATACCAATTGGCACTTTTATTGACCGTACAACCATCCATTTCGGGCATCTACTTCTATTGGCATCACATCTAGTTCGCGCCATTTCCAGTTGCAACTGTACATCCCATATTCATCATATCCAAACACATCAGGCTGCCATACTGTTCCGAGGTTTATTCAGCAAGGGTTTCAATAAAATATTCTGCCTTTATTCATTTTCAGGTTATGTCAGGTTAGGGTTTGATCAAAAATTCAAAAACAATTAATATATGACTTTATTATGTTGTATTTTTCCAGTGATTAATAAAGATTCAATTTGGTTTCCAGTTATCAGTTTGCTTTGTGTTATTATCTATTAATGGGTGAAATTCCATATTTGAATTGAATAACAAAATAAGGGTTTCACGACAAATCCATAATTGTTCATATTTATCCAAAAAGGGATACAACATAGCATGATAATGCCAACGAAAGTGGTGGATGCTTTGGGTCTACTGTATACCCCTTTTGAAAAGGGTGTCACGTAGCTTGAGGGAACTTCAATGAAAATAGTCGATATAATCAAAGATATATTGTTGTAATAGATCTCCTCTGTCTGGAATTTCCTTCTCAATATATTTTACACTCAATATTGGTGGTTATTTGTCCTTGGAATGGAAGCACATACATAAGAACTATGTATGGAACATGAATGAAAATTGAAGTAGAACCAATTCCTCCTCTCCATGTGGAACCATACAAAGAATGACAACGGGAGTTGAATTGTGTTGTCATGGGAGAAGAAGACCTCAAATGGTCAAGCATAGAAGCAATTGAGAATACCCAAGCTGAAACCAATGATTCATGATTCGTTTGATGACTTTTTTGAAATGGCTATTGGTTGCAGCTTTTATCTTTTCTCGTGTTGCTCCACCAATCGAGTAGGCCATTTAACTTCGTGGTCTCCTCCCAAAATGTGTTGCTCTTTCTCCCACCTTTGTTCGGAATCAACATTGTCATTGTGTTTCACGACTATGTTTGGCACATAGATCTTATGATAAAATGGGGTGCCCTATCACACTTCTCTATGAACTGATTTTAACTTGGCCCAACGTTTTTTAAAGGTATCGTGCCAAATTGTAGAATGATTAATGTCTACTGAGATACTATACTTATCAATATCCGCATACATAGAATAGTAATTGCATAACATACCATGGCAAAATAAAGCATCTGAATAATAGTAGCTTTATATTTATAAATGATCCGTCTTAATGCAATTTGTATGGTAGAGGGAGAACTTGATACCAGCACCCTTACCCCGACATATATCCTTCTATTTATAAGACATATGGTTTCATGGTTTTCAATTACCGAAACTATTAACAACCAAACATAGGCATAAGTCAATACACCACTACCGAATCCTGATAAAAATAAGAATATTATAAAAAAGTAGGCACCAAACACGTGTTTACTCATTATGATAGTCAGTGTTATCCCCCCCTTAAAACAAGTCAAAGTCCCTTCCAACACAAATCAAAGACAACACGATAAACATGAAAAGGAAGAGGGAAGATAAAAGGCAGAGCCTACCTTCCTATTGCAGTAGTGAAAACACAACCTAACCATACGCCATCAAGAAGCTCACCTATAACGAGATTTAGTCTGCAATTCCCCTCACAAAGGGTCCCCAAGTCATCTTGAAATTGGATAGCTACTCTGGTGATATCCCCTTCAACCACCTCAAATATTATCTCTTTTGTATTCAAGTCAAAGAAACGAGACTTGGACTCAGCAAGCCAAATTTTAACTCAGAATCAAACTTGGTAACAAAACTCATCCAAGACTCGGCAAATTTAAACAATAATTAAAAATATCAAATTCTAGGGGTAATTTGCTTTCTTCATTTGTGCTCTAATAATTGCCATAACTTGCTTGCCCTAGGCTACGTCAACCATATTGACATTATCTTTCTTTGGACAGCTACCATCATTAGTGTTCCCAGGCTACAAAGAAGACTAGTGTCATTTTGGTTTCGACAATATCTTGCGAAATGGTCCCACTCATTGCACTCCCAACATTATACAATTGATTGTGCTTTGGAGTTGTATTGAATCCAACTCCCACCACCACTATTTTTTTGGCGTCAGAGGATCCTTTGAGGCGCAGTAGGTGATGTCAATGGCTCTCCTTGTGTGAACAATACTTGGCCACTCTTATTCTATAAATTGTACAGGAAATCTTGATTGAAAGCCCTATAACTTGACAAATCTCACACAAAAGATCATTGCCTTCTTTCTTACTCTCCCTTGAGTTCCTTCATCATCCAAAGCATGTCATTTCTCAAGGCTCACACTAATCCAGGTTCATTATCATCATTGGAGTTAGGTTCATCTTCTCCACATCCTGTCAAGTGCGAGGATGTTTTTTTCTCACTTAAAATCCATGTCTTGGTTGCATGCATCTTCATAATATGAGGGTAGGACAACCTTCATTGTCCTCTACAATGAGGGTGTCAATCATTCAATGAACCATCTCTTATTCAAATCGTCAGCAAGTTCTTTTTCAAGTTTTCCCAATAGTTCTTTGAATCTTCTATTATAGGCTCGAACATTTTCGTGTTTACCTTGCCAGGCATTATAGATTTTCACAACAATCTCACTATCATCCCTCAAGAGTTTTAATTCTTTCTCAAAGGCTTGCCTGAGTGTTTTCCATTTTGCTTTCTCTGAACTTGATGCATTTGTGTACCAGTCAATAGCCATTCCCCTAAGGGTGGCTAGGAAACATCTTAACCACATACGTTCATTTGTATGCCCATTGGCAATCCATATTTCTTTAGATCATATGATGGTACATATTCAGGATTCGTAATTGTGAACTACACCCACCTTTTTCATAAAAGGTTTCTACAACAATCTCATTGTCATCCCTCCAGAGTTTGAATTTTTTCTCGAAAGCTTGCTCGAGCGTTTTCCATGTTGCTTTTTTCCAAACTTGGCGCATTTGTGTACCAGCCAATAGTCATTCCCTTTGGCGAATGGCTAGGAAACATCTTAACCACATATGTTAATATGTATACCCATTGGCAGTCCAGATTCTTTTAGAACATATGATGGTACATGTTTGGGATTCGCAATTGCCAACTAAACCCACTCTTTTCATCAAAGGCAAGTTGTGTCAGATACTTCTTATAATCCCCATAATTTTGAACACTTGAATAGCATTAATGGAGATATATACTTTATATCTGGCTCGGAAGTTTTCTTTCAAGAATATTCAGTGGAAACATGTTCAGAATTATAAACTTGATGTATCCCTCTTGGAGTGGAAAAGTCCACGTGTGTAAATGAAAAGAATGTGTATATTACTGTAAAACAGATCTTCAGCCCTGAATTGTGATTGTTTCTGTAAAGATGTATTCAAAGAAAAATTACTCCAAATTTAACAATGCTATAAGACAGGTCTTTGACCCTAAACTAGAAGTTGTTTTGAAAGAACCTGGCCTTCTATCTAGTAAGAATGAAACTGGAACTATATATCTTTTTGCTAAAGAAGAGAAGTTTGCAGAAGTGCTGCCGTGTTTTGAACAAGCGTGTTATGAAGATATTGATAAGCATAATCCAGAATTACCTCTTGGACCTCCAATTTATGGTTCTTATGAAGAAGAGACCCTCAAAATGGAGCTCTTGTCCTGTAACAAAGGAATTTTACACCCCACATGTCCATCCCATCCCACCCCAGTGACAACCATACTCGTAAGGTTTTTCCCCTCAAAATGGGACACAAGGAAGAGTATTTGAAAAATATACAACCCACCAGCCAACAGGAATTCTTAAGGGAAGCCAAAGGGTTGAACAGAAATGAAGATTCTTATGCAACAGGAAATATTTTTTAAGAATTATCCACAATTGATAGTTACATTCCTCTTGAAGAGAATATTTGACAAAAGGAACTGAAAAAGTCATATGCGATTGTTAATGCAACCAAGAGCAGTTTTATCCCTCCGAAACTGACTGCAGCAATATAAGCAAAAAGGAAAATGTTTTCTTAAGCAACGAACATGTGATTTCTAATAATGACCTTCGTAAGTAAGCATGTCTTCTTATTTTTGAAGACGATGGAACCAAAAACATGCAACCAGAACAGATCCTTCCCTTTGGACAATACTAGGAACTAATGTACATTTCAAACCTAATTTTGAAGGTCAACAAAATTTGTAGGTAAAAGGCAGCAGGGAGGAGATGGATTTTGTGGTAGAAGGTCACCAGCTATTCTTAAGTTGGGCTATGTCAAAGAGCTCCAGCTTCTAAAATTTCAGTTTGATAACTTCCGTGAAGCATCCCAGTGTTCAAACAGTGATGTTGAATGTGTCAAGGATGGACAACGATTCCATCAAAAAGAACAAGAAAACAAATAGGCATAAATGTTTCCATTTTTTTATATAACAATTTGTGAGTGGTTAGCTGATCATGCCTTCAAGTTGGTATCATGGAGCATACTGGTCAGGAAAGGAAGCTATTTTTCACTCCCCATAGATGGATTTATCAAATTTGGTGGCTGCCAATGACAATCTTTATTATGAACAGTTCATGGAGATGCTATACATCATAAACAGAGCTTGGCCCCTTAATTTTTAAATCCTATGTGGGCTTTAGAAACGAAAAAAAAAAAACATGGCTGTTGATCTCATTGTTGCCCATTGCCCATTGGAATTCTTTAAGGGCACTGCCTTTTATCATCATTCACAAAATATGGTTAAAAATCCAAACTTTTTATCAGGCCTTTGCCTGGGAAAATTATTTTGACACAACTTCCAAAGTAAAGTTCCATATTGTCCTTTCAATCCTCATGGAGGTAAATCCAAGCTTCAGAAGATGAAAATCCTGAACGCCCAAAGGCATCAAATGCTTTTCACTAAGTTTTCCATCATTGGATTATAAAGTGAATTACTAAGCCAAGAGCTGAATTTTTAACTGCCTAGTTGTACTCTCTAGCCCCAGTCTCATCTGTCTAAATCCATTTATGGTATCGAAAAATTCATTGCAAACTTATCCCAATTTGACTAGTATGAGTGACCTTTTCCAGATCTCGAAATAGAAAAGTATCACCCTTGGCAAAAAGCACAGAATTTTCAATGGCTAGAAGTTTAGTTTTTATCTGAGGGCAATCTCGAAATCTCTACCCCCTCTAGTCAAAAAGGGACTCGTTGAAGCCTTTCGTCAAAAGGCAGATGGGACAGGAGTCGGTCCTGACTTTCTAATTATGGATGCTACAATGTGCCTCCAAATCACACATAACTCACTAAAATGGAAACGAGGTCCTGCATGAGAAGAAGAATGTGCATCCACCTTATTTCTTGGTCTAGACACAACCACAATCCTCAGTCACTAGCCACAATGTGATCGGCGGGACTAGGAAAAAAGGACAAACCACCTTGATGCATGTCAACTACCCAAGCATTGACGATAAGTATTCAAGTTCGGCCAACACGGCTTGTATCTACTCTCATTTCTCCAAAAGATTATGTAAAAAGCGTTGGGAGTTAGTATGCTTTTCATACCTTCGCCTAAGCATTCCTACCAAAGAATGATGAAGATATTGCGTCGAGTGCAACCCAAGGATGATATTTTCTAGAGAGATGCTCATCTGAATGATTTCGCGGTTGAAGTGCCCGAGGACAAAGTGCATCAAATGTGCTATAGGCACAATGGAGTCCTCTACAAGGAGGATCACAATGCTTGTCAAAACACTCATGGAATGGCAAAGGCCCCACATAAAGCTCATTATCATCTTAGTAGCCATCAGTCGCAATGTTGAGCGAGTGGGAACTGATTTTTGCTCTGTTTTCCAATGAATTGGAACTATTTGGGTGATTTCCTTTCCTTTCTAGCAATAAACCCCTGTGAAACACCAAAAATGTAGTGTTTAAACACTATCTTGCAAAGCATGAGCTTTGAAAGCAGAATTTGTATAAGACTTTTGCCTTTGATATCAAAAATTGAAGCACTCCAAGGTGGGAAATAGCGAATTCTCCTTGCTCTTTTCAAATGCAAATTTTGGAGGTTTCCACACTATCAATTTGCATGAAGTTTTTCATAAACATGTGTGACAACCTGGTTTACCACAGGTTGAAGCTGCAATTATGATCCAAGGTTGGATTCACGTGGAACTGTATTACCTATGAGGAATTGCAAGCCATCGGCCTCAAAAAATTCCCACCACCAATCTTCTAATGATGCCAAAATCTAACGACAAGTAGAAATGTCCATAAAAGTGAGGCTTCATGGCCATGATTAAATAACGGTGCCACTTCACACAGGATTACAGCTCCGAGAGATTCTAAAGGGTTGTTTTAACTTTGGGTTCCCCTCACCATCGATTTGGCAAAAGAGAAATCCAATGGCCCTAGTGGCCTGATATTATAAGATAAATAAAAGTGCTTGGCGCTTGAAGATCCAACGATCATCATCTATTCTCATCGCCAAGTGGCAGACAATCGACAACTGAAATGGAAAAAAGGTCAGACGCCTCTTAGAATTTCACCCCCATCGTTGATCGAAAATGGGGGATATAATGTGATCGTAGTATAGTAAGGCATTCACCTTAATAAAGAAATGTGTTGTCGGGCCCCTCAAAGTAATAAAAAATGGCTTAAGCAACGTATATTATTCTCAAATGCTATGTGGCATTGGATCACTCCTCTAAGGCGACTATAAGACTTTCAAATTTCCCAACTTCCCCCATTATCGATCATGTATAAAAGCCCAATCTAGCAGTGGGATGGCTCATACAAGTTAAAATAAAGGCAACAACCTATAGATGTGAAATTGGCACCAAGTGGCACCTAGATGCTCAATCCACATGAAAAGAGGAGAATTCGCCCAAATTGCAATCTTTGTGCATTCAAGATTCTAATGGCTATAAGCACTCAATCCTGTAATGCATGGACATTGCACAGATTAAGTAATGGGTGAATAGCCCAAATGATTATATCTTGTTGTTTAAAACCCAAACATTATGACTCTAACCGGAATATCATCCTTATCCACTTTGAAAGTGATGTTGGAGCGTGAATTATGGAGGCAGTCATGAGTGATGGATATGTTGTATACTTTCCATGATTTACAACCCCTATCGATCTTGTACCCTGACAAATTGAGTGGGGTCTGGAGCATCACCTCATATGAGGGTATGGAGGGCCAATGGCCCCTATCGGGGGTTCGAGGACCCTATTTGTGGTTTCAAGTCTGTGTGGGTGGTTTTGGCCCATGGTTTGTACCCATTGTATTGTAATACTGCTTGAATAGTTTCCTATTGATGCGCCTAAAAATAGTTGCAGATGCATTAGGGTAAATTAAAACTTTGAAATACGTTATTGTATTGTAAACAATTTTAACGCAACATAGATGGTGGTTGAGTTAAGTTTTTCCTTGAAAGGTTTTTCTCAGGTAAACATCATGTGTATAGTGTGTGTACCACTTTTCCTTTTTGTTATAGCTTAATATTATGTTAGCATTGCTTTACTTGCATAAAGTATTCAAACTATTACTCTTCGTTTGGTATCGAATCTTGGATTTAGCTTTGTTTGACGAGCTAGGGCATCTTGACTCTGTGATAAATTGTTTCTTGAGTGGGAGCTTGTGCATTAGAATCTGTGTGAAGGAAAATGACAGGAAGCACAAGGATAGAGATCAAAAAATTTAATGGCGAACACTCTGAATTATGGAAGGTCAAGATAGAATATCTTCTTGTGGAGAAAGATCAGTGGGTTGTTGTCGCATGGAAACAACTTGCAAGTATGAGTCCAGAAGATTGGGAAAAGATGGATTGGAAGGTGAAGAGTTCAAACAGACTGTCTTTCTGATTCAGTGTTGTCGAATGTCTCTAGAGAAGCCACTACTAAGAAACTTTGGGATAAGTTGGGGACTTTGTATCAAACAAAGTCTCTAGAGAACAAAAACAATCTTCAAAAAAAGTTGTATTCTCTAGAGATGAATGATAGTGACTCCATGACAAAACATCTAAATGCATTTAACATTATGGTAAGTCAATTACTTTCAATCGAGATTAAAATGGATGAAGAAGAAAATTTTATTACTTTGTTATGTTCTTTCCCGATTCATGGGGTGATATTGTCATGGCCATTAGTAGTACTACTTCTGCATTAAATCTTGTGGATGTGGTTGCAACTCTATTATCATAGGAAATGAGGAGAAAATCCATGGAGAATTATCAAACAAATGATGTCTTGTTGATGAGAGGTCATCCCCAAAAAAGTAATAAAAACAAGTTATGGGACAGATAATCGAAGTCAAGGGATAAAACTAAATCTCCAGGAAGGCCTACGAAGAAATGTTGGAACTGCAATAAAATTGGGCATTTTAAGAAGCAGTGTAGAGTTGAAAAGGCTGAAAAAGGTAAATCAATAGACGATGTCTCCTCTACAGAAACAACCAATGAATACTTAGGGGATCTATACTTGGCAGCTTCAAGAAAACATACATGTCGTGATGCATGTTTGATTGACTTGGATGCTTCATTCCATATGCCTCCCCATAGGGAGTGGTTTTGTGAACATGAAAATATTAATGGAGGTGATGTCTTCTTCAGCGATAACTCGACATATAGTATCATAGGACGATAAAGAGTCAAATTGATGTTCAAAGACAAAAAGGTTAAAACCCACCCTAGTGTTCTGCATATTCAAGATTTGGCTAGAAATCTAATTTTTGTAAGCAAGGTGAATGATTTGGGTGTGCAAGTAATATTTAACAAGGATGGTTTCAAGATGGTTCATGGAGCAATGGTATTGGCAACAGGTGTCCACATTGAAACATTATTCAAGCTTGAGGCAAGCACTGTAAGTGATAGATGTAAAAACTTTATT
This sequence comes from Torreya grandis, assembly GCA_037957365.1. NCBI lineage: Eukaryota > Viridiplantae > Streptophyta > Pinopsida > Cupressales > Taxaceae > Torreya > Torreya grandis. Next base: position 970,861 of record JARHVA010004906.1, read on the forward strand.
GTTCCTAAGGTTAAAAACGAATCAAATCGAATGCTTGTGTTGTCTAAAGAATAAACAACACTTCGGCATAAAAGGATGGGGCATTTTGTTGGGTCATTATGATCCACAGTTATATTTGTTTTATTTATTTACTTGTTATGTTAATTTTATGTTTCCAAATAAATTTATTGGTTCATGGGTTAGTTCAAACCCGTAACTACCCGTGAAAGCTTTATAAGCTTTCACCCTTTTGTAAATATTAATCCGACATAATAATATGTTATGTTGTGTAGAAAAGCTATGTTCATGATGTAATTTCCAATTTTATCTTCCGTTCCTAGAGCCATCAGTGGTATCAAAGCAAGGTTATGGAGAAAAGAAGGCACAAATACAAGATTAATGATTCAAATAAACATGGAGAGAGAAAGATGAAATCATTTTTTATTTTTGACATCCTTTGTTTATTTCCTATATCTTTGAAATCATTTGTTTATTATCTACATCCAAAATTGTACAGCCTCCACAATTCTAAAACTCAAATTTTCAGCCATTGTTGAGATAGCTCGGCCCAAAGGATTCAAAACTGAATTTTACACGCTCAAAATCTTTATAATATTTACATTGTATGGCTTTATACTAGATATTTCAGTCCAACCCCTAGTTGTACTGACCAAACTCTATAAAACTCATTGTTGTACGACCCATGCCCTCCAAAATTCTCTGTGAAGCTTTTGCTTACTGCATTGAAGAGTAAACCTGTAATATTTTAATCAGATTAAACCAAAAGCTTCCTAATTGTAGTTGTACGGTCCAAAACGCCCTAAAGAGGTAGCAATATGGCACATACAATTTTTATTTTTTTTTTAAATTGCATGTCTCTGTAGCCGATTGTATGGCATTGGCATCATTTTTATGGTGTTTGATATAATTTGTAGTGTTAAAAGCAACAGTACAGCCTTTGTACGGCCTGCAAAGTGCCGGCAAAGAAAATATGGTGCATAAGTAAACCAGCAACAGTGAATAAATGATTTATTTGTGATTTATCTCTACTTTTCTAATATTATTTATTGAACTGGAGCCCACAGAAAAGAAAGGCCCAGTTGGTTTTTCCCATGCAAGTGAAAGTGAAAAAGCAGGTGAATTAATTTCACATTTGATTTTTACATGCAAATATTGATTTATTTTTTATTCTGAAAACTCAGAAACACAGTTTATAAGGAAAACATCTCTTTCATGTTTTCTAATTGTTTGTAGAGAAATTGGTGAGTGTTACTTTTGTAAGTCACTTGGTCAAAGAGAGTTCAAGAGTTCAAACCTCCAAAAGCTTTCATTTTGGTCGCATTTCATTTTGTCGCGTTCGTCATTGTGAACATTGTATTGTGACAACTTTTTTCAACTAGTCATTATTTTGTGTAAAGGTAGTCATGTGACCAGTCGATTTATAAGTTTTTGGACATTCCAAACACAACGGAATGGTATATTTTGTGTTTTGAAGCTTCTTTATATGGATTTTATGACAAATATATTAAACATGATGTATAAAAGTGCATTTTTGATGAAAACCAACACCTTCAAAATGCAAATTTTCACAATGCCACCTCATGCTTGTGTTGTCGGCAAACATATCATCATTTACATGTCCATCAAAATCCTTGTGATTGACAAAGTTAAGTGTCACACTGGAGGTTGGAGGAATATTACCCTTCTCCAATTAGCTATTCGCTCGGAGTTTGGGTTCAATGCTTGAATGGCAATTTGGGTAGCAGTAGTTTGCTTATTTTAGTTCCAGTTTTGGCTTTCTATCCATGATATTCACGTAATGGAGCAAACATGATTATTTGATTTTATTTCTCTTGTTGCACAACTTCTCACCTCTCAATACGGGGAGAACATATAGCATTTGGTTGGTCTTCGATCAGTCGCCCGTGATAGTACAAGTTGACACGGGTTGCTAGCACCTTCAATGTTGAGCAAAGGTCATCAGTGTTTGTTGGATATTACGTAGATGTGCCATACACAGTATGCATTGGTCACTTTGTTGGGCTTTTAAGTGGAGCCTTATGTAGATTGATGTAGTTGCACAGGCCTTGATCATGTTCTACTATAGTACGGTATGATGATCACAGGAGATGAGCACATTTTGATCATGTTCATCAACACTTTATGCCACAACTCGCAGGTTGGGCTTCTATATGGAGCAACATCGACTTTGATTAGTACCAAGATGTACAATACACCAGTTGCAATTGTTTCAGAGTTTCTTTGATGACTTCAGAGTCATTGCTCCTATTATTTCATCTTATATACCCTTTGAATCAAGGAGGAGTTTGTTGGGTCATTATAATCCATGGTTATATTTGTTTTATTTATTTACTTGTTATGTTAGTTTTATGTTTCAAAATAAAAGTTGGTGCGCAAGTTAGTTGAAACTCATAACTACCCGTGAAAAGCTTTATAAGATTTCACCCTTGTAAATATTAATCCAACATAATAATATTTTATATTGTGTAGAAAAGCTATGTTCATGATGTAATTTCCAATTTTCTCTCCCATTCTTAGAGCCATCACATATTAGAGAGAAAAGCCTTTGAATGTTACAAACCAGATGTATGGCTTAAGGAATTTCTGATTGTTCTATAGATTTTCATTTATGTGAATAGTGTATCTAATAAGTAGAGTCAAGTAAAGTTTCCCGCTAGTGCTACAAGAGCTGATGTGCTTGGACCTGTGAAGGTTCCATCACTAGGAAAATATTTGTATTATGTTTGTTTTATAGATGATTTCTCAAGGAAAATATGGATATATTTTCTCCAAAATATATTGAAGGTTTTTAGTAAATTCAAGGAGTTTAAGGACCTTATTTAAAACCAAACAAAGAAGATAAAGGTTTTAAGAATTGATAATGGTGGGGAGTATTGCTTAAATGAATTTGAGCAGTTCTGTAAATAGTGTGGAATAGCAAGGCAAAAGACAACTCCATATACAACACAAAAAAATAAAGTTGCAAAAAGAATGAATGGGACTTTAATGGATAAGGCTAGAAGTATGCTCAGTGGTGCAAGCTTAGAAAGGGAATCTTGATCAAAAGTAGTAACAATTACTTGTTACCTAATCAATCAGTTACCCACATCAGCCCTTGTTGATAAAACTCCATAGGAAGCATGGATTGATAAGAAAGCCTCTCTCTAACATTCCAAAGGAAAAAATAACTAAGCTAGACTATAAATCAAGGAAGTGCATCTTTAAGATATAGCAATGGTTTAAAAGGACACAAGCTTTGGAACCTTAAAACAAAGAAGTGTGCTTACAGTCATAATGTAATCTTCAAAAAGGTTAAAATGTCTCCAAAGCGGGAAGCACAACCAAAGGAAGAACCAAAAAAGGTGCAAGTTGAATTAGGAGAGGGAGAATTTGTGTCTCATTACAAATTAAAAGAAGATTAACCAAAAAAGGAATTTCTTGAGGAATATTCAAATGAATTAGAGGTCGATGAACTAGCAAACGAAAGATCTCAGACTGCAGTCTTTCCCTTTAGGCCACCCTGTCAAGATTTTTGTGGTCCCCTCACAGTTTCTCTATCTCTCCATTGCAACGCTACATCCTCCTCCAACTCTCCTTGCACATCCACTACCAAGTTTTCTATAGAGGATAATAATTATCCTTCTTCCTCATTTAGCAAGGATGGATCATAAAAATGCAAATTCTCACAATTCAACACTGAGTACATCCTCATGAACGAGGGTAGATCAAGCTTGGAAGCATTCTCTCCAATTTGCTCTAAGATGGTGAAAGGCCCATACCTTAGATGTTTGAGCTTCCTAGCTTGTCCTTGAATTCTTTCCTTGCTCAAATACAACCATACCTTATCGCCCACCTTGAGTGTATGCTCCTTCAGATGTTGGTCATGTCTATTCTTGTACTTGTCTTGAGACTTTTTCCAATTATTCCTTTACCTTTAGATGGACTTGCCTAATCCTCTCAATAAACTTTGCTTCTCTTGTCACCTCTAAATCTTGTTTCTCAACCTCTATATGTTGTTCTATTGCAGCATCAAATGGATTCGTTGGCAAGTATCCCAAGCATGCTTCAAACAATGACTTATTAGTGAATGTATGTACTGCCCTATTGTATTAGTGTTGGATATATGTCAAGGACCATCCCAAGTGTTTGGATACGTGTTGTTGTAACCTCTTATCAGTTAGACCAAAGTCCTATTTACAAATTTTGTTTGCCCATTGGTTTGTGGTTGAAAAGTTTGCTTCATTGGAGCTTGGTATCCATCTTGCTCCACATGGCGGTCCAAAACATCCCCAAAAAATCTCTATAAAAAAATAGTGGAGTTAGAAAATTTAAAATACACTTAAACATTAGAAAATAAAAGTTCAGCTACTTCATGCCCTTTCATTGTTTTCTTACATGCAATAAAAACACACATTTAGATGAATCTCTCTACAACAACATATAGATAGTCATGGCCATGCTTGGAAATTGGTACTCCTACAAAATCCATAGAAATGTTTTCAAATGGTCTAGTAGATACAGGGAATAGCATGCACAATTATTTTTTCCTAACCTTAGGCTTGCCTGTACAACATAAATTACTTCCTCTAATGAAATTTAATACTTCCTCTTGCATATTAGGCCAATACACATACTTTTGCAAATGAGCCATGGTCTTACCAACACCAAAGTGTCATGACACCTTGGAAGTATGTGCTTCTCTCATCAATAGAAATCTTTCCTCCTTTGGCACACATATTTTATCTCACTTGTAGACTTACCCATCTTTGAGGTAGCACATATCCTTGACTTCGTTTTCAACTTTCATGCCCTACAATTGCTGGAATGTTTCTCCAAAACCTGCATCACGTGCATATTCTCAAAGCTGAAACTTGTTTTATCATGGGTGGCCTATATATCATATCTGCCACAACAATTTTGCTTCCCTTCTTGTGCTTAATCACTAAATGAGATCGTTGAGGAAATCCCATCCATTTGTAGTGTCTTGCCTTCTGTAATTTATTTTGTGCTTGCAGAGATTGAAAAGGTTTGCAGTCAGTATGAAGAATAGTTTCTTTACCAAATAAATAATGTTTCCATTTCTTCATTGCTTCAACTAGTGTGTATATTTATTTATTACAAACAAGGTACCCTCTTACTGCTCAAGAAAATGCTTTTGAATCAAAACAAATTGGCCTACCTTCTTGTAACAAAAATACCCCCATAGCATACTCACTTGTATTTGTCTCGACTTCAAATGGCTACTATTAGGAAGATAAAGGACCAATACATGGCTAATGTTATATTTCAATAAATTAAAATCCTTATCATGTTTCGTACACCGATAAATATTCTTACCACTTACTGCAATTGTATGTAGAGGTGTTACAATTGTAGAGAAAGTTGGAATAAACTTCTTCGTGTATTGTACTACTTCTACAAAGCTTCTAGTCTCGGTAGCACTCCTAGGTGTGGCCCAGTTAGTGATAGCCTCAACCTTTGTTGGATCCACTATCAATGTTCCTCCTCCAACCACATGTCCTAAGGAGATGAGCGATTTTCTTGAAAAATCACATTTCTTCTTATTGCACAATAGTTGTTTTGTTTTCAACACTTACAAGACTTGTTTCAAATGTATTAGATGTTCTTCCCATGTAGCACTGAAAATCAATATAACATCTAGATACACTATGAAACATGTATTTATTAAAGGCCTCAATACATCATTCATCGACATCATAAATGTAGCAAGTGCATTATATAAACCAAATGGAAGTACCAGCAATTCATACAAACCTTGATTTGTCTTGAAAGTTGTCTTTTATACACCCTCCATATGGACTTGATAGTACCCAGCTTTGAGATTCAACTTTGTAAAGTACTTAGCATGTTAAAGTTGGTCCAGTAAGTCGTCAATTTGTGGAAATGGATTATCTATTCTTTATGGTGATCTTGTTCAAGTTTTTGTAGTCTATGCACATTCTCCAAAAGTCGCCCTTCTTTTTGTAATGTCCCTATTTTGAAATTAAAATAAATATTATTACTAAAATAAAAAGTATTTTTAAATACTTAAAATTGGTTAATATATTCTAATTTGTTTTTCACTTAAGTTGGGACCTTTTTGAGGGTCACGGGCTTATTTAGCCCTTCAGTGATTTTAAAAGCAAATTATCCTTATAATCCACTAACTCTTCCTTTATAACTAAAAGGTGGATATATAAAGAGGATTTGTATTTCATTTGAAGGTATCCTGAATATTGATATTGAATTATTGATTAAGTATGTCAAACTTGTTCATCACAACTTGATGACGACAACCTTCAAGAGTGTTAAAACTTTGGAGACGAAAACCTCCATACCTACTACTTGGGTAGCTCTATTCAAGGGCTGTATTTGAGCTTCAAAATTGCATGTTTGCATGCAAGTGAATCTACAAAGGTGTTTTTGGACACCACCTTCATTGAGGGATATTGCAAACCATATAGAGAGCTGGTTTTTTGAGAAATTACAGGTCTTAGAGAGTGGCGACTTGCATTGAGAGTTGTTCATGGAGTTTAGAGCCATTTCCTTGGGTGGTGACATGTTTGGGTGGAGAAGACCCTTCTTGAGAGGGCTACGCTACATGGAAGCCCTTGAGGGTTTGAAGGATCAATTAGCGAATTTATTTTACTTGGGCGACTTGCCTACGGCATCACAAGAGACTATTTTGGGCAATCAATTGGTGGATAAAATATTCATAAATATTTTATATTTATTTCTGAGGTAGGGCGAACCTGTTTGAGGAGATAGTGAACCTTTTTGGAGGGCTTTTAGACTCCAATTCGGTAAAGTAATATTATATTATTATTTCTGATATAATTAGTAATAAATCACAATGGTTTGAAAGATTTTCAAGAGGGTTAAAGCAAGGGTTTTAATTTTGAAAATTTTGCCATTAATTTCTGAGTTGGGCGATTCACTTGGAGGAAGTGTGGCAAGGGTTTTGGGGCCTTTATTGGCTCTAAACAATTGGGTAATTATTGTTGCAATTATTGGAAGAATTAACAATCTATTTTCAGCAAGTTTGGCAAGGTTACAAGTCTGATTTTCTAAATTATTTAATGCTAATTATTCCTGATTTTGGCGACATGGCTTGGAGAGTGTTTGATCATGTTTGAGATCCTAACTTTGGCTAGTTTCTATTTGATATGCATGTTGGAATTTATCTTCAGTTGTAGAGAGTTTTTTAGTAGTATATGTTGACAAAAAAAAGACATTAAAACCAGCTTGGTGGTGCTGAGGATTTGGGAGTGAGAAACATACAAATTCAGCTTTCTTCTTCATGTCGTTGAGAGCCATTGTTGGCTAGCTTCACAAAGTATCTTTTCTAATAATTTTTTGAATGATTTGAGGTGTGATAAATTCAGTTTGTTGGTGCAAATACAACAGTTACGGTTTGTTGGTTTTTATTTTCAGAATTCAGATTTTATTTCAGATTGTTTAGGAGTTTGTTGGAAAACTCTCTTTTGCATTGTTGTCCCAAGTTAGGGACATTAAACTTTTGTACAATCACAATGGGTGACCCACATGGTGACCTATTTGGGCATATGATATCTTGATCTAACAACTCTTGAAGTTGTTTCTTAACTAATTGGGAAACGTTGTAATTGAAAACGTGATGATTGGGCTCATGGCTGGGATGGAATCGCGATGTTGGGCATCGTGATTCTCCCTATCCCATTTTAGCTTCCTCCATCGTATTTCCTTCGTGAATTTTTGGGTCTTTGTCCTTTCCTAGAGCAATTTTGTCTGTATCTGCTATTTTGTCCACTTGTCTTTTGTTTGCTTCTGTTGTTTTATCCTCTTTTGGGATTTTGTCCGCTTATGTTGTTCTATCACCTTTGTTGGTGGGTTTCAAGTGAGCCCTTCGAGGGCAATTGTTTCTTTCAAAAGGTGGGCCTTTGATGGTATGGCAGAGAAGGGAGAATCTTCGAGGTTCTCGTTCAAGGATGCTCAGGCCAAAAGCAACTTTTAATGATTCGCGTCCAGAATTTATTACTGGTAAAGGGGATTCCTCCAGGACGTCCTTTGCTATTGTTGTTTGAGGGGAACCTAGAACACTTCATGGGGATTCAAGACTACAGATGCATGGTAAAAATCTTCAAAAAAAACCTCTTTGAATGCCAAAAATTGATCCAAGGAAAATTGATAATGGATGTATGAAAATTGCGGATCGTACACCAATGATTCATCTTCAAAACGTTGATGTGCAAAAGGAAATTGATGTCTTGGAGAATAAAGGTTTGATTATGCCATGTCCCTCTTTTGGAAGGGAGATCATGGAAGACCCTTGGCCTTAACTTATTCCCGGGGGCTAAGTGACAAGCATGGATGGAAAAGAGTATTAAGTGTTTTGATTGAATATTTGTAAAAAAAGTACCTTTTTGAAAGTTACTTTATGTTTCTTATTTCACTTAAAGAAGGGACCTTTAAAGGTCATGAAGGTTTAAGTGATTTTAAGAAATGATAATAAGAAAAGGACTTTTAATTAGTTTAAGTTACCCTCCCTTCCTATTTTGGGCACCACACTTGGAAGGCTATAAAGGTAAGAGAGGAATCATTTGGAGAGGTTATGGTATGTTTTGATATTCAATCTTGGTCTATAGCAGGAAAACGCTAAGTCATTTGCTTTGAAGTCAAAACCCTTCAAGCAAACCCTCTTTCTTCATTGAGGTAGCTTCATTCAGAGGTTGCCATCGGAGTCATCAATTCCTACAAGGGTGTTTTAAACACCATTTTTGTTATTTGTAGGTGGGCGACTTGCTTTTGGGGAGTGACGATTTTTTGGTGGATGAATTCTCATGTTTTTTTTTAGGGGAGGGGTTTATGCCCCAAGGACAATTATGGAATTTATTCTATTTTTCTGCATAGTGGCGACTTGCCTTGGAGGAGGTTTGGACCTTGTTTTAAAGTCAAATTTGTCTTGGATTAATTCTGTAATTTTTCTATAATATTCCAACTTGGGCAATTGGGTTTTTGGGCTTTTTCTCAAATACATTCAAAAAAAAAAATTAAATTATGCCTTTTCATTTCAATAATATTTGTGCAAATTATTGAGGGTTTCATGAGGTTTGTTGCATGATAAATCAACTGCAATTTTTAATTTAATATTTCAGTCAAGGGCATCTAGGGTTTGGAGGATTAATTCCTCTTTTGAAGGGCTATAACTTCTTGTTTGGATCAGCGAATGGTTGCTTATGGTTTGATATAATTTTGAGCTATTTTTTAAGGTGTTTTGGCAACTAGGGTTTGCTGCTACAAAAATCAAACTTTTACTTATTGAACTAGGGTTTTCAAATAATTCCAATATTCAAAAAATCGTCCTATTTTGAGGCATTTCAGATTATTAGATTTTTGGGCTATTGTCCTTCACTGACAGTACTAAAAGAATGGACTAGGAAATTCTAGCATACTAAAGGTGAGTTCTCGATCTCTGTTTACCCTAATGGATATTTCTTATTTTTTTTGCATTGGCAAAAGATCAGGGATTTATTTCCAGGGTGGGCCATGGTTTTTTGGTCGAGCGGGATTTTTTATGAAACCCTGGCATCCTATGTTCAAAGCAGATGAAGAGCTTCCCTCCATGGCTCCAATTTGGTTCCATCTATATGGGTTGCCTACGGAATACTGGACTAATAATGTTTTTATGGCAATTGGGAATGCACTTGGAACTTATATGATGACGACTGAAGCATCCCTACAGCTGGAAGAAATGATTTATGCCTGTATTTGTGTGCTGATGGACCTGAATAAACCTTCACCTACTAAGATATCCCTTGATGTGGAAGATGATCAGTGGGAAAAGGTGGTTGATTACAAAAACATTCCATTCTGGTGTCGAATTTGTCATGAACCTCAAGGATTGTCCACTTAAGGTTCCAGAACCTTTAGGTGAAGTCAAACCTCGAGGATTTTATTACACCGGAAAAAAAGAAAACAGCTAAGAAAAATGATTAGGAGAAAGTGGGCATTCAAAAGAGTAATAGATATGCTATTTTTTAACAAGATCATGAAGTTAAAGCTCATGAAGGTCCTATGGAATCTCAAGTTCCAGCAACACCTATGGAGGTACAAGATATGGCAGCAGTTCAACCTGAAGGGGAAGCCCATAAACAAATCACTATATATAAAGGCCCAAAGACGCAAGATGAGATTCGCGCAACAATGAAAAGCTATCAGTGGAAAACTAAGTTTCATGAACGATGTGAGAACCAAAGTCAACAAATAGAAGAGATTGAACAGAGAGATCAACCATTACTATTAATCGCTAATACGGTGCAAGAACCACAAGAAGATTTACCCTTGGGAATTGTACAAGAAAAAATTAGAAGCAGATACCAATACTAAGGCAAGCCATAAGTCAAATTAGAATCATATCCAGATGGAAGGCCAAAAACTTAGTCAATCAGGAACAATTCGAGATCTGTCTCAAATTTTTAATCATTCCTCCCAATGAAGGTAATCACTTGGAATTTTAGAGGGCTGAAAGGCAGTCCATCTAAAATAATGGAAATTAAAAGAATGATTCACACTAATCATCCACATATGGTGTTTTTAAAAGAGACTAAAGCTTCCATTGAGCTTATATCCATGTTGGCAGAAAGAATATGGCCTAAGACTCAGTTTTTAGCACTTGGTTCACAAGGGGCATCTGGAGGAGTTTTGAGTATTTAGGATCCAAAGATAATAAAAAATTTAGAATCTTGTGGCAATCGAGAAGTGTTGATGTTGCATGTGTGTTCTAAGTTGGATGCCTAGCAATATTTAATCATAAATGTTTATGCACCCAATACTATAGAAGACAAATTACTGCAATGGCAATGTATAGAAGCTATGATCAGGGCTTATCTGAATGTTCTGGTTATTTTAGGGGGAGATTTTAATACTATCCTTAATCTAGAGGAAAAACAGGGAGGACTTCCACACTTGGATTCTAGTTCCTCACATATGGCCATATTTTTACATTCCTTAAAGATGGTTGATGTTCAAACTGGAAATGGGTTAATCACCTGGTGTAATAAAAGGCAAGGTCAAGATTGTATTTTGGAAAGACTGGATCATTCTCTTTTATTTGAAAATTGGTGGCTAAAAGAATATATCCCTAAAGCTAATATTTTAGATAATATTGATTCTGACCACTGGCTGGTGTCTTGAGGTGGGTAAATCAGTTCCTTGTCATGCTCCTTTCTGTTTTCAGTTGATGTGGCTTAGGCATGAAAATATTGACAATCTCATCAAACAATGGTTGGTAGAAGGAAAGCCAAGGTATGGGGCTCAGATGTTTTACTTTACAAAATGTTTGAATTATATAAAGGCCAAATTGAAGAAATGGAATTAGAATGAGTTTGGAGATGTCAAAGAAAAAAAGCAGCAGATTATTCAACAATTGAAAGAGCGTAATGCAAATATTAGATCTACGAGCACCAATGAATATCCAATTAAGCAAGAACTTCTTTTGAAATCCAAGCTCCATGAGTTAAAAACACGACAAGAGATTATGTGGCAACAAAAATCTAGAATACAATGGTTAAAAGAGGGAGATAAAAATTCAGACTTCTTTCATAAATCCTTGCTTGCTAGAAGAGCTCATAATCATATGGTATCCCTGAATAAGGAAGATGGAAAGAAAGAATTTTCCTTGGAGGGTATGCAGCACATCACAACCTTGTTTTTTCAGAAACTCTTTACTGCTCAACCTTTGGATGAAAGTGCTCAACAGATAGTGCTAAATACAATGCTCAAACTTATTTCTCAATGGGATAATGAGCAACTAACCAACCCAGTCACAAAAAAGGAATTGCACTGAGTGGTGTTTGAGACAAACAAAGGGAAAACTCCAGAGCCAGATGGTTTTCCTATTGAATTTTATCAGAAGTTATGGGATATTATCAAAGGAGATCTTCTTAAGGTTGTGGAAGAAGTGAGGGAAGCTAAAACAATGCTAAAGGAAATAAACAAAACCTTTGTAGCTCTAATTCCCAAAGCTGGGGAATTAAATGAAATATCTGCTTTTAGACCTATCGCATTATGTAATGTTTTATACAAAATAATCACAAAAGTTATGGCAAAAAGGTTGAAACCTTTGCTCCATAAGATTATCTCCCCAAAACAAGGAGGTTTTGTACCAAGACATCAAATTCTTGATGATATAGTTTTAGCACAGGAAGCTCTTCATTCCATAAATAGTCAGAAATCTCCCTTTATGTTTATCAGACTTGATTTGTCTAAGGCTTATGATCGAGTGGATTGGTAAATTTTATGTCAAGTTTTGTCTAAGTTTGGCTTTTCACAAGATTGAATTGAGTGGGTCAGAGTTTGTCTATCATCAGTTTCCTTTTCTATTTTGGTTAATGGCACTCATTCCCAGATATTTTTGGCCTCTAGAGGGATTCGACAAGGGGATATTTTATCCCCCTTCTTATTTATTATCCTCGCAAAATGCCTTGGTAGAGTGGTTACTAATGCTTGTCAAGAACACAAGATCAATGGTATTAAATTAGCTACAGGAGCTCAGCCTCTTACTCATTTACAATTTGTGGTTGATTCCACGCTCATGGGTAAAGCCACCTAGTTCGAAGCTCAACAATTGCAGAAAATTCTTCAAATATTTTCCAGAGCCCCTGGTCAATTGATCAATAAAGATAAATCTAGCATCATTTTTTTTCATTGTTCTAGTAGACAACGGGAACAGATTCTGAAAATCTTCCAATTCCAAAAAGGATCTCTTCCTATTAGATATTTGGGGGTACCTCTTGCAACTAAACAAATTAAGGATTGGCAGTGGCTTACTACTAAAGTGGAAATAAAATTTCAGAAATGGACTAATAAATGGTTGTCGACAGGAGGAAGAATGGTTTTAGTCAAGGCAGTGCTTCAGGTCTTGGTTATTTATGCTTCGTCTATTCTAAATATTCCAAGTAAAATTCTAAAGCAATTGGATTCTATTTGTCAAAAATTTCTTTGGAGTGGTTTGCAGCAGAAAATAAAATGGTCTCTTGTGAAATGGGACAATATGTGCCTATCCAAAATGGAAGGAGGCTTAGGATTTCATTCCTCTTCTAAGCGCCACAAGGCTTTGGCGACCAAACTTTATTGGACACTGCTTCTCACCTAGATGATTTGTGGGCTATTAACATTAGAGCTAAATATGCAGAAAACAATCTTCCAGAGAGAATTATTAGATTATCTCTTCCTCTTAAAGGGTCACCTATTCTTGTTGTCCTTAAAGCAAGCAAGGACCTAATTAAAAAGAACTTGTTTTGGATTGTGAATGATGGCCAAAAAGCAACCTTCTGGAATGATTTGTGGGATGCTTACCCACCAATTATTTCTCAATATCCATAACTTAAGACTATGATGGCCCAATTACATGAAAAGGGATGGATTAAGATTGCTCAGTACTCTAGAGATACTACTCAGCCTTGGGAGAGTGGAAGATGTTGGATTCCTCCTAATGAGTGGCTAATTCAAATACCAGAAGACCAAAGCTCATGGATTAGTAAGATGATCTTAGTTTGTCCCCTGACAACACTATCAAACCCTGATGCTTTAGCATGGGGGAAGAATTCTACAAGGGATTATACAGTTTCCTCAGGATATGATTCTCTTACTAGGCATTTTGTCCCCTGACAACACTATCAAACCCTGATGCTTTAGCATGGGGGAAGAATTCTACAAGGGATTATACAGTTTCCTCAGGATATGATTCTCTTACTAGGCATGAGCCTCAACCTCTTAAGGGTATTTTCAGTCAAATTTGGCAGCCTGCTTTATGGCCTAAGGTTAGTTTCTTTCTATGGCTACCTTTTGAAATGAAATGAAAATGAAATGAAATGAGTTTTAATGACATCCACGAGACCAAATAGTATATGGGACCAAGTGTCAAGATCATTAGAGATTCTTCATATTCTTTTTGAAGTCATCTCGCCTCCTATGAATCTTTACCAACAGCCAGGGTGTGTTGTGTAGCCTTTCCTCCTCAAATAATTCACTAAAACTGCCCACATTCACACTGTTATCCTGCTGCATACGAATATCCTTGTACGCATCACACTCCCTAATGAAGTGTCGTTCAGTTTCAACCACTCTATCATTGCAAAAAATGCAAGTCCTATCTTCCCATCTTTCCTTGGGAACCGTCCATCTTCCCGTTTCACACCTAAGATGGTGTGAACCGGTCCTCAATTGTGCCATTAGGATCCTAGCATTACCTTTAAGTTCGGCACTTAGGTATGCTTTATCCCCGTGCTCCCAAGTGGGATTAAACTCTTTGATATAATGCATTTTTTTACGTCCAATCTGATTTGTCCACATGGCAGTCCTGAATTTTTCTAATACAAACTTTTTTATTTCCTCTTTAGAGTTAGGGCACTCATGTAACTTAATGTTCCATTTTTCCAGCCACTTGATGTTTTGCTTCATCCACGTCTTCTTCCTCCGATCTAGCACCTCGTTCACCACCATTTTGGGCCACCGGTGATTCCCCATGTTTTCAACCTTTTTTATGTAGCTTAGCACCCGTGAAATCGCCACAGCTTCCATTGGGAAAGTACCGGCTTCTGCCAGCAGGATCTCATATGGAACAGTTGCTTTAACTTTAAGACTACTGGTGATAAGATGATTTTGAATTCTTTCCAACTGTCTCTCCATCTGTGATTTGACATGCTGCTTCCCCAAACCTCACACCAGTAGAGGACAACCGATGTGACCAGCAAACCAAAAAAGGTTTTCTTGGTTTTCCAGTCCCAAAGTTTTGCTTTCCTGCATCTGTTCTGGAGAAAGTAAGAAGCTCTCCAACCTCCTTGAATCCTTTTTGCCCTGCAAGTTTCCCAACTAAGTCTGTTATGAAAAACAATACCAAGATACTTGTATTCATCGACGATTTCCAACGGGCTACCTTCGAACATAAAATTAGTTTGTTGTTGTTTCCTTTTTAGAGAGAAGATCATGACTTTAGTCTTGCTAATGTTCATTTGCATCCCGACATCTTGGCAAAATAGCTCTAAAGCCTTTAAATGATCCCTCAAACCATGGGCAGTTTTTGCTATAAGAATAAGATCATCTGCATATAAAAGTAGCTTTACTACAACACTGGTCAACTGAATGCCACCTCCTTCAGTTTTATTTATCCATTCCTCAAGTTTGTCAATGTAAAGGCCAAACAAAGTGGGGGAGAGTGGGCACCCCTGCTTGACCCCTATGTTGCTGCCGAAGCATTCAGACATGCCTTCTCTAGTTCTCATTTTTGCTCTAACACGCTCATAGAGTTTGTGGACAGCTGCTCTAAACTCATCGGGAACCCCTAGTTCTTCCATCCTTTTCCAGAGTTTGTCTCTGGGTACTGTGTCAAAAGCTTTTTTAAATCCACAAAACAACAGTAAGCTTCCCCACCTTGGGTGTTCCAAGCTTTTTCAATCAAATGCCTAAGAGTAATACAGTGATCAATGGTAAGAGTGCTTTAGTCTAAAACCAGCCTGTCCATCTGCTCTTTTCCCTTCTTTTTCTGCCCAACTGCTGATTCTACGTTCGATCAGGCTCCCAAATAACTTTCCAAGAAGAGGGTTGACCATGATAGTACGATAGTTAGAGGGATTATTGATATCCCCACTCTTGAAGAGAGGGATAACGACCCTAGTCGTCCACTCCACTGGAAATCCCCATTGCGTGACTTCATTAAAAATTCTTTTGATGTGCGGAGCAAGGTGTTCAACGCCCCACTTTAAGAATTCAGCTTGCAGCCCATCAATGTCTTGTGCTTTACCATTTGCTAATTTCTTTATACCCTGTTTGATCTCCTCATCCGAGAAGAGCTCGATTGACGTGCTAACACTGGAAGGGAGAGTTTCCTCATGTTCACGCTCATAAAGCAGCTTTGCATACTCTAACCATTGAGATTTTCTGATATTATTTTCTGTATGTTTCTTCTCTTGTTGTAGCTCCCTCCAAAAACCTTTGGGATTGTGCTTACCTAACTCTATTAGCTCCTTCCTTCTTAGTATAACATATTTTTATTTCTTGGCTTTTAACAATTTCACATATTTTTTCTTGATTTCTTTGTTTGGCTCGCTCTCTTTGTATGATCTTTTTGTTGCTTTGCACTCTTCATCATACCAGGGGTTAGCCGGGAACGTGTTAGAGACTCCTTTTCGAGGTTTGGATTTCTTGCAAACATTTAGAGCCTTGTGGATCAAAGGGACCAACAAACTGCTGTCAATGTGATTCCTCGTGATATTGTTTTCTTTAAGCCCAACATTGTTTTTGGTCATCTCAATGTGCTACCCAAGGGCAGCAGTAAAGAGTTCCTGATTTGTTTTATTCAAAATGATTTTACCATGCGGATTAGCTGTCCTAACCTTGTGTTGAGCTTTCCTTTCACTTTGCTTGTTTGTGAGAAAGCCAAACTTAACCAAGAGGGGCATATGATCAGATTTCATCTCCATAGGGCATTCCCCTATAACAAACTCCAGTAACCTAGCAGTCGAATTTTTAGAGCAGATGACATAATCAACCACACTTTGGCCATTGTAAGTTTTGCATGTAATACCTCCAGATCTTGGCCAAGCTCTTGTCCCGTTACATATAACCATGTCATACAAATTACAAAGTCCCAAAAGTTCGGCACCAAAGTGTGTCACACTACCTTTTCCATCTTGTGACATTCTTTTCCAAAGTTGGTCCCCACTCTCTTTTAGCCATAAGGAATTGTTATCCTCTCTATCTTCTCCTTCCATTTGAAGAGATTGATTGTTGGCCGTTCTAGCATTGAAGTCTCCTATTAAAATAATTTCCCCTGATGTGCTAAAAACAGAGATATCTTTCTTTAACGCTGCATACGGGTCTTCCCTATCTAAGTTTCTCTTTTTGTAGAACGTTGACCCTTTCGGGGCAAAGTAACAAGCAACCAACCTGATTATGTCCTTATTGTCTATTATTTTCAGCCAAATGTATGTTTATTGGGATCCTCCTTTATTTTCACTGTTTCATCCCACCCCTCTTTTATTAGCACGGTGACCCCCCCATGACCCTTTCCTGTCTCCGTCCCTTCGTTCCATACTGAGATTTTCTTGTACCCTACAAAGTCTGGGACTTTGCATCCATCCTGCTCATGTGTTTCGGTTAAAATAATGTCTTTCCCTTCTGCTATGAGCCCCAACCCCGGTCCTCTTCTCCAAGGGTATCCTCTGCAATTCCAACTTATCATATGCAGAGATTCTCTTGGGGCCCCGAATTCCTATTTTTTGTGGAAGGAGCGCTCGCTGATTTGAGCTTTTCCATTTTTCAGCCATGCCCATTTTCCATCCTCTCTTGCTTTTTTCACTTTTTCCCACTCCTTTCTTCGTTCTTCTTGTTGTGCGAATGTTAAGTCCTCATCAAGCAAATTGAAAGAAGATTTGACATGGTAGGCCTCCAATTTTCTGATCAAGCAAATTGCAAGAAGATTTGACAAAGATTCTAGAGCTGGATTTACATCAATGAGTGATTATTGGTTATCCTTTGTGTTCACTGGCCAAGCTTGGACTCCTAATTTTCAAGCTTGGCATATTCGAATTTGTACTCTTTGAATTTGTTTTAATATATTTTTTGGATTTTTCTTTAAAAAAACTAATTACTCTCCAAAAGTGATTGCCTATACAAGCCAATGTTAGGTAAAGGAGATTCAGGCAGCAATTGAATTTCATATTTTGCTTCCCTTTTTGGAGGTAAATTCTTGGATTTTGGAACACTTCTTGAAAAGAATGCAGCAACTCACCCAATCCTTTCAACCCTTGATTAGCACAATCAATTTCAAAAATCTCTAACCCAACCTCTTGCTTATCCTTCAAAAGGAGTAAGCAAAACTAATTATTTTCTTAAATGAGTCTCTTTGTTTGGTTGACACTCACTCGGGCAAGCTTGTGCTTGCCTTGGTTTGACTTGATGCTATAGCCGATCCCATCCTTGAACCATCGGTATTGGTTAGCCATCCTCATGAAGACAGCATCCCTAAGATACAAGGAAGGGCATCCAAACACCACATCAAACGCATCAAAAGGAATCACATCTGCTTCTATCTCATTAATGTGTCATGGGTTAATACCAAATTTGAATTTACATTTCTCAATCACTTGAATCTTTACATCCTTCTTCACCCAAACCAACGGACATGGGTGGGGATGATCATATGTTTGTAAAAGCTTCTTAACAACTTCATCCAAAATCAAATAGGATTGAGAATCGGTATCAACAAGTACATTTATCTTAGATTTCTTCATTTGGATCTTGATTTCGAATAGTTTATTCATCTCTTCTCTTTCGTATTCCTTATTTGTGTTGGTGACACAACCTAGCTTCTCGTCAATATTAGAATTATCTTATATCTCCACCTCTGATTCATCTTTCAAAGAAGCCATGGACCTCTTAGGGTCCTCATTGGATCGATTCCTTGGATGCAACTCCGAATGTATCTTCCAACACTTATCGTCAATATGTCCACCTATAACACACTGGCTACAATAGTTCTTTGAATCCTTACAACTATGCAAAGTTGTGGCATTCCTCTTTCCTTTCCACTTGCCCTTCTTGAAGGCTTTGTAAAGCTGGTTTTGCTCTTTCTTGAACTGATTTGTGGACTGATTTTGCTTTGAGAGCTCTCCCTCTCCTTACCGTTTCTATTCCTCAACATAGTATGCTTGCACAAACACCTCATCAAGGTATTTTGGCTTACTTGAGATTATGTGTCTCTTTAGGCGTGTATGGAGTCCTCCCAAGTACCTAGTCAAGTTGTCTTCATCCTCCAAGTCCAAGCCCATGAGCATGGCTTGTCTACAAAATTCCATGGTATAATCCTACAAACTTTGACCTACTCCTTACCTATAATACTACCACTTAATTTTATGATCAATCTTATGCCCAATAGGATGAAAATTCTTATGCAATAACTCTTTGAATTCATCCCACCTATTTACAACTAGCTTCTTTTTCTTTTCAAAAAATGCTAGATAACTTTCAACCAATTTAAACCATGACCTTTCATCTTGAGACATGCAAAAGAAATCTTTCGAGCCTTAGTAACTTCATGCACATTAAAATACACCTCCGTTTATTTCAACCATTTGTCTAATTATTCAACATTTGCTTGTCCACCAAAAGATTTGATCTCTACCTTGGTCTCAACTTTGAAAGTAGCATCTTCAGATTTTACCTTAACTTTACATTAGTCTTTTGAAGGATGCTCGTGCTAATCCATGAAGAATTTTCTTCATCATGGGGCTATTTCTTTTTTATGCCAAAACTCCCTGGCTAGGGCACAAACCACCATGTCCATGGATTCTTGGTTCCTAGTTGTGAGCTCTTGTTGTTTCTTGATAGTGTCTTGGGACTTCATCGCACTTTCAATGCATGATTCTAGTGCAGCAACTTTCTTGGCAAGAGTTTATTTGCCTTCTTGTGCCATTTCTCTCACCTCTCGACTCCTTGTAGAATTCTAAGGATTGCAAGGTAGCAGTTCTTCTTCTTTTGATCTTGTCACTATCATACAAATCAACTCAAAACTTTCCACAATACCCCAAAGATTAATCTAATTTGATACCAAAATGATATATAAACTCCTAAGAATGATTCTTGCTAGAATTTACAAGATCACAGTGTTGTTCTACTTTGGATTTGCTTCAAAATGGCAATTCAAATTACACAAATGAAACTTAGAAATGATGAGATGTGTTGTTCAAAATGTAAACCAGATCTTTAGAATTGAAACATGAATGTAAACAAACATGAACAGAACATATAAACCATGGATACAACAAAGAAACATGATATTGGTATGGAAAAACCCCAAGATGGAAAAAACTAGTTCTTATGGCCAAAGGTCGATTACAAAGAGTTTAGTAGAACAAGTACAACAATCTTCATGCTATATTTCTTGCTCAACTTCTCTCTTTGTTCCCTTCTCCAATCCTTCCTACAACTAACTGAACCCCAACTCTAATCACAAATACCTTCTCTGAAGTCATGCCACCCCTTATCTTGTTCAGGTATGTTCTTTCGTGCACTGAAGGATCTCCAATCGACTTAAGAACCTACTGATTAATGCAACCAGCGGTATCAAAATCAGTGGCTGTATGAAGCAACAATTTTGTCACCATACATAGAAAACTTCAATTGAAGCCCTGCTACGAACTAAAATTGGGTTTGTGTTGATTGACTGATGAAATGGATTTTTTTCCTGATCCTTATGGATCATTTGGTGTGCAAGTTGAAGAAGTCTCTTTACAACTTGAAGCAGCAATCACCAAGAATGTGGAATCAAAAGTTTGACAATTATGTGTTTGGGACTTGGATTTGTATAAAGTAAAGTTTATCACTGTGTGTATTTCAAATAGGTTGACGATAATTTTGTTATCATAGTTTTGTATGTGAATGAAATGTTAATTGGTAGCAACAAAAAAAATGATCCAGCAAGTTAAATCTCAATTGTCATCTCAATTTGATATTAAGGATCTAGATGCTGAAAATTTTATTTTGGACATGGAAATTAAAAAGGATAATGTAGACAAGAAATTGTGGTTGAATCAGAGTGAATATGTTTAGTCCATATTGCAGAGGTTTAGAATGTAGAGATGTAAACCTGTGGATACTTCCTTTCCTGTTGATCTAAATAGTGTCCCAAGACACAAGAAGAGATTGAGGACATGTCTCAGATTCCGTATGCAAGTTTGTTGGAAATCTAATGTATGTTATGGTCTATACCTAACCTAACATTGCTCATGCAATGGGAGTTGCAAGCATACATATGTCCAACCCTTGGAAGGAGCATTGGACTATTATGAAGAGGAACTTTAAATATCTACGCATCACTTCAGATTATGCAATCTACTACAAAGGAATTCCTGGGGAGAGTAAAAAATTAAAAGTGCAAGGCTTTGTTGATGTTGACTGGGTTGGAGATTTTGACTACCAAATATATACAAGTGATTAAGTGTTTAACCAGATTGACGGAGCAGTCAGCTGGATGAGCAAGAGGCAAATTTATGTCCAACCCTTGGAAGGAACATTGGACTGTTGTGACGATAATCTTCTAATATCTGCATGGCACTTCAGATTATACATTCTACTACAAAGGAAGACCTAGGGAGAACAAAATAGTAAATGTACAAGGCTTTGTTGATGTTGATTGGGCTAGACATCTTGACTGCCGAAGATCGACAAGTGGTTATGTATTTGACATATTTGGTGGAACAGTCAGCTGGATGAGGAAGAGGCAAGGAGATCTTGAATTGTCAACTATAGAGGCCAAGTGCATGGCAACCACTCATGCAAGTAAGGAAGTTGTATGGTTACAAAGGTTGTGTTCAAATGTTAGTTTCTTACAAAAAGTAGTAAAGATAGACTGTAATAGTCAAAGTGCAATATATTTGGTAAAACCCCACTTATCATGCTTGTTGGAATCATATTGATGTACAATATACCATTTTGTTAAAGACATTGTTGAAGACAAGAAGGTATTGTTGGAAAAAGTTGATCCATTGGAAAATTTTGATATTTAAACTAGTGTGCATACATGTATGGCATAAAGGTATTGGGTGTATTGGTAGGACAAAAGGTATTTATTGGAACCCAACCCTTTCTGTTGAATTTTGCAGTCATCTTCTTACAGAAGAATGCTTATGATGCATTATTTGCATCAAGGTTGGTTGATAGCATACAAAGCTGACCACAACCGGAAGAAAAATTTAATCTCCATTGAAAAAAAGGGTCGAAAATATGTGATAGATCAAAAGATTCAGGCAGTAAAAGAGGAAGCAGCCTCATCTGAATTGAAGTCTAAAGAAGAGTTTTTGGAAAATGGAAACTGAGGTACTATGAAGCCGAATGATGGTGTCTTGGAATTGCAGTCGTGCTAAGAGGTGTTATATAATAGCATTGAAATTATGGAGATAAAAAGGGAAGAAGGCCTGCAAATAGATGACCAAAAACAAAAGTTGGTATTGCCAAGTTCTTATAAACCATCAACGTCACAGTTGGCTTACCCACCTAAGATCATAGAATACAAAGTCAAGGCTGCAAAGTTCGATGATAATCCAGCCCATGAGTTTGAAAGTGTACTTAGCATGAAGTTCAAAGAGCCAACTACAGTAAACATAAACGCAAGGTCCAAGGATAAAATTACAATGGAAAGTGAAGTACGACCTCTTGACACCATTAAACACCATGACCTTGGTTTTCCCCAAATTAACTGTCAGCTGCCGGAGATCACAAAAGAGAGCCAAAGCATCCAACTGTCGTTGTAAGCCCTCAGGAGAAGAGGCTAGGAGAACCACATTATCTGCGAATAGGAGGATAGAAATCAAAACCTGGTGAAGAAGACATCCATCACTAGCCTAAATATTTTCATGAAAAAAGGTCTCTAGCTCATCAATGTATATCCCAAATAAAGTTAGGAACAAAGGGCATCCCTGCTTGACCCCAATGGTACTCCTAATAAAGTCGGAAATCTCATGAACCGTGTGGAGACGACCAAGGACAATCTCATATAATCTCATAATGGCTGCCAAGAGGGTCTCAGAAATGCTAATATTCCTAAGTCTCTGGAAAAGTGCCTCTCTCGGAACAGAGTCAAACGCTTTCCTAAAGTCTACAAAATAACAATAGACTTTGGATGAACGATGACGTGCCTCCTCAATAATGGCCTGGAGTGTAAAAATATGATCAATGGTTTGATGGGTTGGTCTAAACCCTGCCTGTCCTCTAGCTTTGAGGTGTCTCTGCTCTAGCTCTCTTGAAAGTTGAATGTGTAGTACAGTAGCATACAATTTTGAGAATGTGTGTCCAACCATGATCGTCCTGTAATTATTAGGATCTGAACAGGACCCTGATTTGTGTATCGGGTGAATAATGTGATGTGAATAAGAGGGCGAGAAACACGAACAAACCACCTGGTTGAAAAGATCAACCAAATAGCTTCCAAAAGCTCTAAAACCATGTTTGAAGAACTCAGCTTGGAAACCTTCTTCATCGGCTGCCTTGTTATTCATCACCCTCACTGCCTCATGTTTGAAGAACTCAGCTTGGAAACCTTCTTCATCAACTGCCTAGCTACTATTCATCACCTTCACCGCCTCTCTAACATTCTTGTATGTGAAAAAGTGAGAAGAAGATGGTGGCAAAGCAACATGGATTTGTGTTTGGCCAGGAATATCATAAAGGGTGGAGGTGTAGGAAATCATGGATGTGGGATTAAGCTCGATGGGGTGGGTGGTGGAAGGGGATGGCGGAGAGGGGGGGTGAGCGGGGGGGGGGGGAGTGTCATGGGAGGATGGTATGCCAAAAGAGTTTGGGGGAGTGAATGTAGGAAGCTCGTAAGATTCGTCTCCTTTGAGAAATAAAAAGGTGTTTCTTACGTCGGAGAAGGCAACGATAGGATGATTTTAAGGCTGGGTAAGAGGGGTGAGAATGGAGGAATGTGTACCGAAGTTGACGGTGGAGAGTCTTGCAATCATCATCATACCACTTATTCATGGGGCAAGATCTTTTAGATTTATGGGAAGTAGACCTGGTGTAGTTAGTAAAAGATTTGAGGGCAGCTTCCCAAATATTGGAAGAAAGACGTGTATTTGGAATTAACACAATCAAGTGAGAAGAAGACGATGGAGGAAAGTAACAAACTGCAATGTAAATATCTCTAAAAAGTGAGGCAGTCCCATTAATCCGGACCCACATGAATCTAGCAAATTCATCAGAGACCTCCACCGAAATCCTACTCTGGAGTGAGTCTCTAAATAAACAAGCCACCCCACCAAAAACTCTAACCCCACCAGAACTCCTAGTCCCCTAACGACAAGCTGAAAACCAACGGTATCTTGTAATGTCTAGGAGAGGTCGTACTGGGCTCTCATAAGTCTCTGTAATAAAAAGAATGTCTGACAATCCAAGAGCGTCAAACATTAGGCCTAGAGATGACCAAAAAGACCCATTACCATTCCAACAACTGAAAGAGATGTCTGAGCCCTGTTGCCTCTCCCCTCGAGCCCGTCATTTAGAAACCCCAGGTCGGGATTACCATCCTGGAGGAAACGAGTCCCTAAACACTACCTTGAGGTTCCTAATAACTGCCCATTTTCTTGTTTTACGTGCTGCCATAACCACCTCTCTAGATCGTTTAAGCTCTGCAACCTGTGATTTGGTGGATTTTCATCAAGAAAGATCTTACCAGGGAGAGAGAACAAGGAACGCCTAGCCTTAAAGGCGCTAAGCCAGTCGGCGGCGGATCTAAAACGGAGGAAAAGTGTGGAATCAAACCCCAACCATGCTCTTTCTAGTGTCACTTCCAATATACCTAGTTTGTTCATAATGAACTCGGTTGCGACAACCATGGGATCCAATGAGGAAAGAGGTAAGGGAAGCCCTCTCACCTTGAGGTTCAATTCTCTAATGCATCTAGTACGCTCCTCTATGAGTTTTGCTTGAACAATTTCCTCTACTATTGCTATAGGAGGAGGATTCTTATCTTTGCCTCTGACCACTTGTGCCCAAGATTGGATATGTGTTTCTGTTTCCTGTTTAAGAGAAGCCTGTTGATATCTAATCTCTTCCTACGTATTTTCAATATCAAGGAGCTCTGCTTGTAAACTTTCACTAGGGGGCTGCTCTTTGTTGGCGATCCTTTCCTTCAAGAAACTATTGGATGCTACAGTGTTGTACGGTTGCTATAGAGTTTTGCTACAATGATGTACTACTACCACAGTGTTTTGCTACATTGTTGTACAACTGCTACAGTGTCATGCAGTCTGCTACAATGGTCATACGGTCAACCACAGTAACCATAGTCAGCTACAGTTATTTCGACAATAGATGTATGGTTTACTACAATGATTTAATTTTCCAGATAAATTTCAGCATCCTAGAGATAACAAAAAAGATAAGAAAAAACAAACACAATTATCGGATTTGTAGATATTTATCAAAATATTCAAGCAGAAGTTTTTTAAATTATTTAAAGTATAGGAAACAGTAGGAAGGTTTCCTAGAGATAATGTTGAAGAAACAATGCTATAATTTCAATCAGTGGTATCTGCCTAAGCCCAAGCAACCTGGGCTGTCAGCCACAAAGGGAAAGATAAAATATTATTATGGTCTATGGCAGGGCAAATCTTCTACATGGTTGACATTGATCCTTATATCCATTTATGTTTGACAATCCATGGAAAATTTGGGATTTTTACGACACTTCTTGCAAATTCTAAGACATGATGAGTAGTAAATGAGGGTCGATGCCACCCCTACCAAGAAGAATATTTCCCCATAAAATATTTTTCATCCTTCTAAGGATGCGAGGAGGAGAAAAGTTAAATTAACACCCTCCCCAAATAATTTGACCACAAGCAGAAAGTCATTGCATAAATCTGCTCACAGTGAGCAGTTCTCTCCCTGGTTGGAGAGAAGTTAAATTAACACCCTCGCCAAATAATTTGGCCACAAGCAGAAAGTCATTGCATAAAACTGCTCACAGCAAGCAGTTCTCTCCCTGAGGTTTTTTGTGTATACATTGTAACATTTGCACAATGTACTTGGTCTTAGTTCGACCACTGAATATCATGACATTTGGCATTGAAATATCAGTATGTTTTGAGGTTATTTAACTTATTTTGTTTACTCTATGCATATTATGTGGTTAATTTTGCTTATTTGGCTATATTTTTTATATTTTATACATACTTCTTTGTAACATTTGCACAATGTACTAGGTCTTAGTTCGACCACTGAATATCATGACATTTGGCATTGAAATATCAGTATGTTTTGAGGTTATTTAACTTATTTTGTTTACTCTATGCATATTATGTGGTTAATTTTGCTTATTTGGCTATATTTTTTATATTTTATGCATACTTCTGTACAGCCATAACCAAAAACATACCCAGGCCCAAAAAAAATTGTCATATAGGCATACACGTACCCGTACTAGTACCAAAATTGGCTACTTAGAAGGCATATTAAAATATTGCAAAATATAAGGACACAATAACATTAAGACATATAAATTGTTAGCTACTTAAACCACCATAACTGCTTATGGTGTGCTATAAATACATAGTATGAATTTTATATGGGTGAGAGATTCTGATGTGGTGCACACAACAGCCAACTTTGGGCTAACCATATGTGTTTTTATGGTCCAGTATTTAATTTAATGTCGTTTTCTCTCCAAAGTTGGCATTCACTCATTCATGTATAAGAACCCAAAAAACCTAACTACCTGGGTATGGAAGGGTTGAAAGTGTTATCAAACACCACAGGTAAGTTTTCCACAGCCACACAGGTCAGCCAAGCACACCCCTACCAGAGATGCAATAACCTAATATAAAACAAAGGAAAACATTAACGAAGATAATGGGTGAGGACACAATGGCGATGGAACACACAAACAAAGGACCAACTTCACAAGATTCAGTTTTTAGGGCACAAGAATGAACAAGGTCCCCTGACCAAGAAATGAGTCTGTGGTTGCGTGTGATTAGGCCTATGTTTGCTCTTTTAATTCTCTAAGTTGTTTATGTTTGTGCCATGCTCTGTAGCCTTTTGGAGCTTCAGATCTTACTAGCTGTATATTTATATTACTAGAGCGTGATCAGGCATGATGCTAAGTATGCTACCATGCAACCCAATTTATTCTAAAATAAATGTTTCTCATTTGAAAAATTGAAAATGAAAAAAAGTTTCTCAGATTACATCGACACTCCTGAAAGTTTATATCCATCTTTTGATACCACTAGGTTCATTGTTAAATATTTGAATTGAATGTGCCATGTTTTGTAAATATAATACTATTCTATTATAAATTTATAATGCAATTGCGACCTCTCTAGTAATATGGTATAAATTGTGACGAAATGTGTTACGGCTCTAGTATTTCATCAAAACTGACTGGTAAAATTACTTGCCATGCAATAGACTACTAGATGATAGTGTGTTTTTAAAGTGATAATACAACAGACGTTGCCTTGTTATAATCAGGCAATAAGCTTCCATTGTGATTATTCTACTAAGAAAATAACAACTCTTTATATTGTTTATTTATTTTTATTCCCTGACATAAATTCCTGGTATTTACATGCAATTATACCTTTTTTCTGCATTTGCACATACATTATTGGTTAAAATAATAAAATCATCTAAAATAAAGAAGCATAAAACTGTGAAGACTAGAATTTGTAAGAAGGTGAAATACCATGCAGTTATAAGCAACATCAGACATTTGATTCCCCAATGTTGATAGTTCCCAATCTAAAACACCAATTACACGATCCTGTACAATAAAAATGCATAGTAACAATTGCAGAAAACATCAGCAAATGCAAAAATGTTATAAAACCTGACAGCTCTCTCTATGCTAACAAAGGAAATGCAGGCATCCCTCTAAGAACTATGTTAGAATCTCAATTAAAATGAAGCATTCTGAAAATTAGATTTGACTACATTACTTGGTATAATTTTCAGGCAGTTTCATTTTAATTGATATTCTAGCATAGTTCTTAAAGAGTTTTCCTTGAATGACCTGAATTTTTCTTTTATGCCTCTTTAGAATGCCTATAAAAGTTTAAAACATAGGAGGGTTAAAAAGAATGTGTCATGAGTTTGATATAACATCGGATGTAACACAAAGCAGCAATAATTTGAATATAAATCTTGTACAGGATTCAAATAATAATCTAACCACTAGTGTTAAGTCTAACTAAACGTTTTATAGAGACACAAACTGATCCTGATCGCAGTCAGATCAAGGAAATTTATTATAGATATGCATAACGCAGTCTAGAATGATAGCGACTAATATAAGCAAGCAAGCATTGCACCTCTTAAAAACATATACATATATTATAACGAATATAGGCTCTTATCTGTATGTCAACTTGTAATTGTAATGACATAAATAATCACCCTACTCATCACCTTTACAAGGACTAAAAGGACAAGTCCCCATATGTACAAGGACATTCTAACTGATCATATCTTCATTGCACATTGTAAAAAGAACAAAAAATGCATTTTGTAATGCTTCTACAGAAACTATTTAATACAAAAGAAGTGCTTATTTTAATAGCATATACGATATGCATAAGATTACAATCTCACCTCTGACAGATGGAACACTAGATTGTCAATTCGAAAGTCTCCATGAACAAGACCAGTCTTTGACCCTTTCCTAGAGTCTTCAGCTGGTACATGCTGTCTCAGCCAATCAATGAGTTTCAGCATGTTTGGATTTCTGTCGGGTTTTCCTTCCCCGGTCGAAGCCAGATATTGCTTAGCCCATCTTTCAACCTAAGAAGGCATATTAGGAAACAAAAAACTGAATAATCTATTCTCATCTTGAAAGGCAGAATAATCTTTTAAAATATAGCCACCAATAACACCAATTAATACTATATTTATCTTGTTAACACACACACATACATGCACATACACATGCATAGACACACTCGAAAATTATGAAATAATAAAGCAGCCCATTCTGAGCTATTGCATGGTTGAAAAGTAGGACTAGTTTAAACACCAGTGAAGCAATCTAATTGTCGAAAAGTCACCAATTCAGGACAAAGGTGTATTTACTATTTGCTTATTAATTCTTCAAGGAAAGGACAGATAAAACCACATAATAAGTTCAAGAGCATATCAATTTAAAATTAATTCTTAAGAGATAAAGGACTCAGGCACACATTACCACCATTTTCTCTACCTATGGTGGTTCATCCGCCTTGGGTGTTTGGAAATGTTCTAGGAGAAGTAAGCTCCTTCCCCTTAGGACTGTCCAGCTCCTTAGCCCTAGACATTTCCCTAGGGACAAAATAAGGTCCTGCATTGACCCTCTTGCAGTTGGTGGATGATGATGCTGTTCATTCTTCTGGCCCCAGCCTTGTTACAAACGTATGACAACACTACTTCCAGTTTTGGTTTCTAGCTTTGATGTTCATCGGCTCCTTTTTAGGGGTCCTTTCCTCACATGGCTATTTTCCCCTATCAATTGGGTTGTAACAGTATTGTAGGGATGTTGGCTAGGGATTGGTACGTCTTCGCCTGGTCTTATGATTATATTATACCACACCATATCTATGGTCAGCACAAAAGGGCATTAAGGGATTACTAAATCCCAGTTAAATAATATTCTTGCATCATTATTGCCTATAAGACCTACTAAATCCCTCAATAATGAGATGTGTTTGTTAACTTCAATTATAAGCATCTCCACTCCTCTGTGATGAGTACTACTTGCAATCTGAGTTTCCAGTCCTAGTACAGGTACGGGTATTGGTATGGGATTTTGGTATCCCAGTACGGCAATTGTTTTTGCCCCAGGTAAAGGACAGGTACAACCATACAAAATTATTAAAGTATTGAAAACATAAAACATATAGCCAAATAAGTAAAATTGGCCACATAACATGCATAGAGTAAACATAATAGATTATCATTAAATAACCACAACACACTACTGATAATTGATACACTGTATATATAGAAATATAAAACATTGTAGAATTAAATACTAAAGCCTGTTTAATAGTTTATGAAATTCTTAATATTAATTTACTGTGTTAATATTTATACATAAAAAAACATGCTCCCCACAATGATGCTTAAGTTTTAAATTTATGTATTCTTTATTTTACTCATTAGCATATATTAAATATATCGATTGTCTTCTTCATGAGGCTTTGACACTTGAGGATGAGTTAATAAATTAAATTTATTTGATTGCAATATCCGTGAAGCCATATCTGTGAAGCGTTGTCTGGCATCTTACAGCAACTATTGAACAGGTCTTAGAGCATGTGGGGATGGGCAATCACAAACAGCATGTGCCATAAATTCAAAACAAAAGAATTTACAGCCCAAACTCCCCAGCCAGTCTATGACTCCACTGCCAACAAATATCAAAAAAAAAAAATGCACATAATCATACATAATTTAAGGTTGAAGCTAAATAATGTGCTTGGTATGCTTACATTCAAATTGATTCTGAAAATGGTCCAAATCTATTCGCAGCGAATCTATAGGACTGAGAGAATTGTTCAGGTAGGGTTCCAAGCAACTGAAACTCCACTGAAATTAATTTATTTGACATTGCCTTGATGCATGTCTATAGTCTCAGACTAACATCTTTTAAGTTAGACATAGCGTTTGATTGTCCTTGACCAACCTTAGCTAGTTGTGCCTTGATCTTTTGATTGTTTTGACCATTGACCCTTTTCTAAGTCAACAAGTGATTCAGTAGAGAGTCATGTTACAGACCAGAATTTTCTCCTTATGGACCAGAATTTTCTCCAAGCGACAGGGTAAAAAATAAAATGGACAGTGTGGCTTGAAGGCCATAACGTCCCTTTCAGTTTTACCCATTCTTTAGAGCAGATCACCTGTCATAACTTGTTGGAGGATGGTTGGAACTCACTTCTCTTGCTACATATACTTCAAAGTTTATAGAGTTCAAGAGCCTTTCATTTGCCTATTGTAGAACTTCGATATTAGAGCCTTGTTTTGACATTACAACTCCTTCGACATCTGCAATTCTATTATCTTACAACTCCTTTGTATAGTCCTATGAACAACAACCCACTGGATACAAGTCAATATGCAGTGGAAGGTTTCGGACAGACACGAAGAGGCTGCTGACAGATATGGGGGCTCCTTCACAAAGTCAATGAATTGATCACAAGGCCTATTTGCACAGTGCAAGGGAACAATAATAGATGGAGCAAGCATAAATACAATCCTTCTTGTGAGAGTAACTAGGTATTGTTTTCTCATAGTCCCTATATCATCTTGACTCTAGCTTCCCCTTGCCTAATCTACAAAGTCTTCTAGTCACCATTCTATAGTTAGCCCAATCCACATTCCTCCAATCATGGCTTTAGGTGAACACCATTACTTTCTTATTTGGAAGAAGATCTTGTTTCACATCAAGACCAGAGCACGAGGACAATCCACCATATTGACTTCGTCATCTAGGAAGACACCCTTAGAATCCACCTTAGGCTCGACCAACACTAAGGAAGAACCCTCTTTGAATGAGTGGAATTCCGAAGACCCAAAGATTTACCATGTGGCAATAAAGCGTAGTGCTACCCCCATATCGAAAAACACGAGAACGGTTTTCATCGCCGTCTTATCATAACTGGGATAGATCCTTTAGCGGAGCTTCCCAATTTGCCATCCAAGGTTTCCTTCACATTGTCTCGGTTACTATTCATCCCTCCCATTTAGCATGCATGGTCATCCAAAAGCAAATGACCTAACACAATCCCAATCTTTTCAAGCTTTCCCATTCCTAGGTTTCAAAGAAAACTCAACTTGGAAGAAATCCCCCAACCTAAATAAAACTTAGGGACAAGAGCCCACTAATAGACATTCCGATTCATCTAACCATAGTATTGACCCTTGGCATGAACCAACAACCACTTTTGAACATCCAAACTGATGACCCTTCCAATTCACATCCTAAGCCAAATGCCTTGCCCCACTTAAGACAACAATTCTCATAAGCCTAGCACTCCCAATTCAGCCTATAGAACCCATGTTAATTAATCTAGAATTGCACTTAAAATTCTGCAAATAATCAAAACACTGTAAAACCCCACCTCATCTAGAATTCACAATGATATAGATCAATGCTCCAATGAGCATCCATCACTTAATCAACCTCCACCCTCACTTAGGCTTAACACAACAATGAATGTCTCAAAATGTTCAAAACATAGAGCCGATAGAAACACCACCTCAAATACCATCAACATAGACCCCATCAAGGGTTAAGTCCTAAACACTTTAGTTTCATCAATCCAAAGATTTGAGACTAGGATTGATTCCATAACCCAACCTCTTAGACTCCAAAACCATAGACCTAGAAATGCATACAATGTAGTTGTCCCCGCTTACCAACACAACAACAATGACTACCAATACAAGAAGTTATAACAATAACCATAAGAATTACAATGCCTACCAAATACAATGACCCAAGGAATCGAGATCAACTCCAATCCTACTACTCTTTGTATTTCCCAAATGGACCACCACATGGAGATAGGATTTTCATGGCTCCATCACCTCCATTTCCCATGCCTAGAAATCCCTTAGATCTAGTAAATGGAGCATACCTTGATTACCTGCAAGAAACACTATTGCCCCATATAAAGGATGCCTAGTTCCTATGATATTTTCTTAAACATATCAAATTCAATGGTAAGGGAAACACCAACAATAATGTCAAGGCATACAAGACACCAATTCAAAAACTTTAACAATGGGACACCAAAGTGACAAAACACTTCTCTAAGACATTGGAAAAAGAAGCTTTGGACTGGTATTACCACTTACCTAGAGGCTCTATCCATTGTTTCCTCCAACTCCCTTCGAGAGCTAGGATTTCCATGGTTCCATCATTTCCACCTCCCATGGTTGATAATGCCTTAGATCTAGTCTAAGTCACTAGGTTCAAGTTCGAGTTCGACAAGGATAAAATTCAGTTCTAGTTCGCCAATGCATAAAGTTTGGGGCAAAAATCGCCATTAAGTTCGAACCATATAAAAACATAAAAAATATATAAAAATACAATAACATGAATATAAAATTAAAAAAATAAAATAATTTCATTATATATAAATACAAATAAATAAATAAAAATGAAAAAATATAATAAAAATAATCATAAATAAATTCAAAAAATAAAATAAAATTAAAATAAAAATTAATGAAAAACAAAATAAAAATAAGTTAAAATAAATAAAAATAAAACAAACCCAAAAAAAACAAAACCTATATAAAATAAAAAACAAAATTGAAAGTTTTAAAAAAAATGGATTAAAAAATATATAAAATGAAAAAAAAAAATGAAACTATGACGAAAGTTAATGTTTTTCTATAAAAAAGTTGTAAAAAAATATACAAAGTCCAAATTTAAAACAAAAAAAACATTAGGAAAAAAAAAAGGAGGGAAATAAAAATTGTTGCCTAGCTTTCGTTGTTGGCTCCTC
Source organism: Torreya grandis (assembly GCA_037957365.1). Taxonomy (NCBI): domain Eukaryota; kingdom Viridiplantae; phylum Streptophyta; class Pinopsida; order Cupressales; family Taxaceae; genus Torreya; species Torreya grandis. Next base: position 1,003,884 of record JARHVA010004906.1, read on the forward strand.
AAATCCTCTGTGATCTCCTGTCGATGTGGATAGCTAACACGATGGTCCTGCGACCTCCAAGCAGCCATAGGGTGTAGCAGACTTTTGAGTCATCTCCATGATGTCGTAGCAGTCCACAACATTCAATGATGGCTTTCCACAAATCTCAACACGTCCTACATCTTGCTCAACACCGCCCAGTCTAGAATTGCCAGTGGCATCCATCTTTTGCCCTAGTTTTTGTCGCTTGATTTTTGCCCCATTTTTACCACAAACTTTCCGAATTTGGCCGAATTTTATGATGTGGCCAAAAATTTGGTGACCTTCGATTTTGAAGCCGAAAATCAGCGAACCTTGTTACATAGGATCTAGTAAATGGCACATACCTCAAATACCTACAAGAACCATTAACGCCTGATATTAAGGATGCCCAATTGCCATGATCTTTTCTTGAAATTCCCAAATTCAATGGTAAGAGAAACACCAACAATAATATCAATGCCAACACAACAATAGTTAGAAAACTTTGACCCTAGGACCTTGATGTCACAATACTCTTCTCCAAAACATTGGAAGAAGAGGCTTTAGACTGGTATTACTAGTTAACGGAGGCTCTATCTATTGTTTCCTCCAACTCCGTTCGAGTTCATTAATGTCTTTCAACTACATGAAATTGTTTCTATAAGCATCAAGATAAAGTTGATGTTCCAAGACAGGGACATAAACAAAAACAAAAAAAAATTGCAGAGACTTGGATGTCTATTGAAGAACCACTTTTGCAAGATGTGGTTAACATGCATGATCGATTGTTTGATCTACTAATCTTGTGCAATATTTTGAAATGCTCAGATCTTAGATAATGAGAGGTTGCATGACGTCATTCTTGTATTTGAAGCTATCAAGAAGTTTATTGAAGGAGCTAGATATTCATTGTCGGCAATATTGGATGATAACATATTATCAGGGCATTTGTTGCATTTGTCTTTGGCTCACCAAAAGCTTTCACAATCACTCTTTAAGAGGGTTTTGAAAATGATTTAAATCATAATATCCAAGTAATAAGACTTGAGCGTAAAGAGAAGCGATTTGCCTTGAGACTCAAGGGAAGTGGAAAAGAGGAGTTACCACTTTAGCAACTAGAGATAATCTAGATGGGGATGTAGATGACGTAAAAAACCCAGATTTGATCAAATTCAAGGAGAGCAAATGAGAAAAGAAGTCCTTATGCAAAAGGATAGGGAAGAGCAGAAGACAATCATTTAGTTGTGGTGATGTTGAAGAAGATGACATGGATGTTTCCCATGATTTATTTGTGGATGGAAGTATAATGAACATCCCTTTGCCATTGATGTCAAAGGGGGAGAATTAACAAAAGGGGGAGCAAAGGAGGAAAACTACAACAAGGCGGAGTTTCTCTACAGATTTGCTATCAATAATAAAGGGGGAGATTGTTGGAATATTGTCATTGATGTCAAAAGAATTGTAATTGATGTCAACAGAATTGCCAACGGAATTGTCAACGAAAATGCCAACGTAATTGTCAACGGAAATGTCAACAAAAATGTCGACGGAAATGTCAACGAAAATGTCAACAGACACATCTTTTGGTGAAGAGGTGCCTCTTGGATGGGACGCCTCCTTTGTGAAGAGCCTTTGAAGGCTATATAAGGCAGATAGAAGGTTGAGAAAGAAATGGAATTAATTCTTTCTATCATTCAAGCATAAGTAGATTTTTGTGGAGAAGAAAAAGAGGAGATTGAATTCGCCATCATTCGTTGATGAAAAAACAATAGTAAGATGGAAGATTGTTTTAGTAGAGGTCGGTGCCTCAAAAAGAAGAGATTGGTGTCTCTTGCTAAGTTGGTCCTTAGCAATGGGGATTGGTGTCTCTAGTAGGTTGGTGCCTACAAATTTTGTAAGAAGAATTTTATTTGTGGCTAGATTTGGACAATAGATCCAAGCCGTCCTTTTCTCTCGAAAGGGTTTCCACGTAAACATTGTGTTCTTAGTTGTTGATGTTGTGTGATTGATATTATTGTGATTATCAATTTGAAAAAGTAAAAGATTACCTTATACTAATTCACCCCCCTCCCCCTCTCACTATAAGCATGTGCTCAACACAGGAATCCTCAAAGTCATACCCATGGCTATTCCACCTAGCTTTGACATTAGATCCCCACCACTCGATCTTATTTCCTTTGTTTCTGGATTATAGTGTCGAGCACAAGAAAACACCAAATCAGAACATTGAACTGAGATAGGAAAGCTGACGACTTTAGGCAAAGCACTTGTTGAAAGGCAAAAGGTCATGGAACTTGGGTATTCTGAGCAAAGCCTTTTCTGAAAGTCTTCAAGGTCAATGTGACCAATTTGAGAATCGTTGATTTTGGGGATATTGTTGTCCAAGACCAACAGGGATTCGAAACCCATATACTTATACTTCATTTTTGTTGATTTCAAGATCTTGAAAGCTACTTCAACAAGGATTTGTAAATTACACGGATCACGGGGCAGAAAGTGTTGATGTGGTTGAAATGAATAGACTGCAGCGGTCATGATATGCTTTTTGCTTGCTCTAAAAACCTTTGAGACAAATAACCTGAAACCCCAAAAAACTACAGGACCTTAGAGCAAAACTTCTTCAAGCTGAAAAATGTTGCAAACATGTACGAGTGTTGTTGAGAATTACACCATTGTGAAGTACTTAGAAAACTAAAGATTTTGGCAATATTTCGATAGAGTTTTGTCTTCATGGGAGAAAACTAGAGGTGGGCAAAGATTTGAATCGCATATGGATGAAGAACTAATAAAAAATGAGCTCATTGATTCTTATATAGGCCTTTTCGACCACAACTCAACGCGCAACAGCCAGCACGACCCACCGCACATGCACTACAAGGTTACATGGACGGTCTGCAAGTCCCTGTTGGCGTGTTGGACGCTAGGTCATACTTGCAGGCATGGCTTTGTGTCCAGCACATCTACGTTTATGCATGGGCCAACTATGTGACCGCAAGCCGCGTGATTCATGATGGGCATGTATCTGCATGGCCGCATACCACGTGATTCGAGCTCTATGCATTTCCATGCCCCGAGGGTCATGATGGATGTAGCCTCCTAGATGTGCAAGGCACAAAAACATGCCCTACAAAGGACTTTCAAACTTTCACAAAAATTGCGACTTAACTTTTTGACCTCAAAAAGTTCAATGTTGCTCGCTACTTAGAAAAATTGACAAACAAACTTAGGGAACAACACCACTGATGCCTCACCCACAACCATACTCCATTGGATGGTTCAGATTGGAGTCTAAGAAATGCGACAATCATCAGTGTCACCTAGTGTACAAAATTAATCCTTTTCAAGATGTCGTCCTTTGTGATGTAGCATGATGTTTACTTTGGAAACAATATATTTTTCATTGATGTGCAACATATGAAGCAAATCTCAAAATTGTTGTCATAGATGTTGGCGCAGATAGATACCACATAACAGAAGTAGTTCCTAAGATTTCACTCATTAGTGGCAACCAATGCAAGAAGCTAATCATTTATTTGTGGTCTAGACGATGAGACTTGAATGAAATAACATCCTTGCGGTTCAATTTCATACAATTCCTTCAGCAAACACACAACAGTTGAACAAGGTGTTGGAAGAATACAAGGTTATATTTTAATCACCCATTGGAGTTCCCAAGCATTGCGTAGAAAGTCATACAATTAATTTGATTTCGGGACTACCTCTACCTAATGAATCCTTACATTGTAGATCATTCCTAGATAATGAAGAAATCAAAAGGCAGATCAATGAACTTGTAGATAAAGGACACATCAAGCCAAGCTCTTTGCCTTGTAGCAATCACATTGTGCTTGCGTCAAAGAAGGATGGCACACAGAGGTCGTGCATAGACTACAAAGATCTCAACAAGATCACTATTACTAATGGCTACTCACTTCCCAAGGTAGAGGACCTTTTGGACCAGCTCCGTGGTGCCAAGTTCTTTACAAAAATCAATCTTAAGTTTGGGTACCCTTCATATTCCTGTTGAACCCTCAAACATCTAGAAGACATCCTTCAAAGCGAAGGAAGTTTTGTTCGAGTGGTTAGTTATGCCTTTCAGATAAACTAATGCACCTGCCACAATCATGTGGATGATGAATGACATCCTCCAATAATTCACAACTTCATTTGTTGTTGTCTATCTTGATGACATCCTAATTTTTAGCAAAACACGGAATGAACATTTGTGCCATATTCAACAAGTTCTCAACATTTTGCAGCAACGTAATTTGTATTCCAACATGGAGCAATGTTCATTTTCCATTCAAGACACACAATATCTTGGGTACATGGATGACACACATGGAGTTCATGTGATTCCAGCCAAGATCCATGTAATCCAAGAATGGACTACACCAAAGAAGCTCACATAGCTTAATAGCTTCTTAGGATTAGTAAATTTCTACACGTGATTTGTACTTGGTTTTTCTCAAGTTATTTGGCCTCTGTATCAAGTTATTGGAGGTGGAAACGTAGCAACTTTCACCTGGTCAGCCACACAACATAAATCATTCAAAGAACTAAAATACATACTTTGTTTTGTGCTAGTGTTCGTGTTGCCTGATCTTTAGCAACCATTTGAGATGGAGACTAATGCATCTGAATATGCACTTGGAGCAGTCCTTACTCGATTTGGTCATCCAATCACTTACCACAATGAAAAATTCATTCCTATGGTAAGTAAATATCCTACATATGACCAAGAGTTGTATGCCATTGTCCAGGATGTAAGCATCGAAAACCCTACATATTAAGAAATAAGACCATAATCCACATAGATCACAAGACACTACAGTTTTTGTAGACAGAGAACAAGTTGCAGAAAGAATCGCATCGAAAATTGTATTCATATCTTCGAAATCAATAGTTTTCCTACTACCTAGCTTGGTAGTGTTTATGTTTATGTAACAATTGACAGATTTTCATAGATGGAAATTCTCACACCTCATAAGAAATCAAACTTATCTCTAGAAACAACTCAATTGTATTTTAAAAAAGTATGGATTCACTTTGAATTACCATCCACCACCATCTCAGATAGGGGCAACAAAATTTTTAACAAAATCTAGATAGTACTTTGGTCTATGATGGACATAAAATTGAACAAGTCTACCACTTTCCATCCCCATATTGATGGACAAACAGGGGTGTGGAATAGGGTGATCATCCATCTTCTTGAAATGCACAATTCCAAAAACAACGCACATGGGATGAAAATCTTCATTTCATTCAAAACAGCTAAAAAATATCTTTACACAACCCTACAACACAACCCTTTTCAGATTTTCTTAGGTTTCTAACCTTTGGCACCAACTGATATAGCCTATCATATGTTGCCATCATCAATAGCAACAACTTCTCCAGCTCAAAAAAAAGATGACAAATGCAACAAGTGCAAACCATTCTGCATAACACTAATGTTAAGTACAAGCATATCCAACATATTCAGCAATAAGTGCAAACCTGGGTTGCAGGAATCACCCCACTCCCCCTACAATTCCCGCCTCGATATGCCTCGGGTACCAGTACGTCCCAGGTCCCTGTCAAAGACATCCCGGAGGCATCCGAAAAGGTACTGAAAATGGCTGTGACGTTTTTGGAAGGTACCCAAGGGTTTCCAAGGTGTTTCCGAGCATGCCCAGGTGTTTTAGACAAGGAAAAACAGTGGAAATCAACAAAAACAAATTAAAACGTAAACCCAGTCCGAACCAAATAGTATATAAATAAAATAAGCATTTAAGTATAAGTTTACATCTAGTTTCTTATACTTTAAGTTATATTTTATTTATATACTTTCAGGATGTTTGAGAGTGGTTTCGGACCTCTAGGAGCTATAATGCAAATTCTAGGTTTTGGATGATCCTATCATATTTCAAACTTAGTCAAATTCCAAGGTTTCAAGGTTTCAGACTTCACCATATTTCAGGGTTTCAAGATTTCAAGGAGACATCATAGGAGGTATGAAGGCTGCAAGAAGGGATGTAGGTACGATAGAATAGTATGAGAACATCTCTCGCAAAGTGCCCAAGCCGATCCCACCACATTCCCTATGCACCCCTAAGGCATACACTAGAAGATTCAATGAATCAGTGAGCCCCTACGAGAGAAAGCGTCAATAAATGATAAAGTTGAAAAATAATGGGAGTGGCCTTCATGATTTTGAGGGCAATCGAGATGATTTACTCTAGATTTGAATGTATATTTTGTCTTTGAAGTAATGAATGAATGAATATTATATATTTTAAAGTGTTTTATATTTTATAGACAAATATTTTCATACTATGTAGTTTCAAGTGTTTTACTAAAAAAATGAGTAATATGCATTATATATATATATATATACAAACGTACCCACGATGTATCCAAATCCAGGTTTTTGAAAAATGGCATATCCGCATACCCGAGACGTCCCCGTACCCGTACCTAAACAACATAGGTGCAAACCACTTTGCAAAATGCTAATGCTACGTACAAGCAACACTATGTTCAGCACCAAGCAACACACACATTCTAGGTTGGTGATTGAGTATGGCTTCATTTGAACAAGGAAAGACTCATAGGACCTTACCACAAGCTTCTTCTACTTCAATACAGCCCTTATAGTATCACCAAGTAGGTTGGAGATGACACTTTTGAGTTCAATCTACTTCCTACCTTAGATTACATCTAGTCTTTAATACAAAACTCTTGCACCATTATTCTCCACCTTTGTTGAACACACCAAATGTTGCAGAAACACTTCAGCAGACAGATCAATCTTGATTGCAGCACTCCAGCAAAAGCAGATCAAAAAAATCATGCCAAGTCAAACACACCAGACAACAAGAGATACATCTCGACATATCGTCAAAGCAGGTCCAATACCTTATCAAGGAAAATGGTTTACACAAGTGCAAGTTAGCAACAACTATCCACAACTTTTAGAACTTCACGAAATGGGGACCATTTCTTTTCAAGGAGGGGTGACTGATCCAAGAGGATATGGGACTTTGAGTGATTCGTGGTATAATGGCAGTACTCTGCGCCATGTGTCATCTTCAACATTAGCCTCAAAACCATCTCTAACACATGTGGTCATACCAAGAAGTCCTAACTCCTCTACGTTTATGCCACAAAAATGTGACAGTGTCATCCATGTTCCACACAAAGGTGCAGCAGCATTTCTAGAAAATGACCAAACAAAGAATCTAGAAATGAGAAAACAAAGAATTTGATTGGTCACAAAGTAAGCAATTACCATTCTTTTAACTGTAATGTCCCCCTTTTTGGCATAGTTTGATTTTGGAGTCCTCAACTTGGTTGTTCCCACAAAGCTAAGGGAAGTAAGAAAAAGGAACATGGAGGGGGACTAATCTATGAACAAGAGAGGTAAAAAAAGAGTACTTAAGTGTTTTAATTTTCAATTGAGTTGCAAAAGGGGTAGTTTTAATCTTATGTTCACTTCAGTTGGGGTCATGGGAGCCTAAACCCTCATTAAGGTGTGTTTTATAAAAGATAAAGTTGCTTATGTTTTGAAAGATTATAACCCTCCAACTTGGGTGCCACCCTTGGAGGTTGGTTATAAAAGCAAAAAAGGAATCTTGTGGATGTTATATTGAATATTGATTTGGAAATTTGGATCAAGTATGTCAAGCTTGATTTCCACCTCTTGAGGACGAAAACCTTGAAGAAGTGTCAAAGGTTTGTGGACGAGAAACCTCCATTCTTTCTACTTGGGCAACTCTATTCAAGAGTTGTAAGTGAGCTTCAAAATTGCATGTGTACATGCAAGTGGATATACAAAGGTGTTTTTGGACACCACCTTCATTGAGGAAATATTGCAAACTCTATTGAAAGCTGGTTTTTGATAATTTCACAAGTTTTGGAGAATGGCGACTCATGTTGAGAGCTTGTTCGTGGTACGGAAGACCATCGCAAGGTGTGGCAACTTGTCTAGGGAGTTGGGCGAGCCACTTGGAGGGGTTGTTGGAGCCAAGGAAGGTTGCACATTATTTTATTGAATTTTTCAGCTACGGCAACTTGATTGGAGAGAAGATTTTTAGGACTTGATACTGATTGCAGTGTTTTGCAGAGTATAAAATATTGAAAATACTTTATACTAATTTTTCAGCTTGGGCGACTTGCCCTAGGAGTCCTTTGGAGGCTATATGGAGGAATTTTGGTGAGTAAAATAATCTGATTTTATTTCCTATATTTTATGAGGTAGGGCAAACCAGTGGGGAAGGAAATTTAGCATATTCGGAAGGTTTTTAGACTTTAGTTGGCAAGGTACAAATTGTTACACACTGATTTTTGTAGCAATTTATCATAAGGGTTTGAAATAAATTGAAAGGGAAAGACTAGGGTTTCATTCTGAAAATTCTGCCATTATTTTATGAGTGGGGCAATTCACTTGTAAAGTGTTTTTTGAGGGTTGTAGAGTGCTTTTAGACTCTAAACAGTGGACAAATAATATTATAATTATTTGTATATTTTTGGCATATTTTTCGGGGACTTTGACATCATCTTGAGAGTGAATCCAAGGGTAAAATTCTGATTTACTTCATACAGTAATTTTTTGCGCATTGGTGACTTGCATTGAAGGGTTTTGAAGGCCATTGGAAGGGCTAACTTGAAAATATTTCATTCTAAAATATTTCTATAATTTTTTATTATTATTAGTGACTTTTGCAAGGGTTTGAAGGTTGATTTGGCAAGGGAAAAACGCAGCTGTACTTTCAAAAGAAAAATCGAAAATATTGCAAGGGTACTTTCCAAAGGTACATCCATATTTCTCTCACCAAAGCATGTATTTATTATAGCAGCCTAATTAGGGTTTATGTAATGAGATATCATGTGGATTAAAGATGAAATTCAGTGGATATATACCCCATTAGTGTTGGAATTAATTGTGCAACATTGGCGCCTAGGGTTTGTTTCTATTTATGATGTTTTTGAGCATCTTAATTCAGCTAGGGTTTGCTGATTTAAATTTTTAGAATTCATTTTTGTTTAGAGTTGATTAAGGGTTTGTTGGAAAACCCTCTTTTTCATCATTGTCCCAATTTGGGGACATTATAGTAACCAACAAATTGTCTCTTCATCTTCCACACTTGCAATACGAAGTAACGTCGTGGCTAGTCATCTTGTAGCACATTTGATCTCTCAGATCATTGTACATAACTATTGCATAATACAATCTTGCAACTTCTAGTTCTAACATAGTGTCTCTTATTTTGTCTCTATCTCATTGCATTTTGATTATACACCTCCGCCTCTATTTTTAATATACATTTCCACACCATAACATATTTAACTTCCTTGAGTGTGATATCCACCAGGTGCTTCTCTAGACCCCAGATCAATTAGCTAATTGAGTCCTCCTTCCAAGAGAAAAAAGGGACATGGGTAGAGGGGATCATTTTATCAGAGCACCTGCGAAGCAACAAAAGGAGTTCCCAACATTTTGTTGGGGAAAACTATAAAGGACGGAGTTGTGACATAATTCTCAATCCACATAATAATTCCAATCCCTCTTTTCAAATGATTTGAGAGTGTTGAATGTTAGCGACCAACTAAATATGTCAAAAGCCTTAGACATGTCCAATTTGATGTGACACCAAGCCTTTTTTATGAGTGACTAATCTCTTGCACCACAAAAGTGTTATTTGTGATTTTTCTCCCTTGATTAAATGTTGAATGGGCTGGTGAAATTAATCTATTCAAGAGCACTTACAGTGTTTTTTATTTTAGGGTTGAGATGATCTTGTACACCCTATTGCAAAGTTAGATTGGTTTGTCCTAATCTAAGGATTCTACATTAGCTCTTTTGGCACAACACAAGTTTTGTGGTGTTAATAAATTTAACAATTTTCTTGTCTTTCCTAGATTCTTCCATGACTTCTAAAAGGTCATCCTTGATGGTGTGCCAAAATTATTGGTTAAAAAGTGCAAGAAGTCTATCTTACCTGGGGCCTTATCCTTTTGGAATGAGAATACAATTGCTTGCAGTTCCTCTTACATAATGGGTGTGAGAAGTGCTCCATTTTCCAGATTTCTTACCAATTTTGGGATGAGGATAAGGATATTTGTTTGAGCATTGTCCCTATTTACATTGCCCTCTTGGATTATGTGTTAAAATGAATTCTTTCCCTATAGAAGAATTGCATCCTTATCTTCAATATAGTTGCCATCCTCAAGTCAGATTTGTTCGACTATTGATTTCTTGCATGTTGTGGATTGATTACAAAATAATTCTGTACTAGCATGTCCTTCCTTGATCCAAAAAGCTCTTGACTTTTGATCTCAGTCGACTTATTACTTTTACAAATCAACATAGACTGATATGAGTCTTTGTTCTTGTTACTGGCAAGGCTACTTTCAACAAGGCAAATGTAATCTTCTCATGATTTGGGAAGATATTAATAGCATAGTAAGATTTGATTTGATTCAACCAATCTTCTCATGATTTGTGTGTCCCTTGTACAAGGTCTAAACTTTGAATAGTTTCATGGATGTGAACGATTGCTCTAATGAAGACAAATGCAACTTGTTGAATAAGTTGGGCAAAATGATCTATCATCTCCAACTTTTTCCTCTATAAATGATCCACTATGTCATATCATTGTCTCTAAAGTGCATCCTCAAACATATTTTGATATCAAATTGGATCTTACATCTCTTATGTGTGTTTTCCTACCATCTGAAGTCGTTTGATTTCTGAAGAAAGGTAACTAGAAGGGTCACATCTCAAAACCTTACTTTTTGTACCCTAATATTAGTTGAATGGATATATAATAATGGAGAGAGACCGAAAGAGTAGATATGAAACCATTCCAGATCTAAAGTGTATCCAGGAGACAACACATCAAAATGTACAAATTCTAGTGTGTTATAGGTGAACACGGTTTCAACTATTACCGATGAATAGTTGTAAAAGTGTATTAACAACAAGAAAGGCAATATATAGATGAATTCAAAAGCATAAGATAAACCATACATCCATGTGAATATAATAATATAGAACTGTAATGATGTAATCATATTTTTTGTTTCGTTCTTTGCAAACTTGTGAGAACAGTTGAAGAACAACACGATACAACTAACGGAAATGGAGGTTGAAACCTCCTTGGATCAATATAATATATATTTATACAATTATGTCTAAGAAGATGAAGTGGAACCATTATGCAAGCTGGTACAATTTGTTATCTATCCATTTAATTTATCGTCATGCTAGGGTATCAAGTGCATGGTTAACGTTTATATGTTACACTACTAGCATCAACCACTATCAAGTTGGAATGCTCGTTATGACTAGCGGCATAGTCTGTAGCATCATCTTTGTCATGGTTTCTTTCACTATCCTCTGGATGGTCCTTGTCAAATCTCTCTTTGATTGATGGCTTCATGCAAGGAATTCATTTCTTCTGTAAATATTTTCTTTTTTCTATCTCCCATGTTTTTCCGTCTGATTCACAGCTGGCAAGATCACAACTTTGATACCACTGTAATATCCCTTTCTGGATAATTTATCAACTCTAAAGTTTGTTATAATTCCTTTTCAATATTGGATATCAAACAAAAACTAAAACATCCCACATGCAATATTGATATTGAAAACCTAATTGAAACCTTTATTGAAATCTTTATTGTATTGAATGGGAAATACAAGTGTTACACAAACTAATCATTAACAACTGAAATCTGTTTATATGATATGAAACCCTAGTTTACTATCAATATCCAATAACACACAAGATCAGTGCTGGATAGTATAGCTTACGGCAGGGTTTGATGAATGATTTTAATGTTATGTCAGTTGTAGATGAAGGTACGACATGCTAGACTTTGTAACAACAGTTGTATAGATGGAGATGGTAGCAGTAGGAGACTGCGTTGGGGATTGTTGTATATAACTATCGCTGCTCTGAGTGATACGACAAGCTATAAACCTCAATGCAAACACAATTTGCAACGCAGTAGTGAATAGTAAACAATACCAAACCCTCACACAATTCTAGGAATTGATAATAACCTCCAACCTAACTAAAAATTGGAATTTGATCTGATCTGTCAGCACAAATATGATTTATAAATGGAATCACCTCAATAGGTAAGAGGGTTTTCATCCTCCAAACCCGTATATCAGAGGGTTTTTGTCCTCAGATGAAAAGACTGAACACAATGGCTCAAGCTCTAGATTAGAGTTTGATTGTCAAAATTGAAAAATGGATAATAATTCTTTTGAGCCCAACTCCTTTTATAACTTCCCTTTTCCAATTTAACCCTAAAAGTATTTAAAAATACTTCTAATAAAATACTACTTTTCATCCACTTAATAATAATTACTTTTTAGCCCTTTTTAATAATACATTAGTGTCATTTTGATGTTATAAAATAAAATTGACTTAGGCCAACTTAAAGTTGTCATTAATTATTTTCATAATTAAATATTTTGAAAAGGGGACATAACAATCCGTCCTTTCCATAATTGTTTGTCCTCAAGCAATTGCAAGCTCAACTGCTCAGACTCTCCCCAACTGACCATCTTTGTAATCCGTGGATCCCAGTTCATCCTTGGGAACTTCCAATTCCATGTTCTTTCTACCTCCTTTACATTAGCACATTTGCAGCAAACCCTGAGCATTGAGAACAAAAAGTCTCCACTTTCCTTGATTCCTGATTGTTTCATATTAATCCTTAGAGATCAAATTCTCTCACAATTTATGAAGTCCTCATAACTGAGTAACCATATCAAGCTTCATATGTATCTTTCTTTATCCTATGCTCTATTGCTTGCATATTTTGAAACATAGATTTTGCTTGCTTTAAATAATGTTTGATAGTCCCCCCTGTTGCACATAAAAGGGCCTTGAAAAGATAACTTTGCAAACTGGGAATTGGTTGATAACCTCTAAGTCAAATCATGCAATTGTAAATATCATTGGCTTCATCAACAAAACCTTGCTTTGTTGCTTCAATGTAAGCCATGGTGTGCATAGTAAATGTAGATTCACAAGGTATGTAGCCATGATTAATTATATAGTCAAACACATCACGGCATCTTCCAACTTTCATGTCCTTACCCAAAAAGTCTGCTTGTTTAGTTGCAAGGCCAAAGTCAAATTCAAACCAATCTTGCTTGATCATCCATTTATACACCTTTCTTGGGTATGTCATGGTGCTTCTCCATCAGCCCTGCAACTCATAGTAATCTTTTTTGTCATGTATAGATGCATAAGATCCATCCACATCAGCCATCCATTTTGAAAGAGCTTAAGTTGATCTTTCCAACTTGTAGACTGTTCATTACGTTTATAGTGACATCATTTGAAGCCTCAATAAAATGTCCCTCATCCTTGGATTTTCGCTTGCTTCCATTCTCACCTAATGTCTTCAAAATTCTTTTGAATAATCACAGGCAAACTTAAAGATTATACTCCCCTGACTTTCTATTCTCATCCAACATACATCTAACATCCAGAATATCAAGTTTTGCTTCCAAATGCTGGTTAGATTCTGTCAATGGTTGGGCTTCTTCATCAACCATTGAAAGCTGAAACTCTAAGCCTGAAATATTGATCTTGTTTACTCTGATTTTCTGCTCTGAAGATGCTATATTTTGTAGCCATTTTGTCTCTACACCCTGAAACAGTCTTACCTGATGATTTTGACCATTCTTTCAAGCATCCTGGAAGCCAAGGTTCTCTACTTAATATTGATTGTCACCATCAAGTTTCTCAACTCAAATATATTTATCGAAAGAAGCATAAACATCCTTGCAGCCTTTGACATCACGCTGGAGATCATAAAACGACTCTTTGCTAGTGGATTGGTAATTCACATCACTACAATCTATGTAATTTGTTAGGTGGCCTTAATAGAGCTTTTGAAGAGGCTCCTTTGTTGTCTCTTCTAGCTTATTACACAATATTGTGTTGAACTCTAGCACATCATGCTACTGATAAGATTCATGTGGTCCAACCAAATGATACTAGAAGTTCTTTTGTGGATGCATTGTCATTGTTGCCCTGCGTATTATAAAATTGGTTCTTCAAAGCTAAAGGAATTTTTGTTGAAATATTTTTCGTCGGCATGTGATACACTTCCTTTCTGAAATATAGAATGTGATAGAATGTTTGGTGTATTGAATTCAAATAGCATGTTGCTCCCTGATTCAGGTCAACAAAACCAGTCTCTTTCTTTGAATCATAGTTTGAATAGTCCGCACATATTTGTGCCCTTGCTATCACAGTTAAAGCATCATCCAATAGAAAATCATTTGCAGAATCAACTATAACCTTCTAGGAAGCAAACGAAACAAATCCCCAATCTGAAGAGCTTGAAGAAAATCGATGTGTGTACACCTGTTGAATAGTGAGTTTCCATTCCTTATGACTACACACTCCAAAGAAGCAATGGACAAACACTGACCATCCATATGGCATGTTCATATCCTCTTGACAAAGCTCCAATTGACACTTCATAGCCCTAACCCTTAACTGGATCTTCAACTAAGTCCCGCTCAAACCACGTGAAGCCATCATCCCATTGTCTTTTGTTGAAAAAATTAGTTTCCACACTTGTACTAGTTTATGTACTTTGAGACTGATTCTCCTCACATTGTTCAAGTTCATATCCATCACAGGTGTCCTATATGTCGATCCCATTGTATATTCAATGCAGCAATAGTAGTCACATATTCACGGACCTGTTGAAGCATCTTGACTGCCATAGAGGCATTTACAATTGATTGTCAGTCTGCTTGAAGACATCTCAGCTTCACAAATCTCCTGAAAAAATTGAAACCCAACTTTTTTGTTCTTGAAGTGCCCTCAATTGGTATCATTTACTGATTCATGTATCCTTGTCATTGAGCTGCTCCATTGTCACTTGCCTTGAGAGCACTATTGGATGTGAGGTGACAAGCCTTTGTACCTTGTATTTGACTCATGAGTCTCAGGTTCTCTTCACTATAGTTATTCTAAGCATATCCTATAATCCATGCATTCCATGATACTCCCTCTTAGCAAGTAGATAACTTGAATGCTCCCTTTGGTCCCTCCAAAAGGTACACACATGTATTTGTGGACCAATTAGAAATCTGATTTCTAGTTAGACCCACTAGCACAATTTTATCTAGTCCTTTGGAATAAGGATAGTGTATAGGATCAATCAACCAAACTTGCAAAACAACAACTGATTGTTCTAGCATACCTTTTTGCGGTTACCATGCATGAGCCATACCTTATTGATACTAAATGTTTTGTTGTGGCAGCCCCTGATCTGTGGCTTGCAAGTGAGATATTTGACCCCTTTGTGACTTGTTAACTATTATGAACTATGAGTTTTTATCAAATAGTTCATGCCTCTTTGCTTGGGAGCATAATGGGGTTTTACTGATCTAGACAAGCATTTCGTGGATATCCTTAGAAATTACTAGAACATCTTTTACAATTTTGCATTCAACAAGCGATGTTTGTTCCTCCTTGACTTCATTAAGACAAACCTTTTGTTGACAATCAATTTTAGAAGTCAATGATATATCTTATTTCTGATAAAAGATCCTTACCTTCAACTTGCATGGCAGATTCCTCTGCCTTTATCAACTCTCTTATGTATTCATAAAAACCTCTTTTATTCGGTTATCTCACTTCAAGTAGCTCTAGTTATTCATCAAAGAAAATTCAAGATTTAAAACTATCAGGCATACCCTGATACTAGTCAAGGATTCAGGTGGCCACAAGTTTGTATCATTCCTTGTCCTTTTTATTTTAATCAACACCTCGTGAATAGGATCTATATTTTCTTTCCTTTGTAAGAACGTTGCTTGAAGAAACATGGTCGATTAATTGCTAAAAAACTCCTTTGGGTAGCCTTGTTCTGATTTATATTTTGCAATGCTTGTTTCATCTTTGTCATGGATTCTTTCACTGTCCTCTGGATTGTCCTTGTCAAATCTCTCTGACTTTGATTGATGGCTTCATGTAAAGAATTCATTTCTTCTAAAAATATTTTCTTTTTTCTGTCTCCCATGTTTTCCCGTCTGATTCACAAGCTAGCAAGATCACAGCTTTGATACCACTGTAATATCCCTTTCTAGTTAATTTATCAACTCTAAAGTTTGTTGCAATTACTTTTCAATACTGGATATCAAACAAATCCTAAAACATCCCACATGCAATATTGATATTGAAAACTTAATTGAAATCTTTACTGAAATATTTATTGTATTGAATGGAAAATACAGAGGTTTACACAAACTAATCATCAACTGAAAATCCATTTGTATGATATGAAACCCTAGTTTATTATCACTATCCAGCAACAACACAAAAGATCAGTGTTAGATAGTATAGCTTACAGCAAGGTTTGATATCTGATTTTAATGTTATGTCAATTGTAGATGAAGGTACGGCAAGCTAAACTTTGTAACAACAATTGTATAAATGGAGACGGTAGCAATAGGAGGACTGCATTGGGGATTGTTGTATATAACTATCCCGGCCCTGAGTGGTACGAAAAACTATAAACCTCAAGGCAATCACAATTTGCAACATAGTAGTGGATGGTAAACAATACCAAACCCTCACACAATTTTGGGAATTGATAGTAACCTCCAACCAAACTGAAAACTAGAATTTGATCATAATCTGTCAGCACAAATATGATTCCTGAATGGAATCACCTCAATGGGTTAGAGGGTTTTTGTCTTCGCAACCTGTACATCAGAGTCTTTCGTCCTCAAATGAAAGGACTGAACACAATGGCTCAAGGTCTGGATTAGGGTTCGATTGTCAAAGTTGAATAATGAATAATAATTATTTTGAGCCCAACTCACTTTATAACTTCTCTTTTCCAATTTAACCCTAAAAGTACTTTAAAATGTTTTTAATAAAATATTACTTTTATTCCACTTAATAATAATTACTTTTTGGCAACCAATGAGATGTGGGTGAGTTGGTATCACAGGCAGGTTATGGCCAATCGTTGGTATTCTTGGGTCAGTTGTGACCATTGATGGTATTTTCGGACCTGTTATGACCATTCATTGGTATTCTCGAGCCGGTTATGGCCATTGTTGGTAATTCTGGTACTTGTGATAGATAATCACTTGGGGATCTGGGCTCCTGATTGTGTCCCAGACCGGTTGGAACTCTGGTCAAAAGCAAATAGGGTAAGGATCCCACCAAAACCAGTATCTATCAAAAAAAATAGTTACTTTTTGGCCCTCTTTAATAATAATACATAAGTGTCATGTTTATGTTATAAAATAAAAGTAACTTAAGACAACTTAATTATTTCTATAATTAAATATTTTGAAAAGGGAACGTGACATTCGATAACTTGTTTAAATCAAGCAGATTTAATTATCTGTTATGCCTAAACTAGTTATTCATTTGATCTTATTGTGCTTAATGTGTCTACCTTGCTATCTTTTGTTTCACTAATCACTGTAATGTCCCTTTAAGACAGAATTAACAAAAATCTGATTTTTGTAATAAAACCCTTGTACTAAAATATTCCCATAGGGTAGGATTTAATAAATATTAATTTTTGCAATAAACCCTTATAGAAAATAAACACAGAGTCTGAAAATCAGTAGTAAACCCTTTGAAAATGACAATCTTATTTTTATTGAATGCAGAGATCAAATACAACTCAAATACCAATTTTATTTATTTATTTCTATGCTGCAAATTAACAAATTACAGCTAACCATGCAAATGGAAAAATTGCCAAAAAATACAGATCCAGTTGGTTGATGTTAGCATCCCAAGAAGAAATCAGCATTTCCAAATCCTAGAAGGTAACCCATACTCTACGACAGCTTGCAACGCCTCTCAATAATGGCGTCAGCGCCTCCCAATGATGGCGTCAACCCCTAAAATGGTGACGTCAACCCTCAAACAGCCCTGAAATCTTCCTGAAAGGTGATGCCCTAGCTGATGTGACTGATCCACAATGACAAATCTCCCTATTACTCTATCAAACTGAAATAAAGCTTAAATATAGGCCCTATATAGAGTTATCGTGGAAGATTGGAGGGTTTCCATCCTCAAATCTAAATTGCAATAGAGCGTTTTTGTCTTCAAAAATAGAAGTTGAATCAATTTTGATTTCAATCGTGAATAATGAAAAATCCATCTTTTTGGCCCCACGTGTCATTTTATAATTTCAATTTTTGAATTTCACCCTAACCCAAAGAGCATTTAAAACACTTTTAGGCAATTATTACTATTTTGGCCATTTAATAAATATTTAATATTTGGCCATGTAATTAATATTGTTTTTTGGCCCCTTTTAATAATAATAACACCTACGTGTCTTTTTTTCGCATTATAAAATAAAGTAACTTGGCCAACTTCAATGAATTATTATTAAATTATTTCTCTCATTAAGTATTTTCAAAAGAGGACATGACTGTCCGCCCTTCCCAAAATTGCTTGTCGAAGGTTTCTCTCCCACCTTGCCTATGCTAGCTTCTACTTATGGAAGCAAGATAGAAACCATTGGAAGTGAAAAGTGGCTAATATCCTGTGTTTTAAGAAGACTATGTGCAGCCATCAACAAGAACTAAGAGCTAGAACCTTCCTTGCAAGCTCCATGCAAAAGGCATCATGAATAAGATGTAAACATCCTTCTCCAAGCCACATAGATCAAGTTTGAGCTAAAGCTTTTTTTGTTGATGTAAACTGTTGCATGCTAAGTTGATGTTTGTTCAGTTCATCAGTATCCATGACATGTTTATCTACCTATTTCTGTTTTTCCAAGCATTGAACTTGATGTGAAAATAGTATTTTCTCTTGAGGTTTTGTTTCTTGTTGTTCCTGCAGCCAACCCTTGGGCTGAACTTAAGAAGAAAAACCAACAGGATCATTTTGTGATTGGATTTGGAGTTGGTCCTAAGGTATTAAAGGTTGCATCTATTGCAGAGTTTGATTGTGTAGATGTTGATATCCACATTGGGGATACCTATTTTTTTGCTGCAAAAATTTACACAGTCGTTGATCCTGTTGTGGAATGTATTTTTGTTCTCTCTGTTGATACGGTTTTTGATGGGGCTGCTGATATAGTTGTAGACTTGGCCACTGCTTTACAAAATTATGTTGTTGACGCCAAAATTCTTTTTGATATTGTAAACTTCTTGACAAATGCCATCCTATAGGGTTTCTAACAAGATTTCCTATCTTTTGTAGGTCCACGAATGGATGCAGAATTATAGAAGTTTCCCTTACTAGAAATATTAGTTGGATTCACCAAATAGCTATCGCATTGTGTAATAGGTTGGTGTGGGTGATTTGAATGATAATTTATAGAAATTGGCATTTTACCATACTGTGAAGCATTAAACATATCATTTTCTATCCCATGTATTTTGTTGCTTGTGCTTTTGTAAGCACACGATGTTATTTTCTAGTGCATTCTAGTGCCCAATGCATCACCTATTTGACCATTCCCACCATAATCAATATGGCCATTTGAGTTCCATTTACTTGATCATCTTTAGATTGAAATGTATTCATGGGATCAACAATAACATTATTGACTCCACAATTAAACCCAAAGGCATCATCCAACTATGAGTAACCATGAAAATGACTTCATTTTTCTGGTGGGATTGGAGTCTATTATTTACAAGTCTTGGTTGGGATAACCTATTGACACTCTGATTGAGATAAGCATCATCATTGGCATGTATTACACTGGATCTGCTACAAGATGGAAATGTCTTGTTCACATCAACCAGAACCTGGAGTATAATGCTAGAGCTGAAATTGTAAGAGTGCTCACCGTCTTTGGTTGAAGGAGCTTTTGAGAGATTTATTTCAGCATTAGAATCAACTAAAACATTTTCTTTTAGCTCTGGTCCTAGCTTTTCTTCTTTCTTTAGGCATGCATTCTTGGGTTCTTGCTCCTTGATCTCCTTCTTAACAATCTTTTGAGGTTTTGGTTTTGGTTGCTCTTCTTCCTTCTTTAATTGTCTATTCCATTATTCTTCCAGGGTATTCTAATCTTCTATTATTCTAATATTCTTCCAGGGTATTCTAATATTCTTCCAAATGCTTGTCCATTCTATCTCTTACCCTGCAAGCTGGGAGGATCATCACTCTAATACCATTGTAATGTTCCTTTAGCGCAGAACTTAAAAAAATCTATTTTTTGTAATAAAACTCTTAAATTGGAATATTCCCTTAGGGCAAAATTAAATAAATGTTAATTTTTGCAATAAATGCTTATAAAAAATAACCATAAAAGTCTAAAAATCACTGGTAAACTCTCTGAAAATGACAATCTTATTTTATTGAATGCGAAGATCAAATACAACTCGAATACCAAATTTATTAATTTATTTCTATGTTGCAAATTAATAAATTACAACCGACTTTGCAAATGGAAAAATTGTTAGAAAATACATATCCAATAAACTGATGTTGGTGTCCCAAGCAGAAATCAGCCTTTCCAAACCCTAGAAGGTAACGCCTATTGTACAGTAGGTTGCAACACCTCCCAATGATGGCATCAACCCATAAACTGGTGACGTCAGCCCTCAAACAGCCCTAAAATCCTCTTGAAAGGTGATGCCCTAGCTGATGTGAATAATCCACAATTACAAATGTTGCCCTGTTACTCTGTCAAACTGAAATGAAACTCAAATATAGCTCCTGGATAGAGCTATCACAAATTATTGAAAGATTTTTGTCCTCAAATCTGAAGTGCAATGGAGGGTTTGCATCCTCAAAAACAGAGTTGAACCAATTCTGATTTCAATTATGAATAATAAATAATGAATAATCCATCTTTTTGGCCCCACTTGTCCTTTTATAATTTCACTTTTCCAATTTCACCCTAACCGTAAGAGCATTTAAAACACTTTTAGACAATTATTACATTTTTGGCTATTTAATAAATATTTCATTTTTTGCCATGTCATTAATATTTCCTTTTGGCCCCTTTTAATAAAATAAAATTAAGTAACTTGGACAACTTAAATGAATTATTATTAAATTATTTCCTCATTAAATATTTCAAAAAGGGGAAATGACACTGACCAAACATTCTTTTGCATAAAATGCAATTGTATCTTAACAATCCATATATGAAAGTAAATCCATTAAACTTGTCAACTATTATAATGGATTCCATGTCTTTCGTTTGTGATACAATTTTTATCCATCTACCATACACTTGCATTCAAAAAAACGTCCTTTTTGCAACTCTGTTTTTCTCTCTGACTTTCCACTAGAAATACCAGTGCAAATTGAAACTCTGAAATGTCTCTGTAAAATTTTTGTTTTATGCAACTCTGTTTTTCTCTCTGACTTTCCACTAGAAATACCAGTGCAAATTGAAACTCTGAAATGGCTCTGTAAATTTTTTGGCCCAAAAATTGTCTTCTACAACACAGTTTGCTTTCTATCAGGCTCAAATTATCTATATTGTAGCTTCATCAAGGAATTTTTTCGCTTGCACGTTTCGAATACTCAGGAATGACTTAGAAAACAAGACAATAGTTCAGGGTCGTGATTTACAAATCGTGATAAGTTTATAACTGAGTCTGCGTTCTCGAGGCCATCTGCAAATAATGGCGAATGAGCATCTAAGGGTGTCTCTGAATTGTAGCTCTGAGGATTTTGATAAGTTATCTCCAAACCATCAATCACGTACAACTTTACACACATCTGTAATGAAATTTTCAGTTTGCCTGTAATTTTCATAAAGTTTTGATATGGAATAGTAATGGGCAATAAAGAACTAAACAGCAACAATAATAACAATCAATGAAAACTTGCTTGTGTTATGTTATGAATGTTGCACTTTCATAGTTACAATGGGTGATACAAATAATAATGATTTTTTAGATGAATCCAACACTCATCTATGAAAATATTTGTGCCAATTCAATGCATGTGAATGTGAGCAGACCCTATGTGAATGCATGAGCAGAAGTGTCACTGACAATTCCCTATCATAAATATCTTTTTAATTTATTATTGATTAATGTTTTCTCATCCGTTTTATAGCTTCCAACACCAGTTGAATGAGTTCTGCAAATTTTCATGGCCAAATTGCAATTGTATAAAATAGCAGAACTTCTTTATTAAATTATTATTGGTCTACTCCCATTGTTGTGAGCTGACTTCAAATGGAAATTATGTTTCCTCTGCACCTTTGTCTGTACTTCTGAACGGCTTAACTTAAAACCACCATGTATATTGAACTATGACTGGGCTCAAAAAAACAGAAACAAGGTTCTGAGTAATGTATGGTAATAATTGTCACTGCTTCGAATTTCAGCTACTAACATCACAGATCATCATCAACCACAAAAAAAGATTTTGGGCAATGACCAATTTCGAGTGAAGCACAATTTTCACAGACGAATTTCTTCTACAATATTTCATTCACAGCCTTTAGTCTCTGTAAGTTTCTTCTAAGAATTTATCACCGACATGGTTCTGTAAACAAACTTGGCTGCCTCACACCTTTTGCCTCAAAAGGCTGCTCTGCAACACTGGGACTTTGAAGACATTCAGTTAATTTCTGAAAAATTGCAATGTCCAAGGTGATTCTTCATCAGCATCTGCTCACTCTTCAATCAGACCCTTCACATATTTTGATCATGAGACGTGTGTTCTGGGATTCAATACTTCACAAGCACTCAGTTATCGAGCATGGCTCTGATACCACAATTGAAAGAAGAAGAAATTTGAACAAGCAAAGAAATATTTTATTGAATTAAATGCATCTTAAAAACAATACTTTTCACTTTTTTTGTGTACATGGTTTATTATAATAGCCGTTTATCATAACCACTAAATATAACTCCTTACAATAATGTTACAACAATCAAATTAAATATATCTTTAAATGCATTTTTTTCAAGTTATTTCCTAACGTTTGTATAGTTTCTTTTTTCAACTTTAAATGCAACTTGTTCATGTTATTTCTAACATTTGTATAGTTTCTCATCTAACTTCCCCAGAATCTTGCGAAAGCGCTGGCTGACAACATCGTCGTACATCCTATACAACAGACAAAATAGTGCAGATAAAACAAAGATGCAACATTCGAACTTCCATTTGCT
Organism: Torreya grandis; assembly: GCA_037957365.1. NCBI lineage: Eukaryota > Viridiplantae > Streptophyta > Pinopsida > Cupressales > Taxaceae > Torreya > Torreya grandis. Next base: position 1,026,994 of record JARHVA010004906.1, read on the forward strand.
CTCTTTTTAATTTGAAAATTCATTTTATTGAAAAGAGAAAACTGAACTGTTGGAAAGAAAAAATTGTTAGACAAACTCATAAATATCCAAGAGACTAAACATCTTGGTATTCCATAGGCAAAAAAAAAACATTATATTTTAGAAAGGACGGCCTGTAAACAACAGCATAATCCAAAGGAGTACCTGCCTCTTGCAGTAATTTTCACGGCGTCCATACTGGCCTAATCCTATCACATCAACATCCACATTGTGTATCGATGCCAATGTTCTGGCAGTAGCAAGGTAAATAGATCTTCTTTGTTTTGGATTGAGTTCCTAAACCACCAAATATATGTGTGCAAGAGCAATGCAGTTGCAAAAAAGCCTTTTCAGACATGTAGCAGTGAAAATGAGAATATAATATGTAATGTACAGAAAGGCTTGAGGTATAACTTTACTAATGACAACAATATGAAATTGATATAATCTCTTACCTGTAATCCAGGATTCAAAAATATTCGACCTTCCAAATATTCCATGATATAGAAAGGTGTGCCAATTACATCTATATCGGTACAAAGACAAAAAACCTTTGGGACGGGAACATCTGAATTTTTTCCTAAAGCTGCCAAGACCTGTACAAAGCCACAGAGTGCAGTGTTTAAACAAGGATCCTGGATGAATGCTATCCTTGAAGCTATCTTCTCCATAAAGATTGTTATCTAATATGAATTAAAATGAAAATATAAATGCATGACAACTCAGTGAACCAAAAATTTCCTTTACTTTCTTCAAAAACCTGTATGTATATTTCTCAAATCAAATTTAAAAGAACCTAAGGCCTCATCTCCAAAACTATTATTATAAGAAAATATTAAAGATAATATTGTTTTATGATATTTTGAACACCTGAAGTTTAATAATAACCCAAAATGCTTACACCATCAAACAAGAACACGATACAGAAAGTGATTACAAGATGAACTCTAATTGTATATCAATGCATAACACCTTGACAATAACCAATATGATGGGATGCTTCTATCCAGGACCACAAATATAATGGTGATTATTAATAGCTTTAGGCAGAAGTCTGATATTTATTTCTTCAAAGACAAACAGCAATAAAAAGATTCATTGGAGCCATGCTCTGTTTTGATTTCTGGACAGTAACTGCTATGCTTTTCATTCCCCACATGAGCAAAACAGTGATTTACATTTGATATCAAAAATTCAAATGAAAAGTCATGTCGAATGGTGTATTGATACAACTTTAGGATGTAACATCAAGGATGTGCATATATGGAAAAAGAAACATAAAGATGTGACGGATTGGCAAACAAGGGTGGCATGCTAGAACTACCAAATGTCTTTTAAATGACCAAGTAAATAGTTCCCAACATTGTAAATATGATATGCTAGAGACCATCTCCCACATAGGGAGATGAGAAGAATGTCAATCCAACAGCAAAGTTAGAACTTAATTAAGACAAGAAAAACCTAGTTTCCCTTTTTCAAAGTTATCTTTCACATTTTGTCTTTTCTGCTGATAACTTTTGAACTTTTATTCATCTTTTTAACTCTTCAAAAGATTCGTACACAAATGGGGACAGAGCAATGAGAGGATGTTCTTCTCTCATATTACTACCAGAGCATTCCAGCCTGCTTAGTCTCATTGTAGGCCAAGTAGATCTGTTTTGTTTCATCGTTAAGGGCCTTCCCCTTGTCCACAACCCAGTTCATGGAGACAAACGCATATTGTAATTTTTTTCTCTGCCACCATAGGTTCCGTGGATATTAGGAAAGGCTGTAGGGGAGCCCCGTACATTACCCTAGGACTATTATCAGATCCTCCATTGACCCTTTCACAGTGATCGATGATGGTGTTGTTGGTTATTCAGGTCCGAGCCTTGCTACAAACATGCGTCACCACTGGTCTCTTGTCATGGTCTTCCCCCTTCATCTTCAGCTCCATACTTCATCGACTAGTCCTCCCCTCACAAAGCTAATCATACTTGTACAATTCTTCTTATTCGTGTATTAACTGCTTTAGGTTTACCCCTCTTGCTATATTTACATTTATTTAGGGGTTAGTGTTTAATTACCTTTTTAATTTTTACCCTAGCACTACTCTATTGTAACTGCATGTACCTTTTGAATCTCGTTGACCTGCTTTTTGTTATCTAAGATATTAATATAAACCCTCCTTACCTTCCTTTCTTTCTTTCTTCTCACAAGCTTTTTGATCTTAACTTTCGAACTCTCTTCTCGGAACATTCTAATTTCCTTCATCAAGTCATCGTGTTTTTTAATCCGAAAATTAAGTTCCATTCTCAAAGTTGTTGGAAATTATTACATAGTAGTAGGATAGTATATAGGTTTAATCTATTAAACCTATTAATTGTTAGAGGTTGTTAAGTATTAATCTATGATAGGAGTGCGTGTTTGTTGTGTGGAATAAATAGGAAGGGTTGAGGGAATATCGGGATTAGATAGGGAATCATATTCTAAATAATAGCATATCTAAATTGTATAAATATTCCTTCAAGCTATGAATAAAATAAATCGTGTCAAGTGTTGAAATTGTTTGTGTTTGTATTTTCTGTGTTGTTAACACTCTAACCAGATTATTATAACAGCCTATTATATTTCTTTCTTAATCAAATATCAAGAAGAAAAGTTTTCACATAAAACATGGCAAGGAATTGGGAAAAAAAGTCTTATTATTTAAATTACAAAATTGTAAAAAGGTTATTATCAATACTCGATAGTTTGGTTTCCTTATTCAAAATTTAAGATTTTCTTTTACATCTAGAAAGCTGATTTGAAACAAACACCTATGGCAATCAGAAGAATGTAATAAAATGCAATGAATGGTTCATTGATTTTCGCCCCAAGATGAAAGAGAACGTTAATGTCTATATAGTTGTGGAGTTCTTAAATTTCAATTTCTTGTAATAAGATTCTAAAACTAGTCATAACAATTTTATTTAAATCAATTTAATTCAAGTATTTATGTCCACTAGTGGCCAAAACTGGGCATTGGGACTGTGGAAAACGCACAAAAGAAATTAAGCATAGGAAGCACAAATGCATCTCCAAAAAAAGAAGAAAACCTAGAGTGCATCAGAATGCTGAAAGACACAAAAGAGTTAGGAACGGGAAAAGGAGAGACGAGAGGAAGCAATTAAGGCCCAACCAAGAGAATAGGGGAGGAACTAGGAGGTCTTGATGAGCAGGCTGAAGCTCATGCATGCTGCACTGCAGTATCTCTCCTAGCATCTAAGGCCACGATGTTAGTAATGCATCTTGAACCACTCATTAGGAGGAAATCCCTAGATCTGCACTGCCCGATACATCTTTGTCATGCCCCTTTTGTCAAATAAAGTCAAAAATAATAAAGTTAATATTTTAAGTTGTCTAAATAACTTACTTTCTATTTTATTAAAAAAGTGACAACTTAATAGTACTTTATTATTATTAGAAATAAAAGGAAAGGGTGAGAAAAGTGAAAAGTGAAAATAAAAGAAGAAGAAGATATTTTAACGTCCACAAGGCTAAATAAATAACAAACTAAATAAATAGCCTATGGGACAACCAGCCCAGTCAAATTTGCTTTTGCCTTGTATTTCTTCTTTTATTCAAAGAAAGAATGAGCTCTCCAACTTCCTCCAAAGACCCCTCTATCAACAGACCATGCCAAGAAGTTGTCAGGGAGTCCACATATTTTGCCCTGATGTCCGTGTAAGCGTCACAATCTAAAATAAAGTGTTTTTTCAATTCAACTGCCCCCGCATTGGAGAACTCACATACTCTCTCTTCCCAAGTTTCTTTAGGCCTTTTCCACCTTCCTGTTTCGCATCGAAGCTGATAGAAATTAGTTCTAAGCTGAGCAATCAAAGTCTTAGCTCTCCAAGGGATATTTGCCCCAATGTAAGCCTTTTGTTGATGATCACATGTGGAGTTGAACACCTCAAGATAATAATTCTTCTTTCTCCCTAACATACCACCCCACATAGACTTGCGGAATTTATCTATGACAAAAGCTTTTATATCTTTGCTATCAGTAGGACAAGCGTTCAAAAAGAAAATGGTAGAAGTGAAAAGTGAAATCCTAAACCTAAAAGTGTAATCCTAACCCTAAAAGTGACAATTGAATCTATATATTGAGAGTTCCCTCTCATTTATATCCATTCAAGTTTACGAACAATATATTTTCTCAATTTGTTGAGCTTCGTAGTTCTTCAGCTTTTTCAACACAAGGACGAAAACTCTTATTGGCTGAAAATGAATTGTGAGGACAAAAACCCTCACCATACAGATTTAGGTTTGAGGATGAAAACCCTCAATATCTTCTCGATAATTTCATTCAAAAATTAAAGTTGTGATAATCGGGATTTGCAAATCAGTGGGCATTTCATCAAAAGAAATCAGTTTCAGGAATATTATTGAAGGTTCTTTTTCAGATTGTATGAAGTTCACTACAAAGGCTGTTGTACAGTGATGCTACAGTATGACGCTACAGTAAAACCTCAGTTCGTGGTAATCTGTTGACAGCTGCACACTAATCCCAATATATTGATTCACTTGTGACTGCTTGAGGCTGCATTTCATACACACAGTACTGCTGTATCATCCTCTATCATTGCTGGCATCATACCTTTTTGGCCCTTACTACTGCTGTATCTACTCCTAAGCTGCTGGTGTCACCCATATATCATTTGCTGTACCTAACAGGTATTTACTACTGCCGGGGAGTTAGTGTCCCCTGTTGTACCATACAGGACAGTCAAGGAGCAAAACCAGCCTGTCGTATTTCCCTTCGGAGTTTGGACAGCTTCTGTTCTGTGCACAACCCATCGTTAGACCTTTGCCGACTTCAATCCACTCAGCTGGGTCTGCTGTGCCTACATGGAGGGTGACTGATTTGTTTGTTGTGCATCATGGGACTGTAGCATGGGCTTTTGTTCATTACACCTGCTGCTATTCCACCTACAGTCTGCTGTAGTCTTTTCCCAGGCAGCATCTCTCTTCACAGCCCTGACATGACCTTTATTGAGGCAACTGTGTATCAAATGGGGGCATCAATAAAAATCGGAATTATTGTGAGTGGTTGGTGCAGAAAATCCAGGCTTTGTTTTATTATAGTTATTGCTCGATTCAAGATCTTCATCCATATTATATGTGTAGTCAGTCTATTTGAAAAAAAAAAATCATTTTTGGAGTTCCAAATATCAGTCTTGCATTCTTTTATCAGTTGTTATTATTCGAAATTCCATAATTGAATAGAATCATAGAAGATTCTAGAATTCAGAAAATTCCCCAAAAGGGGCATTACAGTCTTGTAGTTGTAACTTTATCAAGCGACCTCTTTCTGCCAGACGATTTGTAGGCTGAAAGTAGAAGGTGACTAATCTGGAATTGCCTTAGAAGACTTTCCTTTCAGCAAATTTATTCACATGTCGAACATCTCATAAAGGAACTGTTGACAATTTTTCCCCAAAAGGACGAACGGATTTATTCAAGCAGTTGAAGGGTTCACAAATTTGCCGAAGGGTCATTTTATCGGCCAAGAGACCAGTTGCAATTTTTTCAAGGAAAAACCAAGTAAAAGGCCGAAGGAAAGAGTCCATTACAAGAATCCCGAAGGGCAGGGTACCCTTCGGAAGGGTCACTTTCAACAATCCCGAAGGGCACCTACCCTTCAGGAAGGTGAGAGAACAGATTCAGAACCTTTGCAAAAAGGCCAGGTGCCCTACAATTCTTCCGAAAAAAAGGCACAGACACGAGCAACTAGCCCTTGCGAAGGGCACTTGGTCGGCAAGAGGACTGTGGTGACTTTTCCGAAGGGCACATTTCAAAAAAGCAAAGGCACAAAAGAGACCTTCGGACAAAAACTCCGAAGAATTCGGAATACACAGGAAGAGGCCCGTTGAAAAGCCGACGGCAAAAAATCCGAAGGCTTCGGAAAAGTTAAAAGGCAAAGGCAGGAAATGAATTTCTTCGGACTTTTGTCCTCCGAAGTTAAAAGGCAAAGGCAGGAAATGAATTTCTTTGGACTTTTGTCCGAAGGAAATCCTTCGGACAAAAAGTCCGAAGAAATTCGGAAGATAAGAAAGTCCGCAGAAAAACAAGTGAAACAAAGGCAAGAAAAAAGAGACCTTCAGACTTTTGTCCGAAGGAATTCCTTCAGACAAAAAGTCCGAAGAAATTCGGAGAAAGGGCCACAGAAAAAAATCCGAAGAAATTCCTTCGGACTTTTTGTCCGAAGGAATACTTCGTAGAATAAAGCCGAAAGAAAGAAATGCCGCAGGAAATTCAAGGAAATAAGAGACGTCCGAAGGAATAAATGCCAAAGGGTGACGTCTCGCTAGCCGTCAAATTTTGACCGCGGGAAGTAACCGGTGAAACAGGGATAAAACCAGAATTCCAAAAGCAAAGCCCAATGGAGAAAATATAGACCGAATATAGATTAATATATCCGAATATAGAATCTCGCCAGAAACAGACAAGAACAAGCAGACCAGAACAGGGTAAAATACATGCAAGCGGGGGCTATTTTCGAACACCAGTCAAAGCTTTAGTTGACTGGCTATTAAAGTCCCGCTCGTCCCCAGATCATCTCACGCATCCAAGGGTCCAACTCAAATTCAACCGGAGTTCCAAATTCGAATGTCGAGTTAACTGTTCCAGATTTAGAGTTGACTAATTGTTAAATGCCGCATCCACTAGGAGCTTTCCATGCGAGGGAGAATGATCTCTTCATCCAACTCAACTTATCAAACGGCCAACTCAGCCTTTAAAACGTTCCAATTCGGCATCAAGCAGCGCACGTAGAGTTCTAAAATTAACATTGGCATGGATCTCCATGCAAAGAGAGGTAGGCAGTTCAGAACAAAGACAAGTTCACTTCCTCAAGCGCAAGAAGCTTCATGCAAAGACAAAAGAAAACATATTTTATTGAAAGGCCAATTCAGCGTTGAGTTAACCTAAGTGAATCCTTCTCTTCAAATTTTCAACGCCAATCTTTGGCCTCTTATAATTCTCTATAAAATGGCTTTCAGCCTTGATAAAAAAAATTCAATCTCTCTCTTGGTTAGACCAGACTCTACCATTGGTGAGTTGTGTAACCTCTTCGATCAATAGGACTGTACTTTCAAATTTCAAGCGTTGGCATAGTGTATATTTCATTCAGCAATTTGCATAAGTGGTAGATTTCTCTCCCTTCCCAAATTCTAGTTCATACCTAGTTGCTAGATTATCCTTATGCATGTCATGTTAAAGTGTTCTTTATGTCTTTTGCTAAAGCTGTAAGTGGACGTTAGGTGGCTGCAAAGTGTCTTTTATTAGACCTCTCTCCATCGTTTTCCCTTAGGTTTTGGTTATTGGATCGAACCTCTTCATGAAATATTTATGCGTAAGTGATTGATTGAAATCATAGGTCTTCCTTTTCCCTTGTTCGTTCAGTGTTCAAGGTTCCAAGTTGAGTGGATCAAAATTCTGGTGTATCACCCCCCTTTTAGGTAGGATTTCCCCTTTTAGGTAGGATTTCCCCTTTAAGTTTCCTTCTCCCTTTTCACGGTAGTCCGTAGCATAGAGTAGAGGTCCTCATCGATACATCGTACAGGAACCAGCCTTCTCTGGAGGTTTTTCTCACCGTTGAGGCACCCACCCTCATGAGGAGATCCCATTGTTTCAGCCGGATAGAGATCTGGCCATTCCGTGCACGTCTTCGAATCAGGGCACAGCTCCAGGTTGACAACAGACAAGGCTAAGTGCCTCTGATCCTCATAATGTGCAAAGGTCTACAAGGAACCATGTAATGTCAATATATCACAGTAAACAAGACATCTAAAAATAGTCTCGAATATAGAGTCCCTGTGAGCACAATGTACAAATGTGATGATCTCATGGAAGGTGATTATATATCTCAGTACTAAGCTGATGGGAACATATTCTAATATGTGCAAGAGGAACCTCCAGGATACATGGTAGTTGCAGTTTAATGTATCCAAAAGACAGATAAAGTTGTCTTGAAAGTGCAAATAAGAGATGAAGTAATGCTAAAGCTTAAAAGAGATTGGCTCTTTTGGTTCAATCCAAGTGGTCTTCAAGTTGGCCATAAAGAACTCACTGACCCCTTTGTTGATCTGTCTCTTACCAACATAACAGGAATCAATTAGAAACTCATGAAGCAGTTATCTCTCAATATCAAGAATAGCCTGTTGGACGAGAGATGAGGTCATGGCATACTAACAAATAATAACATCTTATTCAAGTTGCATAGACGATTCAAGAGCAAGATAATAATATCTATGACAACCAGAACGAGAGTCAGATACATGTTGAATACTATGAAGCACATGAAAGATCATGGAAGTATCAAACTCTACTTAAATGATGAGATGGGGAAATGAACTTTTACCATGAATATGTTTGGAGAGCATAGAAACAAGAACCCTTTCTATGTAGTTCTGGTCCCAAATCCTTAGATATGGTTTCTGGACTTCACAACTATGGAGAAGCCATGGCGTTATCACAAAGTGGAAAAGGCCAATCTTGGACCATATATCTGGGAACTATAACAGAAATCATTGGTTTTTTAATGCAGAATATCTGCATAACCAATACTCAACTTGAAATATGCTCCAGGAATCAGTATTAAACATGGGCCAAAAAATACCACTCTCAAATAAGTATATGACATTTATACCTCAGCAACTTCCCCTTATATGTATAATGTGAGGGTACTGTTGACTGTTTCATGTTTGGGCAAATTAGATGCTATGAATTTCGCTTTCTCAGTGATGTTGTCTGCTTCATGCTTGGGAAAATTAGACGAAATGGTTTTTTCCTTCCCAAAGTTGGCCTGCAGACCATGTTTATCATAAAACAAACTAAATAGGTCAACCTGCTTCTATGGACCTGTTACTAGAATCCTTTTTGTCTCAAGTGTGTGTTGGGCAGAAAACTCACAATCGCAGGTGTTTTTGCATTATTAAATAGACACCCAATAAAGAAACAAAGAAGCAATTTGTATTAATGTCCAAGCATGACCAAAATAGGCCAATGGGACTCAAAAGTACCGCAAGTTGAACTAGTAAACTAGGGTAGTTAAAAACAACCCAAGGAGTTGAAAACATAACTAAACACTAAAACAATTAAAGTACAATAGAAGGGTTGAACCCAAAACAAGTAAAGGCTAGCCATATGATCCAGCTACAAATATAATAGCCATGTGATAGAAAGACCACTCAATGAAACAAGTAGCTAATTGAAAAAAAACGAAATGTCCCTTTTTCGGGATATTTTCTGAAATCTGAAATTTATTGCAAACCCTAGATAGAAATCAGTTTTCTGATTTTTCCAACAGCAAACCATAGCTGAATTGAACCCTTCAAAAATAGCATAGAATTAGGATAAACCCAACGCACCAATTGGGGTTTTCAACAAACAAATTTTGCCCTTCAAAAATATGAAATTGCCCAGAAACCCTAGGCGTCCCAATCTGAAATATTTATTTTATTTTATGGTCAATTTATCATGTAACAACACTTAATGGAACCTTCATAAATTGCACCAAATTGACTAAATAAATATGCAAAATTTATTATGAATTTTCTGAATATATTTGAGGTCCAAATGTCCTCCAAAACCGTCACAAAAATCAGAAATAATAATAGAAAATTACTGAATAATATTTAGACTTATAATAGCCTATCAAAAGCTCCTAAACAACTTCCAAACAAATCGCCCTAGCTGTAATTGATCATTTCCATCCCTAGATCCAAACAAAGCCCTATAACATAGGGGTCTTCAACCTGAAAATCTACTTTTGGCCTCCCAAACTCTAGTCGCCACCCTTCCAAGCTATTTGCCCCACTTGAAAACCCTTATTTTTGTTTTTTTTCTGAATTTGATGAACAATGGCAGCTCCTCAATGAAGTTGCCCCACGAAAGAATGAAGGTTTTTGTCCTCAATTTCTTTGCTTGAACGTTTCTGTCTTCAAGTCCAAAGCTCAAGTTTTTTCATGCTCAAAACTTGTAAATTCAAATAATGATCCAAGATGCCCTTCAACAAGAACCCTCAATTGCTTTTATACTTCTCCCCAAGTGAAGCATCCAATTTGGGATGAAATACCTTTGTTGATCTTTTTTAAAATTATAAAAGAATATTTTTTTATAATTCACTTAATGTAAGCATCCCAAACAAATTCCTTGGCCAATTTTTTTTCAATTTCATTACTTCATGTGAACAGGCATTTCGTCAAACAGTGTGCATTGTGCTTCACTCAGGTAATTTCTGAGTTGCTCTTGCAAGAGATGATTTTGTTTGTGTCTCAAATCATAGGGCATTCATCATAGCATCTCATATTGCAAAGACATAATCGATATTTGAATAAACACTTGGCAACTTAAACATTCAAATTACAAAGCAATGTTTAGTATATTCATTTGTTGCAAATGTATATGTAGATAACAATTACTCCAAAGTTCTAACCTTATTTGTCTTTGCAATGCACCAAAGATGTTACAGCTGCTGGTTACAAATGAGAAGAAGCCAGAATATGAGTACTTGTTGCTCCAACTTGCCAATGCTTGTCCCTTTTTGCCTTTATGGTTGCGTTCAACTAAGTAGATGATTTCCCAACCTTAAGAATAGCAATGCCACCTCCCAACGTCCTTGCTAGACCACCAAACTTCCTTACGCAGCACTTGAAGAATTGCTGACCTTCCAACCTGCTGCACTAGCGTTTTCCTTCCTCTCACATCCCCCAACAACATCTAGAAAATCTTTAGAAAAACTCCTCCAATCTGCACAACTGTGAAACCTGGTTGATTCCACCCCCAATTAGCTAGGGAAGATGTTACACCCCCGAAACTGATTTCCCTTAGGTTTTCGTCCAAGGGTTTGCTCCACAAGAAGCTCAAAATCCACAATAAAAAATAATAAGAATAAGCATATCCCCAAATGAGCTCTCTAAATCTCCTTTTATACTTTTTCCTCGAACTTTTTAGAAGTTGTAATTTAAATTCACTTTTTAAATATTCATTTTTGCTCCAAAAGACCCCTTTATGAAATAGTAATATTTTTTGATGTGCGAGGTCTCCTTTTTTAAACATCCATGATTCAAAACTTTTGATGACCTTTCCAACAAGCTATTACACTAAGTTGCTTTTAGAAATATTTTTTAAAATTAAGCAACCTTTGTGAAATTATTAAGTAAAGCTCATTAATTCACCCGAATTGCGGAAACCACTGAAACAGTATCGGAATCAAAATCTGACTATATCGGAATGATATTGATGATGAATAATGATAATCAGTGCCGACCAAGTGACTTACTATAAATAGACACTCTCTCCAATAAGTTTGGAGAACACACTGAAAGTTGGAATTCACTTTTTAAAATGTCATAAGGGTCCTCGAGACCAACTGAGCTCACTACCATAAATAGACGCTCTCTCCAAGAAGTTTGGATAACACACCGAAAGCTGGAATTCACTTCTGAAAGTGTCATAAGGGTCCTCAAGACCAACTGAGCTCACTGCCAAAAACAAACGTCTCTGTTGTACACAACCTGCATGTTGCAAGAACCTTGGAGATCCCTTCATCAAACACCAAGTTGCTTCGGTCAAAACTGGAATTGGACAAAAGCTTGCAAATTAGTATTACTTAAAAAATTGGGACATTACACTTAAGTGGATCGATACTCAAATTAAAAAGGCCTCAACTTAAGTGAAATTATAACAATAAAGTACTTTTACAAGTATTCTTTACAAAACCAAATGTTTCCCATTTTTTTTCTCTTTTTCCTTAGGTCTTCAATAGTGTCATGTCCAAAAGGGGGACATCACACAAAAGTGGCAGACCAAGGCTGGAAATCAAAGTTGTCATGTACATGTATCAAAGTGCAATCTGTGTGAAACTACAACATCCAATGTGTGCTTAATAACTCCAACATCTAGGATAGGTTGAAAGGAGGTAATCAATCTAGTAGTAAACCACCAGAGTGCCAATCAAAACAGCTAGCTTGCTACAAAATGAGTAAACAGTTAAAAAGATGCTTCAATCAAAACTTGGGCAGACTTTGTAGAGGCCATCAGAGAGGAGTTCTACCATGTGAAGAACTATGATGACCTATACAAGAAATTACAAAAACTACACCAAGGGAGATAACAAACGTTGCAAGATTATACTAATGCATTCCATAGCTTGCCAACAAAAGCTGGTATACATGACCATGAGAAATACAAAGTTCTCAAATACTATCGTGTCTTGCAATTCTATATCCAAGAATAAATAGAGATCATTAAGCTGAAGACACTGGGAGAAGCCTATAGGGATGAGGGCATGATTGAAGAAAATTTCAAATGTAAAGGCAAGAAAGAAGTTAATCCGGTAACAAGTCACAGCCCAAGAAAGACAATGATGACATTCAGTGAGACAATAAGCAACACAAGGACTCCCAACACCAAAATCATTAACTAATCCTTTTTGAATAAATTTCCTCTAGTTAGAAAGTCAAAAGGACACCGAAAAGTAGCACTATGTCCACAAAAGCACACAGAATTTGAATGAGTGTTGCATCCAACACACACTATTGGCTAATACAGAATCCAGTACATGCACCAACACCTACACCACTGCAAATCTTAGATAGAGGAAAGCAAATCATGGAGGTAGATCCCTATTCCACCATCACCAGAACACAAGTTTCCCTCTCAAACCAAGAGAAGAAAGAGCATCTATTCCACTTACAAGATGTAGTTGAAGGGGACAACTCTACACTTCATAGTACACAGTGGCAATCAGAGTAATTTGATTTCAACAAACATTGTAAGAAGGTTGAATCAAGGCAAGGTCCTACATTTCACTCAACAGTGCAGCCTCTCATATGCAATCTAGTCTTTTCAAGATGGCGTGTCTATAATATGGTACACTTGGAAGTTTGTGATGCTCTGCTTGAGTATCCCTACATGTGGGAACAACACAATATCTATGAATCAAGACCACAAAGTTTCATCATCACTCTAGGAGATCAGCTCCACAAAACACTAGTAGTAGCTCCTACTACCATAATCTTTTTGATCATCCCAAAAAAGGTGACTGGTATGACCAAAAGTTTGTGCTCCTCATGATCAAGCCTTATAAGGGCAAGAAAATCATTGAGACTACACATACCCCTGAAAAATGTTAGTGATGCGGCAAAGACAGGGAAATCAAATAATGGAAGAGTATAAAGGTATCTTCACAATGCCCACAAGAGTTCCACCGCAATAGCCCCAGTCCTTGGAACAGCTTTGCCAACTAGCCCCTTGGACAAACATTATGTTCTAGAGAAAGATGAGATCAAATGGAAAATCCGGGAACCGATACAAAAGGGTAATATCCGACCAAGCACATCAAAATTTCGATTGTGTTGGGACGTGAAAATTTTGTATTGACTATAAATCATTGAACAAAATCACTATTATACCCAATTCCTCAAATTGACAATCTATTAGATCAACTCAGAGGTACAAGATACTTCATCAAGATTTATCTCAAGTCGAGATATTACCAAGTGCCAATCAAGCCAATAGATGTGTGAAAGACAGAATTCAAGACAAAGGAAGGATTGTTCAAGTGATTGATCATGTCATTCAATTTGTCCAACAAACCTCCAGGCTTCAACATTCATGCAGACGACAAAATATGTTCTTTGATATTTCACAAGCTCCTTCGCAGTTGTCTACTTAGACAACATAATCATTTTCAGCAAAACATGGGAGGAAAATCTGGAGCATGTTTGCTAGGTTCTCAACACCCTGCACCAACACAAACTATATGCCAATCTAAATAAATGTTAATTTTAAATGTAATGGATCCATTATCTGGGCTACATCATTGATGGGATGGAGTACACATGGATCCAAAGAAGATTCGAGTAATTTGAGATTGGCCCAAACCTAGGAACTTAATGGAGCTTTGTAACTTCCTGGGTTTGGCCTATTTCTACCACAAGTTCATGTTGGGATTCTCCAACATTGCATGGTCCCTAAATCAAGTGATGAAAGGATAAGCGAGGGAAAAGTTAATTTAAACTGAGGCACAACAACAAGCATTTAATGCATTAAAACGTCAACTTTGCTCGACACAAGTTCTCATCAAGGCCAGGTCTACAAGACTCATTCAAAATCAAGACAATTGCTTCAAAGTACACAATTGATGTTGTCCTCACTCAACACAGGTACCTAGTGGCCTATTACAATGAAACATTCACCAACATAGTTTGCAACTATATGACATATGATAGAGAGATTTACACCATTGCCCAAGCATGTCGACAATGGAAGCATTGCATTATGGTAAATAGGCAATCTTCCATATAGAATAGAAACCTTTCCAATTCATGCAAACTTGGAGTAAATTGCAAGCTAATTGCCAGAAGGAACCAGTCCACCTACCTACTATAGTTCAATCTCAATAAGAAGCACAAATAAGGAAGTGCCAATCGGGTTCCCAACTATCTCAACTAACCTCCATCACAGCACTATCAATAGGCCTTGATTCCTATAGACACAAGACTTCAAGTTGGCCACAACAATATGCCAGTGACCCTGCCTTCCCTAACACATAAGCCATTGATTGTAGCTAAGTAGATTTTTCACTTCATCAATACGATGATTTTTGCATCATTTGGGACATTTCTATCATCCATTTGGCAAATGTTTGAAGATGGTCTTGGAGGCACATTATAGTCATGTAGTAGGTCATTTCCAAGTGGAGAATATTATCTAAGTATTACAAAGATACAATTCGTTGAAGATGCGGAATGAAATCAATAGGTGCATCTAGACAGGCATCGCGTATGCCACCACCAAACCTGCAATCAAGAAGCGAGAACTGTACACCTAACAAACCCTGAGAGTCAATCTCAATGGATTTCATTTTTTTTAGTATCTTATGGTCTACTTTCTTGTCCATGATGGATAACAAACAAATCAAGTCGATTGCCTTCCATCCACAAACAAATGGACAAACATATGGAGTCAACCACATGATTGTACAACTCCTTGGGATGTATCGATCAAAACATCCAAGCTCATGGGACAAGAGTTTTCCATACATTTAAACAACCACAACTCGACTAGACATATGTGGCTTTCAAGTGTGTCTTGGGTTCCAACCATTGGCCCCAATTGATGTAACCATACCTTTGGCCTCTACGTAAATGTCCCTTTTTCGAGATTAGAATAATATTATTATTTACAATAAAAAGTATTCCTAAATACTTAAAATAGTAATATGTCTAAGGGACTTTATGTCGGCCACCCCTTTTCTAATTTGGATTATGACTTAAAAGGGGGCTTTTGGAGCATGGGTTAACCCTTAATGAAGATAAGGCATGATCTTTTTAAAACTACTCTAACTCTCACTCCAAGTGGAGCGCCCCTTTTTGGGAAGGGTTTGATGAAAACAAGAGTACAAAAAGGGGAATGATGATCATTTGAGAGATTACCCATGTTTATGAATTGAATTTATGAGTTTAAACACGAAACGCTTCGCTTTCACCCTTTGGAGACGAGAACCTTCGTTGGTATTGAAGTTGAGGACGGAACCCTTCAACATTCAATTTCGGCAACTTCATCCAGGAGTTGCAAAGTACTTCATTGATTTGCTATTGCAATATTTTCTTCATTTCGAGTGTGGCGACTTCATCTTTGGGATTGGCTACTTGCTTGGAAATTGGCATCTAGGGTTTGGGCTGCAATTAAGGGCAAAATCCCTTAATAACCAGCTAGGGTAACTTCATAAGGGAGTTGCATTGAGTGTATTTGTCAACCAAAGGTGTTTTGAACACCATTTTGTTTGCAGCAAGTGTGGCAGGCTGATAGGCAAACTTGGTGAGTGGAGAGGAGGCTGGAAAAGGCAGCAAACCCCCTAAGGCTTGCAATGAATCCTTTGGAGATGTCAACGACTCCTTACTAGGGTTAGACGAAGGGCTCCCAAGACCTATTTTGGTCTTATTTGGTGCTGACAGTAGCACATAATTTCTAGGTATTTTTGTAATCATTTTCCAGCTATTTAATGTTCAAAAAATTCAGATTTTGAGGGAATATTGTTGGCAGCAGTTATTGATAATTTTCTATATTTGTTTTGAGAGCAATTAAATATTATTATTGTTTTGTGCCACAATTGGGCGCTTCCATCAGTCTGCAATTTATTTCAGGTATCTAGGGTTTGAAGGAATTCAAAAATTTGCATGTTTAAATAGGGTTTGTTGGAAAACCCCTTGTTTCAGTTTTTAGCCTTAAAGGGGACATTACACTCTATAAAAGGACTCTACCTATGCACAGAAAAAACAAAGTAGGAAACTTTGTCAAACAAATTCAGCAATAGGCTTATGACATTTTACAAAAGTTCGCCACCAAGTACAAGCATTATCATGACAAGCTCAAGGTACTGCATCAGTAGCAATTTGGCGACAAGGTGTGATTGCACTTAAACCTCTCAAATACGGATCGTACACCACCATCAAGAAAGTGAGAGAGAACATCTTCGAGCTCAATATTCCACCCTACCTCCAAATGCATTTGTCTTCAATGTGGAGCTTCTCCTACCATATTTTGCACCATTATTGGACACATGAATGTAGCAAAAAGACTATAACTTCTAGAGTTGCACCTTGACTGCACTACTCTAGTGATGGTAGATCAAATAGTGGACACAAAGACTAAGGGCACCCAAAATTAGATAATCCCACTCTATCGAGTTGTGAAAGTGTCATGTCCCCATTTTTGGCCTAAGCAAGAAAAGGACCCTTAGCCTAGTTTTCTTGGTGTTTCCTCTAGGCTAAGGGAAGAAGGGCACAAAGGAAGCACTAATTCCCCCTCTTCAAAGGTTAAAAGTGTTTTTTCACTTAATTAAATCTAATTTTACATTGAGGAGGGCCCATTTTGACTTAAAGGGCTCACAAAGCCTTTAAGTGATTCAAAAAGGTAGCCAACCTTATTATTCACTTACTCTCCCTTCATATGGAGTGCCCAACTAAAAAGGAGAGTATTTAAGAATGATTGGAATTCAGTAGAAAGGTTATGCTTATATGATAATTGATCTTGAGGTTAAAGCACGAAAACGCTTGACCAAAGACTTGAAAACGAAACCATTCAAGGCCAAGGTTTATGGATGAAACCCCTATTCCTCATCTAGGGCAGCATTATTTCAGATGCTGTAACTGTGCAACAAATTCAGGAAACTCAATAATTTCTCCATTGGAAGGGTGGTGAATTGGTTTGGAGATGCAAAGACTTGTTTGTGGGAGTCTACGCCAAGGATTTGAGGGATGTTTGAGGGCAGTGAATTTGTGGGATTGTCAAAGACCCCTTAATTAAGGATTGTATTGGAGATTGCTTGTTGAAGACCCCTTGTCCTAGGGTTGCATGGATAGGGACATAAAGTATATTATTTTTGCAGCTAGGTGACTTGATTGGAAGGCCTATTTTGAGGTTTTGAGTAGCTAATTTTAGCCATAACACTTGCTGTAAATTTCAATAATTATTTGAATAACTATTCTATATTTTATTCATCATTTACAGCACCCTTTTGTGTTGGATATTTGCTAAAAATCAGGTATTTAATGTGCTATAATTTTCCTACAAATTGATGTCAAAGGGAATGAGTTTGGAGGTGGATTTTATACCCTAAAATTCATCATAATATTCCATAATTTTCTGTGAGGGTTTGAGTGATTTATTTCAGCTTTTGTGAGGGTTTTTGAATAACTAGGGTTTGCTGGAAAAATCAGAAAATTATCTTCTTTGGTTAGGGTTTGAATCAATTTATAAATTTGCATATTTGAATAGGGTTTGTTGAAAAAACCTTTTGTTTCAGTTTCAGCCCTACAGGGAACATTTCAGAAAGTAGGTCATCTCATCCTCCATAGAAAGTGGTTCACCAAGAAACATAGAGAGAGTGAATTTACCCAATTGGTCTGAGAACTTGGCACGATGGAGGAAATTACTTCTCAAGGAGGGCTGAGAGATCCATGTGAAGGAGTGTCAGGGTGCCAATCAGAACAGCAAGCTTGTCGAGGCCATAACTTAACAACCATAACTCAAACAACCATTTTCAAATAGTATTGAAAATCTTAGAATGTGTAGAACATGATGAATGTGTCTAGCACTCTGTTCAGCGAATTCTGAGCCCCCAAAAACCACTACAGAATGCCCAAAATCACATATACATTTATGACCCATTTTTGGTATAACCACTAAATCTGCTTGTCCTTATCGGCCAGTCCATTTTGTCCTTATCCATCCATAAATTATGGCTTATTGAACTCCCAAGGCAAAACACTTTGTCTTCCCCGTTGAGCATCTTCTGTTCTTGATGTACTTAGTTGTATACATTGCACTGTTTCATCCAAATGGGAAGTGGAGTGGTTTCATCGCAAAACATCTCTCCACAGAGACTTTTACCTTTCTATAAATAACCCT
Organism: Torreya grandis; assembly: GCA_037957365.1. Taxonomy (NCBI): domain Eukaryota; kingdom Viridiplantae; phylum Streptophyta; class Pinopsida; order Cupressales; family Taxaceae; genus Torreya; species Torreya grandis. The sequence continues at coordinate 1,045,456 of JARHVA010004906.1, forward strand.
CATTTTCAATAAAGCTTTCATTTGCATTGCAGTATATATCATCTGTGTTTATTGGATTTATTTGCCTTTGCTTTGATTCATTGCTTTTATAGCACATTAAGTTTCTGCAATTTAGTGTGTTGTTCACCGTTTTGCCAATCAAATCAAGATAAGGACCATATTCAAAAGTCTGCAATTTTATCAAGTTGAAACTTGGGAATGTTTATTTGATCTTTATATCACAAATTTCTGTTATAGTCTTGACGTGGTGTTTCCAGAGAAAAACTCAGCCTCAATCATTGGACTTGAGAAGAGTTTTGTTGTTGTTGTTACTAGTCAAATACATAAGTAATGATTTTATAGACATTTGAGCAACTACCCAATACTCCCCTTTTTAATTCCTACAATATTTTGTTTGATTTTCCTTCTTGTAAATACAGAATTTCCTTCCTTTGGCTCAATACATCCCCTGTTTGATATTTTTCATTCCTCAACTTCTTTATATCTTGCTGTGATTGTTTATTGGCTACTGGTATTGTAATGTTGCCGGCAGGATAGAGGGATGCATGGAGTAAAAGAAAAATCAATAGAAGGATTGAGTAGCTGAGTTACTATTTTCAACAGAAAAAAGTTAATAGAACACTTAATGGTACGGCGGTGGGGAGGTTTCTTATGTATGCAAGAAGAATGTGGGTTAAGCCCACACAAAGACACTTTTAAAACCCTCTCGTTTCATGTTCTATTTGGAGAAATATTCCTTACAAACAGAATATTCTTATTAGCAAGCTAATATTTTCGCAATCAATATTGATAAAGACATGAGAGCTTCTACCAAAAACTCTCTGAAGATTTTTTGATTGACATTTCAGATCACACTCCGAACCCTCTCGTTTCATATTCTATTTGAAGAAATATTCCTTACAAACAGAATATTCTTATTAGCAACCTGATATTTTCGCAATCAATATTGATAAAGACATAAGAGCTTCTACTAAAAACTCTCTAAAGATTTTTTGATTGACATTTCAGATCACACTCCGTGATCCAGAATACTCTTATTTTAATATTCTGATTTCAACTTTTATTTCTTAATTAAGGGTCAAGCCTCATGAGAACCCCTAATTAAGTGGTTGTAAAAAAATATTTAATAGATTTTGCTTTTTGGTTTTTCCATGTGGTATTGTGTTTTTTTCATTTTCTTTCTTCGCATCCTATTTTCATATCTTGGAAGAGTTGTATTCGGAAAGCGTGCATGCTATGTATAGTACCTATGCTAGTTTGAATTTGTTGTACTCTATTTATTATGCCAAGAGACGTTCTACAATGAGAGGGGTGGAGAAGAGCCCAATGTCGTGACCGTGTTAGAGAAAATGGCCGACAGCTATTTTAAATTTAGTTTAATATAAATAAATAAATTTGATAAGTGCTAACACAATATAAACTAGCATACCCATCTTAGATAAATCTATGTAAAAGATGCCGAGAGATATCATTCTCGAGGTGCCTCTCTTATATTGAATTTGTGACATAAGTGGAATAGGCACCTCGAAAATGATATCTCTTGACGTCTTTGACATAGATTTACCTAAGATAACTATACTAGTTGAGTTATATAGTGGGAGAGTACCCAGATTGTACAAGTGGAAAGATCTCTGTCTCTCTTGTGCATATTCTTGCTTCATGTTTTCCCTTTGTTTATTATTTTCTCTTTTTAGTTGTGAACTCACATTAAAGGCTAGAATTTGTAAATACACCTAATTGATGGTGAATGGATATTATGAAGGTGGATATACAAACAAGTTCAATGAAGCAATAGAAATGGATATGCAAGGTGAAGAATACTATGGAAGACATTGATCTCGGAGGGAAAATAAAAATGGAGGATGGAGAACTAGTTTGTTGCAAGTGGAGAAAGAAACACAAAAAAATGCATAATAGAGGTCGAACAATGCACTGATAAAGGACCATAATCACCAGATGTGGTTATGAAACAAATCAAAGATAGGGTAGGCAATTGATGACGACAAATAGAGTAAGGATGAAATGTGATAAAGGTGGAAATAAATCAGCAAACAATTTTTAAGTTTTTTAAAATTCAATATATTATGGTCATAAAATATCAGTGAGGCATACACATGGTGTATCATATGGTATGAAGAAGATTTCCATGGGAATAATCAATGGATGGAAGAATAAACAGGGAAATTTTCATGAGAGAAGCTATAGAAGAATGGAGATGAGGGTTGTCAATTGTTGTCAAAGAAAAAGAAGGAATTATATTAATGTCCATAAATGACCAAAGTAGGTGTAATGTCCCTTTTCAGTCCTTTCCAACATTCTTGGAAGATCCCAAGAATCTTGGAGTGAGCCATTGTTATCAGGTAGGGATTCTGACAGCGGCAATTAGTTCAAAAGATCAAAATGTCTTATGGTACTTTCCGGATGTAGTTTCGACTTTCTGGGAGCTCTCCACATTTCTTCAAGAAGCTTACTATTTTTGGAAAGCATTTATTTTCATTAAATTGGATCTCCAGTAAGCTTCTAAGTTTGTTGGCATCTTTAGAATTCACTGTCGGGCTATTTTTGTGTTCTCCACAAGTTTGGGCAGATGTAAGGAAAATGATCAAAATATTATATAATTAATATTTAAGTTGTCAAAGGTTGAATTAAAAGATAACTTATATTAATTATTTATAAAGGTGAACATTAAGTGTCTTACGGGTTCAAAAGTAATTTATAAAATAAGTCACTTATATGGAGATTAAGTGTTATTATAACATGACTTATGTTGGAGCCCAAAAGGCAAAATATTATAAAGTCACTTTATTTAAGTGTGGAAAAGTTTATTTAAAAAGTAATTTTTAAATATAACTTCTGGAAAGTTCCTAGGGTGTTATAAAAGGAGGTTGTGGGGGCTCATTTCAATTATTCTTGTTTTGATATTTTCTTGAAGTCTCTTGGAGAGCTAGAACTTTTGGTTCTTTGAAACCCTAGGACGAAAACCCACCTAGCCAATCCTTAGTGGATTCATTCAAGATTCACATGTTCGGATTTGTCGCAAATTGAAAGATTGGTGGTGTGGACGAAAACCCATTCAACCAACCTTCAGGCATGGCGTGGATATTTGGAGATTGGTTCGATTCATTTTGAGAGTGAAATAAAATCTATTTGTGGCACCTAGTATTAGGAAGCATTTTCTTATCATTACAATTGTCAAGTGATATTTTTTCAAAGAGGTGCATTGAAGTTGGAAAAGAACGAAATAAACCCTGGCTATGAAACGTGGGAAATTTGGAGGGAAATAAGCACTTCTTTTGGAGAGCAGAAACTTCATGGAAATGAGGCGCTTAGGTTTATGATGTTGTTCTACACCTTCAAACTTCTATAGTTGGCTGTTCCATTTTGTTTGGGAGTGTTTGGTAGAAGTTTAGCATGCTTCTTCAGTGGGTTTGATGTGATAGAAGCAGTTGTGCAGTTTGGGTTTCCTGGGTATTGTTGTTTTGGCTTCAGTTGTGGGTTTCAGTGAGGTTTGCAGTGTTTCAGAGTGGTTTCAGATTGCATTCTATCTTCAGCAATGTGCAGAGCATCTTCAGTGCTTCTAGATTCAGATTTACAGTGCATCTTGTGAGTACTGAAAGTATTTCAAATAATATTATCATTTGAAATCTCTTATTGCAGAAGTTGTATCTATTTCAGTTTGATAATAAAGATTTCAGCTGTGATCTTCATCACATTTCATTATTGTTCGATTGGATGGATAACCGCCAATCATATAGCATTGCATTACATTTCATAATGTTAGTGCATGTGCCATGCATGTTAGTGTATGTTAGATTTGAATATATTTGCATGAATATCACGTTGGAATTCTTTAGATTCTTAGAAAAAAATTAGTTAGGTTACTACAGCATGTCATGAGATTCAAATGTACAATCAATTACATTAGAAAAATACTAAAGTAAAAAGAACCCTAGGTTCTGCAAACTAACTAAACACTAAGCACTAAAGCAAAATAAACATAACTTGAGAGGGCAGACCTAAGGTGGTTAATCCCTAAGCCATAAGGATCTATGTACAACAGCAAATAGTCATGTGAGGGAAGGACCCCCAAAATAAGCAGGAAGTTGATAAAGATAAAAGCAGGAAACCAGGATAAAAACCAACATTGTTACACACACAGCAAGGCGCAAGCAAAAAGAACCAATCATGTCACCATCTATTACTGTGAGAGGGCCAATGTAGGATTCTATAATATACATACAGGAGAGTCTTCAGCTAAGGGGGAGGAGCTAGACAATCCTAGGAGGAAGCAGGGTAGACCTAAAGTGGTTAATCCCTAATACATAAGATTTATATACAATACCAAATAGTCATGTTAAGGAAGGACACCTCAATGAAGCATGAAATTGGTGAAGATAAAAGTAGGAAACCTGGACAAAAACCAGCATCATTACAGACATAAAGCAAGACACGAGCAAAAAGAACCAACCAAGTCATAATTTACTACTGCAAGAGGGCCAATGCAGGATTAGATAATAACCAGAGGAAAGAGTTTGCAGCTAAGGGGGGGCAAGCTGGACAATCCTAGAAGGAATCAGGGTACTCCCCTTAGAACCTCTCCTAACACCCAAGGTCGGTGAACATCTAATGGTAGAGAAAAAACTAGTAATGTGTGTTTGTTGTCTATTCCCCCACTCTCCCTTCTCCACCCATGACTCAGCCTCTGGACAAGAGGACTAGAAGGCCCTCGACGCTGAAACAAAGCAGCCAAGATGCCTAGAATGAGAGTGAGCAAGCTAGCACAAGCTAGAATGAAAAGAGAGAGACCTAAAAGAAGCTTGCAAATGCCAAAACCTAAAATTTCTTTGATACCACTTGGAGTGAACTAACCTCGAGAATAAGTGATAATAATGTAAAAATTATATTGAAAGATTGTTTTCACAATAGATATATAGTTTATTTATATAATTTTGTTTAGTACATAATAGGTTGTGCCCCTCCATTATAGGAATATATTATTGACACTAGTTACATAACAATATCAAATAGTATGATATACACAAACTCTAGCACAACCATAATTTGTTATAATTGTAGACAGATCTCCCTACTTGGTTGCCTCGTGTATTTCTAGTTGTCTACGGCTTAAAAGATCTCAATTCCCTAAGAAGCACTTCATGATACAAATTTCCACATTGACTCTTTAATTAAAAATTTAAACCATTAATTTGTTAATATACTAGTCTACTCTTATATTAACCTTCCACAATTGGCCCAATTTGTCTACTTGATTAACTGTTCTTTGTTCAATTGGACATCTAGTTTGGCTTCATGGACAACCTTCCTCTACTAGACTAGTTGACCTTTATTAGTTGACTCTTCTTACTTAGCTAATTGACACTAGTTTCTTGGTTGGTGAAAATTTGATTGTTTGAGATCTTTCCCAATAAATAAATAAAAATCACTAATGCAGTCAACCTCTAGTATCAACTTTGGGAAAGTACAGCACACAATTAACATTAAAACTTGTCAACAACATAGATATCATAATTGAAGATGGAGAATATTTGGACCGGCGAAGCATGTGGCCTCCTATCCTAGGGTTCATCTCATGGTGACTATATTTAAACGTAATATACATATAACCTTCTTCATATACTCTCCTACCCCATTTCAGAACGATGTCCCCGTCCCTGTACCCATCCCCATACTTGTGTCCCATGTCTCTTGGTGACTGTTGATCCTCGGCTTTGGCACAAATGGGAGAACATTTATGGTCTCCCTTTCTATAATATATTTGATACAAATGGATTTCTGGCCACTCTTCAAGATGCTCAAGAAAAAAGATTTTCCTTAACTACAAATAAAACATTTTTGCGATATCTTAAGAAGATTGTTGCTTAGTATTTGATAATTCTTAATATCTTGAGGAACTTGCCTAGGTCTTAGTTGTAATTGAAATAATGTCTATTTCATAGGAGAATGAGCTCCTCTTGGGCTGTAATCCTATTCAAAGGTTTTGTTTTTCAAGATAGTCGCAGCTAATCATTAGTCTACAAATAAGTTTTCATATTCCAGAGTTTTAGGGAAAAGCCAAACTTCTTTTCAAAACTCATGGGTCTCCCATGGAAATTATATACCTAAAGAAACTGCATTTTGAACAAACAATCATGTTTTGGGAACAAGAGATGTGTGCTTCTAGCCTACGGTTTGTTTTTTGCATATGATAGTTTCAAATTTTTAAACGCAAAACATTTATAGTTTGATTTGTTGCTTCCATTTCTTTGACAAGTCTTACTGATCCATTATGATTCTTGGAGATGAATCAAGTGTCCTATTGTAGCATCACACCTCTTACCTCTAACTTGCATTGGATCAATCAGGTTTTTGTGGCCAATGTGTTAAATACATTTGTGGGAATTATCCTTGCAAATATATTCCTAGATCTGGGCTACATAAAAGATGAATTGTACAAAATTTTCATTTTGATGATTTCTATTATTGTTGTGTCTACACGAAGGATATGAACCAGATAAACTAGATCGAAGGGCTTTCCTAGAAGAGCTTGTGTCTCTAGAAGTCTCTAGAGAAGCAATTGTTTTTTTCAATGCTATGGTGACTCCAATCTAATGTTGATGAATTGATATGTCACTTAACATATCTACCGTGTTTCCTCTACGTTGGGTCTTGTGGCAACATGAATGGTACATGCCCAATTGTGTTTCATCTATCTAATGGATCCTAGGCTTCTTTATTTATTTATTGTCATGATGAAATCATAAATGTAAGTGACCATGACATTATGTTCCAAACATCGATTTTCACATGTAAGTTACTTGTTTGATTCACTCTTAGTGAATCTATTAATCCTCAAGTGTTAATCAATACAGGCATACAGTTTCCTTGGTGCGTGTTTTAAATCATATAAGGTTTTCTTGAGCTTACAAACTTGTTTATTTTGGTGCTAAGTGGTGAGAAATTTCATGCCAAACAAACATCGTAGGAATGTCATCTGTGAATCAGTCCAGGCTGTGGCTTTCACATTTTTTGGCTACTAGAGGTCGTCATGATGGAATTCTAACTGTGGGTTTTATGTGGAACTTTCTATTAAGTACTTTGTGGAGATAATTTTCACTCTCAACCTGCATATCTCTGATCTGGAGCCTGATATACTTTGATAATGGCTCACTCAGTGTTGAAGCTAAAATGTAATTGCTTTAATTTATCTCTGTTATCACAAAAATTTTCCAAGTCTCACCCTGGAGGGCTAATCATGGCACTTGAGTGTTACCCCACAGGAGCATATGCAGTTATGGTTAAATTTTCTCTTGTTCTTCCCAGCATTAATAATGTATTTGGTATTTACTTATTTACATATTAAAATATTGAAACATAACCATGCATAGCAAATGGTATAATAACTAATGTAACCATCTGGCACTAACAATGCCAATCTGAGTATAATATCAAATATTTATACAAAGCAAATGCCTTATCTAAGAACTATTCATAATTTTTTCAAGTAAAAAGATGATAAACCATAATCCAAATCACCTTTAGGCTTTGGTCATGATAACGAGAAATAAGGACAGTGGGAACCTTCAATCATGTATTAAGTTGGCAAAAAGGCAATTAAATTGTACAATTAGAAGTTCTCCAAAATATTTTAAGGAATGCACAGATATTGTGAATTTTTATTGCAAAAATAGTCATATATTTCCACCAGATCAAATCATTTTCCATAATCCATTGTCTAGATAAGTATTTTTATGAACAGTACAAAAGGCCAATGGCGTTCAATAGGTATACCTGAAATTCTCTTTCAACTGCATGAGCAGATTCAAGCAGCTTTCCAGGAGGTTTTTTCCGCAAAACATATCGCTTAACCGATGTGTATGACTCAGCTTCTAGAAAAAAGGTTGGATTTGATTGTCCATGGCCAAACTATATCAAAAATCATAAACACTTTCCATCAAAAGAACTCAAATATAAGAGATTTGTAACAATTAAGATAAATAATTGAACCTACACTGTTGGTTTCATTATTTGTTCCATGGACAAAAATAGAGTTGATATATTATTAACTTCAATGTCATGAGCAATGAATGAATTTCACAAGACTGGAAATGATTAGTTATAAACTATGGTATGTAATGAAGCAAGAAATAAAATCATCAGACACCATAATTAGTGATCAATAATCATAAAGCAATTCTAAAGAAAATGAATGTGTACATGGAACCTGTCCATTTGGTGTGACCTGACCGTAATGTAGGGCACTTGTCTCCACAATGACCAAGGTTCAAAGCCCAGGCTAGCATGGCCCCCATGCTAATGCAGCTTGTGTAAAGTGGTAAAAATGGATTCCCATCATTCAGTGATCCAATGAAGTGCAAAGAGTCGGTTAGTTTGTCAGCTAGGGAATATTGTATTGATACAGGGAGTCATGCTCCCCAATAATTGACAGACCTTTACCAAATAAAAAACTGCACATGATACCTAGAAATTGGCTCTTCAATTTATTGATTCTTTGATATAGTGAATATGAAAAAGAAAATTTCGTGTTTCAAAGAACAGACAAATTAAAGTGAGAAAACTATTCATCAATTCTTTGTTAAAATTATAACTAAATCAAAGAGAACAGGTTAAACCTTGATATACTTGAGTCTTGGCGAGACCTTCCTAATAACAACAAAAGGAACCTAAAACTGATTCATTAATCACTTTATTTCTAAATCACATTAATCCCTTTATTTCTAAAACACATCCCAAGAATCTTCATTTGAATTATAATAACAATGAAAAAGTCTAAAGAAGTGAAAGAATGAGCATGTCTAAAAATGCTTCAAAAGGCAAAAAACATTACTCCATTTGAAACATGAACAATGTTTTCACATGCACGATTGCACGTCTCAACTAAAAGTGAACAAAAATTTAAATAGATATAAAATAATTACTTGCTTGTCAATGTTAAAGATGCAAGACAATTCTGTGTATTTTTCATGTGCAAACATGCATGTTTGTCTTTAAATCATTTAAATTGCTAGCAATATGTGAAAGAAACCACCCAATACATGCTCACAAAGACAGTACCAAAGCTCCAAAATTTGGAATCATTAATGGTCATTCCACAATGTAGACATAACCACGCCAATAATGGGGAACCTCTACTCCTAGCCCTTTTCTTTGAAATGACTAATAAAACTCTCAAACATATGGAATATACACCAAATTACAAAGAATAATGAAGGAAAAGCTAGGACGAGATAAAAACATAAGAATAGTAACAAGAACTAGAAGACAAGAAAGTTTTCAACAAGTAATACATTAAGAAATAACCGAAGTCTTCAATGAAGGATACACTTGCATAAGGCAAGCTTTCTAGGGACTGAAAAAAGTTCATATTCGGTTTTTAAAGCCCATTGCAAATGGATTATTATGAGAAAAATACCCTTTAAAATTTTGAAAATAGGGTAGCCCCATATTTGTGAAATTTGGGTGTGTTGCTAACAACAAATGGTGACTTTATGGGGTAATACTCCATAATATTAATAGAATCTAGAATCTCTAGTTAACTCAAAGTTTTAGGACATGAGCTATCAAAAGATAAGTCCAGTCAAATAAGTATTAGCAACTTCTCCATTCACATTTTATGTATTGTAACTTGCCCGAGTAGAGGTTAAGAACGTACACAAAATGTGAGAATTCATTTACCAACATTTTTGGGATTAGAACTGATAGTTAGATTTATTTATCTAATTAGGTAGTTTAATTCATCATTAGGCTCAATAAAGCACGTGTGTTTAGTGTGCTAGGTAGTTGTAGTTCACTTCATTTTAGTTGTTGCGTCATCTCGATGTGTTTGGATAAGGAACTGTACTTCATTCCCGTCACTCTTTTTTGAGTGATTTTTGCCACTAATTGTGGACCTGATCTGGAGTTGTAACTGACTTGTAAACAGCTGTTCAATATCTATAAATATTGCAGCTTGGTTTCCAATATAAAAATGTTCAGATTTGGTGTTTATTGAAGTTTTGTAATCCTGTGTTTATATCATTTGGTATCAGAGCCAATCCGTTCTCTAAACCTGCGAGTACAAGGAAAGAAAGAGGAGGTGGAGACCCGAGGCACCCTCACTCTACAAATATTCATTTTGTTGTAGCACAAGCTCTTAGTCACAAAACCTCGTGCAAGGCCATATAGCTCCATGCTTATGCATTGGGACATTGCATTCAAACACAATAGTGACTCACGGATTGTGTTGTATTGTGCTGCGTTGGAACAACCTATTGGAACATTTTGCTTCCTACAAGCTCCGTGATGTACTGTTGAATGCATTATGGCAAATGATTCAATGTTGATATAGCATTCAATATTTGCTGACTATTTTGAATTTCTTTATTTGATTGTGTTGTAAGTGGTGCATAGCGTAGTAATTAAAGTTGAGCGTACAAAGGTATTGATTCACACTCCAAGAGATACTTGGACACTGCAAAACAGCCAAGCTTGCTCCAGAAGTGATCTTAAATATGATCTTTGCTGCATTGGAAGAGAGCCAAGGCTGCGTTGTACGTCATCAAATAGTATCAACACTCAAAATCACCTTGCACATCCAACTCAAAATCAGCATGGAGTTTCAAGTGAGGTGTGAAGATCAAAAATCAGTTTTGAATTTGCAAAACCAACTTCTTTTTCCTCTAAACCACCTTCCAAAATTGCGATTTGCTGGAGAATAAAAGTAAAACCACTTTTGATAAATTTGTGGTATTCCAAGAAGGTATGGTTTTCAACTAAAACTCTATTTTTCAGCATATAAATAAATATTTGTGCAAGTATCATCTCAAAATGATACGTAGGGCAGCTGGTAGCTTCTATTTTTTTGTTAAAACTCAACCAAGGGGAGGTCTAGAGTTCAAATCACAAGTCTTTTTTTTGGGTCAAATTTGTATTCATGCAAAAAGACAAAATAGGGAAAAAGACAAAAGAGGCTATTTAAAACATTATGTTCATAAAAAAAACCAAGAAAGTTATTATTTTGCTTCCAAATAGAAGGGGGAGGAGGCGGGGGACGGATAAATTTCTTTGTGCAAAAAGATTATACATTGCAATTGCAAATCTGCATTGGTTCTCCATTTTCTGGCAAACAACACAATGCATATTGCACAACTAGCAATGTTCGGTAATAGCGATGCCTTTGGGTCATGTTTACATGTAAAACTATCGTGATTGATCTACTGCTTCCATAGCCTAATATAGTTGCAACAAAGACGTATGGGCATCGTCCCTATAAATCATCAGAGAGAAAAAAGGTATACAAATTTCATCAAACCATCCCTCTGTTACCCATCACCACAATCGTTCAGCATAAACCCTGAAATTGGAAAAATCTGAGTATATAGGAAAGTTACACCTACGTACAAGGATTTCCTTCTAAGCATGTGCCATTGATTGAACAAATCCTTCTCATGTATTGTCTTGGTACCACGTACCACTGTCTCTCACGTATGTTAACGTCTCTTTCATGTACTGCCAGATATATAAAAAGGACGAGCCTCTTCCACATACCAACATGTATAAAGGAAGGGCGTGTATATCAAGAGGTTTGGTGTATCGAACTAATGATATATAGATAGAGAGGGACCTTTTTAGAGTGATAAGGAAACAATCCATCTCCCATACTTCATGCACAATATGGAAAATGGCCCAAAATTCTTTCTGCCATATTTGTAGCTCCTACATGGAGACAACTATGTAACATGGAAAACCAAAACAAAATCAAGAGTTGTTTGGAATATGAGGACATCTATAATGTAGTTGATGGCTCCTTTACCCAACACGCAATAGACATTGACTAGCAGTGCAAGTTTAATAGAGAAAACCAAAAATGAAAGCTCATTATCATGTTCAGAGTAACAAATGAGGTACAACCTCATATCCGGGATGCCGACATAGCCAAATCAGCTTGGGACAACTCAAGACAGTGTATGAGGAATATAATCAAAATATTGTCCTCCATCTCCAAAGTCATCTACACAGTCTCAAACTCAAGTCAAATGAGACAATTGAAGCCTTTTTGCGGCATGTTGCAACCTTAAGGGCCTCACTCCTAGCATTGGGCGAACCCGTGACAAATACTACTCTTGTACCCATTGTCTTGAGAGGACCACCACAATCCTATAAAGTGTGTGTGACCACACTGAACCTCCTAGAAAAAAAACCAACATTTGAACAGTTGGTAAACATGTTGCAACAAGAGGAGTCCATGCACAATGAGGCAAATAATGAAGATACTACACTTGCATCCAATTTCATTGGTGAGAACAAGCAAAAGTTCTCCAAGAAGCAAGGAAATCAGCAGAATTCAAAGACCTCACAAGGGTCCTCAAACAAGAAACCCTACCCTATATGTGGAAAAGGGCATTACATCAAATATTGTTGGTAACTTGGTACAATGGTTTGACACAAGGCTCTTCTAGTAAGAAGCCTAATCAACAGCAATCATCTCATAACCAACAAAAGTCCAATGGACAACACAAGGGAAAATGGAAAAAGAAACAACACCACCAAGGCAACCTTGTTGATCAAGAAGAAAACTCTAACAAGGATCTTCTATATGTTGCACGATCAAGTGAAGAATCAATCTCACCAAACTCTATCTAGAATATTGACTTGGAAGGGACCCGGCATATGACTAGAAGAAAGGATTGGTTCACCAATTTACAACCTTCACCCACCAAAAATCATGTTTCGTTGGGTGATGACACTTCCTATCAGGTCCAAGAAACTGATAAATCAAATTGCCTCTCCGCAAGAGTGACTACACTATCACAGGAGTCTTGTATGTTCTCAAACTCACTAAGAATCTTCTCTCAGTCAACCACTTGTTAGATCATAATCTCACGGTTGAGTTTGCATATAAAAGTGGCAAGAAAGAGTGTCTAATCCGAGATAAAAAGAGAAAATATCAAATTGTTGCACATGTATCAAGCATTGCCAAGATGTTTTAACTTGATTTGTTCCACGCAATAATCAAGTACTCATTGCAAAGGATCAAAACTCCGCAAACCTATGGCATCGCAGATATGAACATGTGAGTTTTGGATACTTGGTTTTTCTCAACCAATACAATATAGTTAGAGGATTGCCACACTTGAAAAAGAATGCAGATCTCTTCTCAAATTGTCTAGCAAGGAAGCAACATTGGGCACCATTCCAAAAGAATCCAAATAAAGCTAAAGGTCCACAAGACCTAGTTCATACTGATCTTTGCAGAAGATTGACTAAAACCTCCATTGGATATCAATATTTTCAGCTCTGTTGATGAATATTCTCGAAAAATGTGGATATATCTGCTCAAGAGAAAGGATCAAGCTTTTCAAGCCTTCAAAGAATTCAAGGCTCTTGTTGAAAATCAAATTGGTCGCAAAATCAAAGTACTATACTCAAATAGGGGGAAGGGCCAAGCGGGCGAATTCACCCATAATGCATTCTTCGCCTACTTGAAAGAACATAGCATTCACCGACAATTCACTGCCACCTATAGTCCACAATAGAATGGTGTTGCAAAGAGACAAAACCGCAGTATCATGGAAATGGTGAGTTGTATGATCATGGATGCAAGTTTGGCCGGAATATATTGGGCATAAGCAGCAAAAACTGCAACATACTTGTTAAATAGGTCACCAACATTTCCACTTGACAACATGACTCCACAAGAATCCTGGTCAAGCAAGAAACCATTAATTGCTCATCTTCGTGTTTGTGGAAGCAAAGCACATATGCTAGTTCCCAAGCAAAAAAAAGAACTAAGTTGGACAACAAGTCCACATCTTACATCTTTCTCGGGTACAACGAAGACTCAATGGGATACAGACTTGTGGATCCAAAGGCAAGAAAGATCTACATAAGCAAGGATGTTGAGTTTGATGAGAGAGGTGCTTCAAGTACACCCTCCTTGGATTCACATACAAGAGACAAACATGTGATCTATTCAAAAGATGTAGAGCACGGTGATAGTGATGATGGGGATGATGGTGATAATCAAACTCCACAACCCACAACTCGACATATGCCAAAGTTCTGTACAAGCTAGTTTTGGGTGTTCCAAACACATCTACTCCTAGATCAAGAACTCGCAGCAAAGCTCGAGAAGAGGTCAATATGGCCCTAATGAGTAGAGTAGTTGAATCAAAAGAGCCCACTAAAGTTCAATAAGCTCAAGTCAATACCTTAGAAAGAAGCCATGGAGGCTGAATACAAGTCTTTGATGAAGAACAACACATGGCAACTTGTAGATCTTCTACTAGGAAAGCATATGGGTTTTTAGAACCAAGTACAAGGCAAATGGCAACATAGACAAGCACAAGGAAAGGCTCATAGCAAAGCGGTATGTTGAAAAAGGAAGGCATTGATTATGAAGAGACATTTGCTCTCACAATGAAGATCAAGACAATCAATATGATGTTTGCTCTGGCTGCTCAATTTGGATGGAAAGTTCACCAAATGGATGCGAAAAGTGCCTTTCTCAATGGTGATTTTCCAGAAGAAGTCTACATGACTCAACCAGAAGGTTTTGTCATACCAAATCAAGAAAAAAAGGTGTGTAGACTCATAAAATCACTGTATGGTCTCAAACAGGCACCTTGACAATGGTACATCAAAATTGATGAGCATCTCATTCAAATCGGATTTAAGAGGAATCCTTATGATCCCAATCTCGAGCTCAAAAAGCAAAGGGGGGAATTGGTGATTGTTATAGTCTATGTCGACAATTTAGTAATCACAAGAATTTTAGTATGATTGATGCAACAAAGACAAAACTAAAAAGATCGTTTGACATGGCAAATCCCGGGCTAATCCATTATTGTCTTGGATTGGAAGTACGGCAAAAAGAAAATCACATTTTTGTGAGCCAAATGAAGTATGCCAAGACAATGCTTGAGAAATTCAGGATGATGGACTGCAAACCTATTGCTACACCTATGGAGGCAAGGCTTCAGTTGTTTCAATTAGATCCATTACATCAAGTAAATGCAACTCTCTATCAGCAATTGATTGGGAGTCTCATTTACTTGACCTATACTAGGCTAGATATCAGCGATGCAATGAGTTATCTCTCAAGATTCATGCAATATCCAAAATAAAGTCACTGGAAAGCAACTAACCAAATTCTCAGATATATCAAGGGTATAATTGACTTCAGCCTAGAGTAAAGAAGAACGACCAATTTTTCTTGATAGAATACATGGATTCAGACCATGCTAGCACATCTAGGTATGTCTTCTCTTTGGGTTCTAGTACAATATCATGGGGGAGCGAGAAACAAATTATTATTTCACATTCTTCTACTGAAGCATAATATCATGTTGCAGAAGGCGTTGTCTGCGAAGCGATATGGCTACATTGCATACTTAAAGGTTTGAGTCTTCTGCATAAACAGCCTATCGTCTTGCATTGTGAAAATGAAGGTGTAATTAAACTTGTTCGTAATCCAGTATTTCATGAGCGCACCAAGCATATTTAAGTACAAATTCATTACATACGCAAACAAATTCAATAGCACAACATCCAGCTCCAATTTTGTTCGACAAAAGAACATGCAGATATTTTCACAAAATCTCTTTTGCATGAAAAAATTGAGGCATTCAAAGAATCTCTCACTTGTTAACTTGAGACCATGCTGAATTAAGGGGGGAGTGATAAAATTATATTTATTTATCTAATTAGGTAGTTTAATTCGTCATAATGCTCAATAAAGCACATGGGTTTAGTGTGATAGGTAGTTTTAGTTCACTTTAGTTTAGTTGTTGAGTCATCTAGTTGTGTTTGGATAGAGGAATGTACTTCATTCCCTTCACTCTCTCGTGAGTGATTTTTGCCACTAATTGTGGAGCTGATCTGGAGTTGTAACTGACTTGTAAACAGCTGTTCAATATCTATAAATATTGCAGCTTGGTTTCCAATATGAAAATGATCAAATTTGGTGTTTATTGGAGTTTAGTGATCCTGTATTTATATCAAGAATAGAGTCCAGGAGTATCGTAAGCTTATTTGAGTGTAAGGTATAAGTCTTTCCCAACATAACACAGATTTGCAGTCAGTCAAGCATTAATAGCTCCAGCAGACCTATTACTTACCTGCTTGGGCATTTCCTCGATGGAAATACCTTTGGCTCACATATAAGCATAGCTCTACTGCCATAAAGCATCCATAGCTATGGTAGAGATTACCTAAATCACCCCATAATAAATACTTTGTATATAGTATATGATCGATAAAGATCAAGTAGGGATTCATAACCACTTTAGCAGGGAGAGGATGGACAAGTTTAAGATCTTCTCTCTTTTTTTTTTTTTGGGAGACCTTTTTGGTTTCCCGCTTTTTCCTAATACATTTAGGTAATCTGCAGTCCCTTTGACCTACTTTTGTGGTCATTAGTTGGACATTAATATATTTATCTTATCTTATCTTGCAATCTATGCCTTTTATCCTCTTATTATCCACTTGATGCTTTTAGAGTGATTTCTTTATGAAGGATAACCCCCCACCCTAACAAGAATGTTCTAACAAGAGTTGTAGGTGGAAGAAGCTTATATAGATCAGAAAAGACTAAACCTTAAGAGCTCATACATGGTTTTGGGAATTTACTACATTGGGATTGCCCCAAGTTAACTTTTAGTGCTTTTGTTCTTTTATTTAGTTAGTAGTTGTTCCTAAGGTCCGTTTACCCTAGTACTTTCTATTGTAAATGGGTGTATTCTTGAGTCCCATTGACCTAATTTTGGTCATTCATGGGCATTAATATAATTTCCTTCGTTCGTTCTTTCATTCTTTCTTTCATATGTTTAAAGTTTTAGTTTTACCTAAATCAAGATTCCGATGATGCTAAGTAGTACCTTGCTCAATATGTATCTCCTCCCACCAAAACACCCAATTTCGTATTTTAACTTTCTTTAGAATTCTTCTTTAGTTGGATGGAAACTTCAACAAACAACTTAAATTAATGTCAAGGCATTTGTGATGGGTCTGAAAGTAGTGTTTCAGGTATTGCCCATTTGTAGTAAGAGTTAAATTGTGCCTATTTAGAGTCTACAGCATGAATGTATTGTCTCTATGAATCTGTGATATTTGTTAAGGCTCTAATCAAAGAGGTTCAAGCTTTGTGTGTTCACCTTTCTTTTCATGTGCTTTGTCCCAAATTAACGCCAAATCTACAATTTTGAAAGCTTTGTTGGTAACTTTCTTGTCAAACCATCTCTTGGCAACCTAGGTGCTTGTTGAACTTGCTTAGAGCCTTTTCTTAAATCTATTCCACTTTAAAAATACGTAGCAATCTTTTCTTGACCTAATCACTTTCCCATACATATTATTTCACAAATAGATGTGGGTGAAAATTTGCTCTTGACCATAAACCAACAAACAAAGGGAAGTCTTCAATGCATTCTTTGTAATGTCCCCATTTTAAAATTAAATAATATTATTACTAAAATAAAGAGTATTTTTAAATAATTAAAATAAAGTAGTAATAATAATCTGATTTTCACTTAAGTTAGGGCCTTTTTAAGGGTCATGGGCACTTAAGGCCTAAAGTGAAATTATAAGGAGGTTCTTTTAATATTTTAAAAATGAGAGTTTCCCTCCTATTTTGGGCGCCACACTTGGGGCATGGATATAAAAGGAAGGTGAGTTGTTCATTCGAAGATCATGTTGAATATTGATTTGGAATCTTTGATCAAGTATGTCAAGCTTGATTACCACATCTTGAGGATGAAAACCTTCAAGAAGTGTCAAAAGTTTGAGGACGAAAACCTCCATTCCTACCTTGGGCAGCTCTATTCAAGGGCTATAATTGAGCTTTAAAATTGCATGTTTACATGCAAGTGGACCTACAACGGTGTTTCTGGACACCACCTATATTGAGGAATATTGCAAACCCTATCGAAAGCTGATTTTGGTGAATTTACAAGTCTTGGAGAGTGGCAACTTGCTTTGGGAGCTTGTATGTGGCATTGAAGACCATTCCATGGTGTGGCGACTTGCCTAGAGAGTTGAGCGAACTATTTCGAAGGGTTCATTAAAGCCTAAGATTGTTGCATGATATTTATATGATTTTTCCAGCTTTGGCAACTTGGATTGAGAGCTTGTTTTGGGAATTTTAGAGCTAATTTGGAGGGTTCGTGAAGCATAAAATATTGCACAATGTTTTATATTATTTTTCCAGCTTGGGCAACTTGCCCTAGGAGCTTTTTGAAGGTCATTTAGAAGATCGTTTGTAAGTGGAAATATTATGATATATTTTCTATAATTTTTTGAGGTAGGGCGAATCAGTGTGAGAAGGTTTTTGGGCATCTTCGAAGGGTTTTTAGACTCCATTTTTTGCAAGGTACAATTGTTATTAATCTCTAATGTATTTAGCAATAAAACATAAGGGTTTGAGGGTTTTATTGGAAGGTGGAGGCAAGGTTTTGATTCTGAAATTCTGCCCTTAATTTTCTAAGTTGGGCAATTCACTTGTAGGAGTTGTGCAAGGGTTTAGGGTGCCTTATTTGGTCCTAAATGATAGAGCATTATTTATTGCTAAAATTGATGGATTTTATAACATAATTCCAAATGGCTTGGTATGAATAAAAATCTGATTTTCTAAATTATTTCATGCAAATTATTCCTCAATTGTGGCGACTTGGTTTGGAGATATTTCATCATGTTTTAGGCCCTAACATTGGCCAATCTTTATATGGTTTGTATGTTGGAATTTTGTCTGCAAATTGTCTTCAGTGTGGGGGTTTTCCGAGTTGCATTTGGTGATAAGAAAAGGACATGGAAATCAGCTTGGTGGCGTTGAGGATTTGAAGTGGAAAATACATCAATTCAACTCCTTGTCTTCACTCGGTGTGAGCCATAGTGGCTAAATCTCAAGTTATTTCTCTGATTATTGTTGAGTGATTGGAAGTGTGAGATTTTCATTTTGGTGGTGCATATGCAACCCTAGGGTTGGCTGGATTTAATTTTCAAAATTCAAATTTTGTTTGGAATTTGTTTAGGGGTTTGTTGGAAAACCCTCTTTTGCATCATTGTCCCAATTTGGGGACATTACATCCTTGAATCTGTTCTTGTTTGCCCACAGGGCATGTTTCAACAAGGGGGTTTTCATCTACAATCCACATGATAATACTCAGCAAATTCTCGTTACTAGATTCCACCATCCCATTTCCCTGAGGATAATAATTTGAAGCAAATCTCATAATGACCAACCTATCATAAGCCCATTAAGTGAACTCAGCAGATTTAAAAGCAAGACTATTATCGTAGACCAAAGAATGTGATGTCCCAAATCTTTTAAGGATGTTTTCTTCTAGGAACTTGATAATCTCAGCAGCATTGTTCCTTCAATAGCCACGGATTCAGACCACCATGTACAATAATCAGTGGTAGCTAACACAAACTTGTACACCAAATTTGAATTAGGATTTACTACACCCACGAAATATAGCACCCATCATGTAAATGGTTGTCAAACAATCAAAGGTTGTGGCATAGCTGCATTCTTCTCTCTTCCTACAACAATTTGACAAGACTGGTAAGGATGTACATGTTGGTGGGCATCTTTGAAAATAATTGGCCAATATAGCCTACTCTAAGAATTTTATGTGCAATGGTGTCTGCTGAGAAAAGCCCACTGCATAAGGTTGAATGGAACTGCTCCATTATCATATGTGTTTCTTCTTTGTTTAGATGGTATATACCTTTATAATTTCTGCTACGATACACCAACCTTGAGCCTTCAACCTACAAGCTCTCAGTCCTATAGAATTCGAATTTTTTGTACACTTTCCACTGGTTAAAGAGTATTTGTGACCCTTGGTATGTTTGATATCCTTGTACCAAGGGTCACCCTCTTCTTCTGATTCATTAGTACTATAACACACACTGATTTCAGCTTTGAAAGTTCCCTTTTCAAGTTCCTTAGTGAATTCCCTTCAGGAATCATCTAACAAATACCTTGGCCTATAACTATCTCAGTAGGTTTTACTTCCATGTCATACTCTTGGATGACATAGACACATTTACCTCGCTTCAACCCCAACTTAGTTTGGTTCAACAGAGCTTTCATGATTAGGGCTAGGACAATTACATGAGCTTTATTGTGTAAGATGTATGGATTGAATTTCTTCACTACTTTTACCAAGGCGTAAGCTCGCTTTTCTAGTGAAAGATATTTAAGCTCAAATTCCTTTAGACTTGAACTCGTGAAGCTAATGGGCTCTCCTCATCCATATCGTGCCTCTGTTAACACTACAGCTATAAAATTCTCTCATGCAAATGAATATATATAGAAGTTTTTGTATAGTCTAAACTTCCAAGAACAAGGGCAGAGGCAAATGCCTTTTTAATATCTTCAGAGGTTTCTTTAGCTCCTTTGCTCCATTTGATCTTAGATCCTTGTTATAACAGAGTTAAGGCCCTCAATATTTCAGCAAAATTGGAAATAGTTTTCTAACAACATTGATTTTTTCAAAAAAATACCACAATTCTTTTTGGTATTTGGATTTAGAATTCTCAAAATTGAATCCACTCCATCAGGGTCAATAGCAATGCCTTCTTTTGAGACCACATCACGACAACTTACCTTTGGTAACACTAAATATGTTTTTCTAGGGGTTCAATGAGATACCATGTTGTCTACAATATTTGTTACTCCACACAAGTGGTTAGGTGCTTTTTGGCTTTAGAAAACACAATTATATCATCCATGTAAATCACAATACAATTTTTTAATAAACCCCTAAAACCAGCATCCATAACTCTTTGGAAAATAGCACCAGCATATTACCAAAACTGAACATACAAAGATACCAAGCAAGAACACAAGAGAGAACTTGAAAGAGAGAAATACTTCTTGGTTATATTATTGAGAGAGCAGCAATCACTTTATAAGAAAGCAACAACATAAACCCTAATACATGGGTGACACAAACCCTAAACCTAAAATGACTTAAATGAACATTAAGTCACGTTTACATTATTTGATAAAGCAAACTAGATTCGTAAAGTGACTTTATTACTAAGACTATAGTTTGACTGACCATTATAACTTTATGTTAAAAACTCTGACATCCTCCATTAATGGTTATTCTAGAAATACACCAAGCTTATCTCTAAATTTTACAAATTTATGTGTCAACAGACTTGGTGAGAATGTCTATAACCTGGTCCTACATTGGACAATATTGCAGTTCAACTTCTCCATCTTCTACGATTTTTTTAATGAAGTGACAGTGTACATCAACATGTTTTGTGCGCTCATGAAATATAAGATTTTTTGCCAGCTTGAGAACTCCTTGTTTATCACAGAAAAATATTGTGGGCTCTGATGAACATATAGATCTACCAGCATTCTTCTAAGCCGAACTGCTTCACATGTCCCTTTTACTGCTGCTCTGTATTTTGCTTCTGTAGAGGAGAGTGAAACTGCATGTTGTTTCTTGCCGATCCAAGATACTTCTCATGTTCCAAGACTGAACACATAACTTGAAGTAGATTTCCTATCATCCATGGATCCTACCCAATCTGGGACTGAATATCCACACAGTGGAATCTCCTTCCTTTTACCATATAAAAAGCCAAAGTATAATGTTCCCTTCACATATCTTAGCACACACTTTACTGCTGTCCAATGTTTAGCTTTTGGAGCTGTCATAAATCGGGCAATATAGCTGACTGCATAGCTCAAGTCAGGCCTAGAGGCTGTAAGATAGATCGAGCTGCCCACTAGTTTCCTATAGACTGACTCATTAATTGCTTTTGAATCAGTCCTGGTTGCAAATTTCAACCTGTAAAGTGCCCCAAAACCGGACAAAGTTTTTTTTTTTTAATAAGCTCACTAGAACCATGGAACATCTACTGAGATCATTCTTACTCAACATAGTTCCTCATTATAAGAAGTAAGTTTGCCAATGTTAAGTTCATAACAAGCTCTTAATCTAAGAATCGTTTCAAGGTCAGGCTGCATAACCCTTTAGGAACTTTTGAGATGATCAAATGAGTTCATTAAGCCCTATAGATCCGTTTATTAAAAAAGGTCCAACATGCATCTACCTTAAGCTCTTCTAGGTTAATTCATTAAGGTCACAATAAAAGGCTTTGAATATTCATTCAAAGGTTTAAGACATTGATATGTTTGAAATAACATCAATCATCTTTCTCCTGTGCCTATAGTTTGAATACCCAGCGTACTACACCTTTTAGTCTCTTCTTTGCATGACATAATAACTAAAAGACTTTGATAATATCTACAAGTCCATTTAGTTCACTGAACACTCATTTTATGGTGGTCACTTTGGGAAGCAAAAGACACTCCATTGCAATGGTTCTTCTATTGGCCTCCCATGTAAAGAGATGTTCTTCACTTTTTAGGGCATTGTGTAGTATATTGCCGTTTCAAACCAGCCAACTGCAAGCTTGGCTTGGGTGTTCCTTTGCTGATTATTTCATGTCCTTGGTAAAGCATTTCCATGGACTTGGTTAGTCGTTTTTCAATGATTATTGGTTGTTGGACACCAAAATTGTGTTTTTGTGGTTCTCAACAGATTCAACAAGATGGCTAAATTCATTCCACATTGCAAGACTAGTTTTACAAGCGACTTAGCCAAATTGCTCTTCGACGCCGTTTGATATTCTTTTGGTCTTCCCACCAACATTATTTCAAACCATGACTCACAGTTTGTGGGCCATTTTCAGCGTTCTTTGTGGAAACTCTTAGGGGCTTCCCCTTAACTTTTCCACAACATTCCATCTGCAATCAAATGGTCAAACAAAAGTTGTCAACCGCACGTTAGTGAAAAGTCTACAAATTTACCACCACACCTCTCTTGCCAAGTAGGATTTGAGCCATACTCACATTGAGCATGAGTACAACCAATCAATACACTCCTCTATAGCACATCCTTCATTTTAGGTCTGTCTTGGTTTTCAATATTTGCATGTATGAATTACCCTTATCTTTGCCTTTCCCCAGTTCCAATCACATGCAGAAAGAGCAAGATAAGGCCAACTCCTTCATCTGGCACTTGCAATCAATTTAGTCGAAAGTGGTACAGATTCTTCAGAAGGCGCAAGAGATGCAAAAACAACTCATGGATCACCGTGGTGTCCCTCATCATTTCTAGGTTGGGGACAAAGTTTGGATACACTTGGACAAACATCGTTTTCAAAAGTAAGCATGCAGTAAGGTCAAGTCTCTTTGTTATGGACCTTACAATAATCTCCAGCAGTCATCTAAGAATGTTTTCCACTAACCTTCTAGCACAGTTGGATATTCACAATGTTGTAAATGTTGATCTCCTCGAGCACTGCTAGTAGTCGACATTAGAGTCTAAGCTTCAGATCAGCCATCCTGTAGAAGTCGTTCCAAATTCTTAGCTTTCGTTGGATGCCAACCAAGTTTTTGACAGTAAGACTCCCTACAACCATCAAGGGTCAACCACTTACCTTTTTTCAAAACAAGATCAGCTTCCACACCACGCCATGTGATTTTCTCAGCATCAAATGTCTCAAGTGTTTCCTTATTTTTGCACGCATTGGATTCCAATGCTTCTATTGTTAGAAGGAACAATGAGGTATCCTAGGCTATAGATACTCGAGCTTAGTTCATAGTCTATAGTTTCATTTTTTATCCTATGTAAGTATAATAAGTGGACGTGTATCTTCTAGATTTTCCATAGTTGTTAGCATAGTTGGAATACTCACCTAAAACTCACGAGTTTTTTTTCAAAACGAGTTTTTCATGCTAGAACTTGCAGCCAGAAACTCGTCGAAACTTGTCAAAAACTCATGCGATCTAGGTATGAAGCCCGTGGACAGCAAAAAGGGCATTTCATTATTTTTTTCATCTGTTCTTCACTCTTGCTTGACCAAAAACCCACTCCAAACCATTTTGCACCATTTTTCAGTGATTTTGCATCAAGGAGACGAGATTTGAAGGAGATTTTCATCGGATTTCAAAGGCAAATTGGATTTCCAGGTAGGTTTTCTAATTTTTCTTGTTCTTTCTTCTTTTTTTTGCCTTCATTTTTCTTGATTCTATGTTTAAAAAACATCATGGATGTAGTGTAAAAAAGATTTAAATACATTTATATTGTTGAAAAGAAGATTTAGATTCATCAAAACAAAAAAAAATGACACATTTTTCTGATTTTTTTTACATATTTTGCTGATTTTTTTATTTTTTTGAAATTTTCTTCAAACCCTAGTTTTTTTTTTTAATTTTGAATCCTCTTTTTTGTTGAAAACATGTTTACAATCTTAGATTAGCTTAAATTTTTACTAATTTAAAGTAATTTTCTTATTTTTACATTTTTTTTCACATTTTTTTGAAAACTTAGTTTATTATATTAATTTTTTAATCCATTTTTTTGATGAAAATGTTTAGAATCTTAGATTAGTTTAGATTTTTACTAATTTAAAGTAATCAATTTTGATTTAATCTAATTTAGCTTGTTTTTAAATTTTCTATCAAAAAACTAGCAAGTTGTGCTTTCACTTTGTCATTGTGTGTAGGTTAATTGATAATGGCTTCTGAATCTGTTTTTGCCTCAGGCTCAGCCCCATCCATGCCTGAGGGATTTGTAGGTACTCGTCCAGCAGGAGCTAGAGATCCTGCTTGAAAATATGCATATGAAGAACCAAAACATAATTCAGTCTATTGCATTAGATGTCAAAATGTATACCGTGGAGGCATCAATCGCTTCAAATACCACCTTGTTGGTATCCCTCAACGTGATGCTAAGGGTTACATAAACACCAACGAGAAAATAAAAAGACAAATGCATGCCATACTTGTAGCTGCAGAAGAAAAAAAGGTGCAAAGAGCGAAGGCAAAAGCGGCAATGCAAACAGCCATAGCTTCTTCTCAAGGTGCTCCAATCAACCTTGAGTCAGATGATGATGTAGCAGGCATAGTGGGCTCTCTTCGTGGTCCACGTGTACGAAGGCAACCGCTGAAACCCACCACCACCTCAATCCCTTCATCTACCTCTAGTAGAGCACCAAGATCATGAAATGAAATGAAAGGATTTTAATAACGTCCACGAGACCACAACAGTCTATGCGACCCATCAGTCGTGCACATCTTCTTCAAAACGAGACCATAGCCACAAAACGTTCCCTAAGTTGCCTGAACTTTCTTCTTGAGATCTTCCCTTCTGTTGTGAAGTTTGGTCACGAGGTTCGCCGTATTACCCAGCGTTGTTGCTTCAAACAAGGTGTCCAGGTTGGCGATTTTCAAAGTTTCACCATAACTGTATCGGATATCTTTGTATGCCTCGCACTCCAAGAGGAAGTGTCGTTCCGTCTCCACCACGCCTTTGTTGCAAAAGAGGCATATTCTCTCCTCCCAATCCTCTTTGGGAGTTAGCCATCTACCCGTTTCACACCTAAGATGATGAGAGCTCATCCTAAGTTGGGCAATCAACATTTTCGCTTTCCACTTAATGTCTGCTCCTATATAGGGTTTTTCTTCAAAATCCCCTGTGGGGTTGAATTCTTTGAGGTAGTATTCCTTTTTACGGCCCATTTGTTTTGTCCACATGATGCCCTTGAATTTTCTTCTCACATATTTTTTTATTTCTTCATTAGTATTTGGGCACTCCTACATGCTAATATCCCACCTCTTTACCCATTTGTCATTTTGCTTCCTCCAAGTGTTCTTTCTTCTAGTTAGCTCTTCCTCCATAATTAGTCTAGGCCACCTGTGCTTCTTCATGTTTTAAATCTTCTTGAGGTAGCTTAGTAACCGTATCATCACTGATGCCTCTAGGGGGAAGGACCCCGTTTCAACAAGTAGGATCTCATACAGCACCGAATTCTTGACTTTGAGATTGCTTATGATGAAGTGTTTTTGGATTCTCTCTATCTGTTTTCATTTCTGATTTGACATACTGCTGCCCCAAATTTCACACCCGTAAAGAATCACCGGGATGACCAACAAACCGAAGAGTGTTCTCCTAGTCTTCCAATCCCATAACTCCGCAGTCCTGCACCTATTTTGAAGAGAGTACAACGCTTTCCATCCTCCTTGGATTCTTTTTGCTCTACACGTTTCCCAACTGAGCTTGTGATGAAAATCAAGCCTGAGGTACTTGTACTCTTCGACTATCTCTAATTGGCTGCCTTCAAAGGTAAAGGTATATTGTTTCTTTTTTCTTTTCAAAGAGAAGATCATTACTTTGGTCTTGCTTGTGTTCACCTGCATTCCAACCTCTTGGCAAAAAGTTTCAAGTGCTCTCAAATGTTCCCTCAAGCTGCTAGTTGTTCTGGCAATTAAAATGAGGTCATCCACATAAAGAAGCAGTTTTATAGCATCCTTAGCTAGTTGAATCCCCTCCCCACTATCCTTATTTAACCATTCTTCTAATTTATCAATGTACAGTCCAAATAAAGTTGGTGAAAGTGGGCAACCCTGTTTGACCCCTATATCGCTGTCAAAACACTCTGACATTCCATCACTAGTTCTGATTTTAGCCTTTACTTGCTCATATAATCTATGGACAGCAGCTCTGAGCTCACCCGAAACCCCCAGCTCCTTCATCCTATTCCAAAGTTTGTCACGAGGGACCGTGTCAAAGGCTTTTTTGAAGTCGACAAAGTAGCAAAAGGCCTCGTCTCCCTAAGTGTTCCATATTTTTTCAATCAAGAACCTAAGTGTAGCTCCATGATCAATAGTAGGTGCTTCGGTCTAAATCCAACTTGGCCCTTAGCTATTTTTCCTTCTTTTTCTGCCCACATGCTGATTCTGCGCTCTATCATGCTTCCGAAGAGTTTACCAAGGAGGGAATTAACCATGATAGTACGATAATTTGACGGGTTATTGGTATCCCCGCTTTTGAAGATAGGGATAACCACACTAGTCATCCACTCTTTCGGGAAGCCCTCTTGGATGGCCCTATTGAAGATGTGTTGGATATGAGGTGCCAATACGTCAGCACCCCACTTTAAGTACTCCACTTGCATCCCAACAATATCCTGAGCTTTCCCACTTGCTAATTGTTTTATGCCTTGAATGATGTCTTCGGTGTTGAAGAGTTTTGTATTCGCATAGATTATTGGGGTTCTAGATTTATCTTGGTCCCTCCAATATAGTAGCTTCGCATACTCAAGCCATTGGTTTCCGGTGATATTGTTTTTTGTTTGTTTCTTCTTTTGACGTAGCTCTTTCCAAAATCTTTTAGGGCTATTTTTTCCGAGGGCAAGCAGCTCTATTCTTCTGCTATTTACATACTTCTCTTTCTTATTCTGTAGCATCTTTACGTACTCCTTATGCTCTTTGTCCATACCTCTCTTTCCCAAATTTCTTTTTGCTATCTTGCATTCCTCATCGAACCATGGGTTTGCCGGGAAAGTATTTCTTATTCCTCTCTTTATGAGGCCATAGATAGGACCAAGGAGGCTATTAGAAATTATTATAAGGGGGACCACCTCAAGTTTGATCCTATTTGGGAGATTATTGACAGGAGGTGGAACCATCAACTCCACCAACCCATCCATGCAGCATGATACTTTTTGAACCCTTGTTTCTTCCATTTAGGCACCTATGCAGATCCTACCGGAGAGGTTATAGAGGGCCTCACTACTTGCATTCAGAGGATGACATCCACGACTAAGAAGGCAGACCTCATTGTTAACGAATTGCAAAGTTATAGAGAAAAAAGGGGTGGACTCTTCTCTTCAAACTTGGCAAAGAGAGCAATAACAAATCAACCACCAGGTATAAAATTTGAAATTTACAAGTTACAAGTTACAAAAGTTGATAATTACAAGTTCAAGTTTGTAAGTCTTCTTTTTTTTTTTTTTTAGATGTTTGGTGGACAAATTGGGGTAGAAAAACCCCAAATCTTCAAAAATTTGCCCTCCGTGTCTTATGCCGGCCTTGTAGTTCGTCCAATTGTGAGCGCAATTGGAGCTTGTTTGAGGCCATCCACACAAAGAAGAGGAACAAACTAGGTCAAAAAAGCCTCAATGACCTTGTCTATGTGCAATATAATCTTCAATTGCGCACAAGAAAGGTAGAGGAAATATCAAATGATCCAATTGTTTTTTGAGGATGACATTTATGATTTAGAACGACAGGCAATGGAAGAGGGGGGTGGATTTGCATTCTCATTGGATGACCTTGAGGATGACCCTGAGGAGGAGTCATTGCCAGTGCCACCACCAGCAGCTGCAGCAAGATCTACATCCAAGATGGAGGTAGAGAATCCATGAGCACAGCAGGAGCAGAGTCCTATGACTAGACCCTCTCCCGGTCCCCTACTGAGATCTAAACATGGGAAGTGGAAGATGTGAATTTGTAAAAACTGAAATATATTAATGTTTATGTAGTATTTACTTTCAGTTTTACAAAAACAATTTGCTATTTTCATTTTGTTTCAGACTATCATATCAGCGCATTGAGCATTCTACATGAGGATGCCATTTTGTATCTAATTTTCTTTCAAATCAATCAAATACAGCTTGTTTCTTCTATGTACTCATTTATTGACTCATTGGATGCATTTTATCTTTGAATTTTGCAAAAAAAATGCGTTTTTGATGAAGTTTAAGCAATTTTTTAAGTTGCTGAGTTTTTTCCAAACCGAGTTTTCCGAGCTTGCTGAGTACTTGCAAATGGTGAGTTTTCCGACTATGGTTGTTAGATCGTTGGTTAGCTTGTACATCTTATTTTCTAGGGATTTAGTTTCCCCTATTAGATAGGGGTGTATTTGCTATTTGTTAGAGTCAGATTTTTATGTTCTCCTACGTTGGTTGCTCCCAACAAATAAGAAGTTTAGGATTGTAAGAATCCCTTGATTATAGGACAATGAGAGTCCTATTTAGACAACGTTACCTTCCATTGAAAATTAATGAATATTGTAGCCTATTATTGCAAAGATTAGTGTCGCACATTCATACAGACCTTTGACTATTGTGCTCTTCATTATTGTGGCTTATGTAGCCATAACATCTTTTAATAACATGTTTCGATGACTAGTCAATTTAACAATGACCTTTCACTTATGAACAATAGCAATAATCACAAAGAAAGGGGACCCACAAAGCACACAAGCACTTCTAAGCGATATTATTATGGTAGAGGAGGAGAATGCTAACACATCCCCGACCATGGGGAACTCGCACCCCTAAGTCATGCTTCTAACTGCCAAAGGTTTTGGTGCATGTTGTGCCTTAAAAACCTACCTTTTCTTGCAATTATTAACAATGTGGAAATAATTCATACCCAACACCTTTCTGTTTTTAAGTAACAAGAGCTTCCACAATATAATATTGTTAAATATTTATATTTTGGAGAATTTTTTAAATTGTTGAATATTTAATATTCAAGTCATCCTTCAATGACCTATTATCCATGAGTAGTCATTTCTTTTAAAACATTTCCCTCATGTACAATGGTAATAATCACAAGCCAAGGTGTGTTTTGTGGTTGTCCCCTTGCCTTGTGATTATCACCATCGTGTGAGTGAACAGTCATATAGAAGAAATGACTAATCATAAAATATGTCATCGAAGGATGACTTGAGTATCAAATACTCCACACAATTTAAAATATCACACAAAAATAGAAATATCTAAATAATATTGCACTATGGAAGCTCCAATTACTTCAAAACAAAAATGAGTTTATAATGGATTATCCCACATTGGTAAGAAGTAAGAGACAAGGTAGGCTTATAAAGAACTACATGCACCAAAATGCTTTCCAATCCGGACGCATGACTCTAGAGTGCGATCTTGTGGACATATTAGCATCCTTCTCTTTGGTAATAGCATTGCTTAGAGTTGCTTGTGTGCTTTGTGGGTCGCCTGCCTTGTAATTATTACCATTGGACATGAGTCAAAAGTCGCAGAAGAAATTACCACTCATGAAAATGTCACTGAAGAATGCGTTGAGTATTAAATACTCCATGCAGTTAAATAATTCACACAAAATAAGAAATATCTAAATAATATTACACTGAGGAAACATTAACCACTGAAAAAGATAAATCAAATTACTTGGCAATTTTAGAACAGATAATTAAATTCCAGAGAATTTTATTAGAACGCACTAATAAATCAAGTGCACATGAACCATGCATGAATAGAAAACAAGAATATTCAACCGATGAAATGCTTGTATATGACATAACTCTGGAGAGAGAGAATGAATACCAAGTAATTAGGTATTTGGTGCCTCGATCTTCTGTTTGGAACTTTCTTGCATAGTGTTTAACCATTAACCACCCAAGGAAGTTTCCAAGGGCTAGACAGTTTTGGGGATCCAAAACTGGTTTCCTGTCCAGCAAATGTATACGAATACCACTGACATTCCTATTCCCCTTCATTGTTTATCATTTAAAGCAAGGCCAATATGGATCACAAGCAAACAGAATAATGCATCTTTGGGGCTTCTCACCAAGTGTTACTAGATTAAGCTGAAATCTTTGTAAAAATCTTGCCTCTGAACATATACTGGTAAATATATTTATATTAAAATTATGGAAATCGACATGCTAAAACAACAGAGCAGAGAAATAATTGAACATGGTTCATCTGTTTCTCTTGCCGATATGATCTCTGACACCTTTCATGTGAATGGTATTGGTAACCAATAATGTTTGGCACTAAATAATGAAAATTGGCATTCCATCAATGGGAAATTATACATTTTTATCTTTTCTTTATTTGTCTACATGCATTCCATTTGAAGTTCAACAGAACCAATACTAAAACATAATTACCAATGAACTAGAATTTTAAGATGAATCTAATGACTATAACCTGTAACACTTTGAATTTTTCCAGGGGGTAGGGAAAGCCTTCAACATTTGTCTGTGCATAACGAATAAGGGAGCCTTCATCAAAACGATCAGCTAACTGAACTTGACCAATCATACTGGAAGTTTGTGCTGCCATTTCTGATGCTGCCCTGAAATGCCCAATCCAGAAAAATATTACAGCCAAAATTTGGAGAAAATCAACACAGGCATAAAACATTCACGAAAAATGCTCCATGCACATATAATTGAGACATCTTGGAAATTATATGCCGGTTTCTAGGGATATTTGTATGGTCAATGTCGGTATAAATAGACTTATCATGAATAATATGAAATTAAAAAGGTTATGATAAGAAAATCATGCACACCAAATAACAGACTGAATGCAATGCACAGCATGAAGTTTTAAGAACATCTGAAGCTTTCTGCATCCTTCTCAAGATTTTTACCAAATATTTGTAGTTTGTTGCCCCTCCCTCTTTCCCCAACCCCAACTCTCCACTCCCCGCCTATTGTACATAGACTGTCTTTGGAAGAAACTTCTATCCAAGATTATATCCATAAGATTGTAAAAACTTTCTATTAGTTAAATGCCAAGTGACTCCTTTTAAAACTTTCAAGTGATTTTTAATCAGAAAATGATGTTTCTCATCCATGACAACTGCTTAAAGTTCCCAGACAATTTGAGTTTTGTAAATCGAATCTTGCCAGGATCATTAAAAGCTCCCAAAAAAACTCATTCAAAAGCAATTTACATGCACAAACAGAGCAACAAGTCTCTAAAGGTGTGCCCTCAGTATCTTAAGCCTCGAATGTATATCAAGTGCTTTGTTTGTCAAACTTACAAAAATTGGACTTCGGGATTAGCAATCAATCAAGCCCTCAAAGACAAGTGCCAGTTTGAGCTTTCTCCTTTCTTCAAAACAGATCGAGTCTTCACTTGAAAGGTGAGACTCATAATAAATACACTGTTAGGGATGAAAACTAAATGTAAAATGGCTGAAAATGAAACATGTCGTATTATTCATGACACAAAGTAAAGCAGAGATCAAAATGCTGTGCAGAATTTCATCCATTTTCTTTTTGTATGAATTCACCTGATTATATTTTTGAAAATTCAAACAGAATCAACAAACAAATTTATCAAAATGGAGATCAACTAGCTGGAGCTAGATGCTGATGGGGCCTTCGTCCAGCTCACGATTAGCTGGGGCCTAAGTTAAAGCCTCTACTATTTGGTTCACATTCTAACAGACGAGGTCCGATAAGCCAGACCAAGGAATAGAATATATAATCTGTATGCCAAAGCTTCTGCATAATAAAGGGTTGGTAACAAATAATATCTTCATGCTTAAGCCTCCATCTGAAAGTGCCATGCTGTACTATACCTAACTTCCATCATTGTCATATAGAAAGCCAATTTGATTATAAAAACATATAAAAATCAAACGTGAACTTGTGCATCCAATTTGCTTGTCCAAAAAAGTTCCAATCGTACAGGCTGTGTGTATCCAGTTTGCTTGTCCAAAGATATTAAATTACTAACACAAATACACTTAATATGAAATAAGCTTGATGAATATGTATGGTTTGGAATAGGGAGGGAACCTTAAAGCTCTTGTTATACTTAAGTAAAACAGAATTATCCTCCACAAAAGCTTTTCCAATTTTCTTGTAGGATTTGCATGTTGTTTTTTCAGATTGCTTGTGCAATTTTCTCTTAAATAATGGTTGATTTGGAAGGGTTGCGGGGTGTTAGGTACTGTACTTAACCTAGCCTGTGTTAAGAAACTGTGATTCCTAGAAAATCAACTAGATTAGCTTGGGAATTTCCTATTGAATATTGGATTGATCTTTGGAAGAGTGGGGAAGCCCCTCTTTCCAATTTTCTTGTAGGATTTGCATGTTGTTATTTCAGATTGCTTGTGCAATTTTCTCTTAAATAATGGTTGATTTGGAAGGGTTGCGGGGTGTTAGGTACTGTACTTAACCTAGCCTGTGTTGAGGAACTGTGATTCCTAGAAAATCAACCCATGGCTACATGGGGATGTGTCCCCCCTGTCCTGTAGCTGTCCAAGACGCCCAAGACCTCTTGTGACGGTGGTATGGGTGAGGCGGGGGTGGCGGGAGAACAGCCCATAGAAGTCCCAAAATTTTGAAAAAAAGGGCCATCCCCCGAACTTTAGAGACGTCCCTAAAGCATCCCCTTTTCAGGGGACGTTTTGGGGACTTTGTGATGTCCCCAATTTTTTAAATTTATTAGTTTTAATTTTATTTTAATTTTTTAAATGTATTTGTATTTCAACGACTTAAATACTAGTATAAATAACTTAAATATATTTATCAAAAAAATGCCTAGCATATTCATTAAAGACTCCATTACATTCTCCACAAATTTCCCACTAATTGGTGGCAAATGGTCTCAATCTATTTGAACCACTACATCGGTCTCGAAAAAATATTTTAGGGTCAAAAAGAACAAGCTCCAAACTCCACTGTATGCCCAATATATCATGATTTTTTTATCACCTTCTCCAAGCAAGAAGAAAAACAACTCTCATATTGCAGTCAAATAGACGTGAAATTTAAAATCAATCATTTTTATTAACATCTCAACTTAGCATGTTATTGTTGATGTATCTCTATAATTTACGACTTTGGATTAATGATTAATCATAATAGTTTTATTTATTAATTTATTCATATTATTTAACTTTAAATTTATCATTTGAATTTCAGCTTATTTCAATTTCTATAAGTTATTTTTTTAGTTTATTTGTAGATTTTTAATACTTAAATATTATTTTAATAGCTGTCCCCCAGTCGTCCCCAAAATTTTAAAAAAATTGCCATCCAGAAACCATGTCCCACCATCAGCCCACCGTCCCCAAAATTTTAAAAAAAATGCTATCCTGGAAACCCCATCCAGCTATCATGTCGTCCCAGAGTCTTAGGTAACTATGTATGGACCTCAATTCAGGTAGAGGTATGAGGCAAACTAATGAACCTATCAAAGAGGCTAGTGAGGTTAATCTAAGTGAAAATGGAGAAAAAATAAGACAGAGAGGATCTGCAATCCTCTATAAAAATTACTTGTTGGAAATCAAATGTAGATCTTAAAACAATTGCTTGCTGCTACTCCTTGAATTAACTTCAAATGGTAGTGAATTAGAGCATAAATAAGAGTAATAGAATGTGAGTTTGTTACTGGAAATAAACATAACAATAACTGAAAGCAAATCACATAACACAAGGCTTTTACCCTAGAAACTCCAATGTAGGGAAAACCAGCTTGGTAGTGTTTGCTATTGAATGTGTGTGTGTGAGAGAGAGAGGGAGAGAGAGAGAATGTATAGAGGGAAAGATGAAGTGCACTTTTATTCAGGTGTGCCTTATGTTTCATTAATTTCCAAGTAATTAGGGATGTTACAAGTGGTTACAACCAATTGGATGGTTACAAGCATATTAACATATTATTTATTTAATACCCCCCTAATTGACTTATACCAAAAATAACCCCATGTTTTTCTCGAAGTTTTGCAAAGAGAGTAAGGCCAAAAGGTTTAGCCATTATGTCAACAATCTGCTCTTCAATGGCATCGTAATGAAGACAAATGTCTACATTATCAACCAATTGTCAAATATGGTGATGATGAACCTCAATTTGTTTTGTTCCGTTACGGTATATTGGGTTCTTCAGCAACTTCAAGACACCCTGATTGTCATAGTAGCCTATCTACTAATTAAGAAAAAAATTGCGCAACCACACTACATCACAACCTGCATTGTTAGCTGCCTTGTATTCTGATGCAGTGGAAGACAAAGAAACAATATGTTTAAGTTTGCTATGCCATGAAACAACACCTGAATTCAAGGCAAAAGTGTAACTAGTAGTTGATCCCTGAGTATCCACTCAACCAGCCCAATCAGAGTCTGTAAATCCAAACAGCCTGAAATCAGCTAACATATGATGCAATATGCCAAATTCAAGTGTTCCTTTGACATATCATAAAATGTGCTTTGTTACTCACCAATGAACTAGTTTCAGGTGTAAGAAGAACCAAGAAAGGTAGCTAACAGCAAAACATAGATCCGGTCAAGTGGATGTAAGATAGATCGAACTGCACACCATCTATTGAGTAATTCATCAACCAATGGTGAATCATGACAAGCTAACAACTTCAGCCCAAACTTCATAGGTGTAGCAGATGGATTGCTCTTTGTCATCTTGAATTTCCCCGAGAGTGATTTGGCATATTTTATCTATGGAAAAAAGATAATATGATCAAATAGCCAAAACTCTACAAATAAACAATAATGTAGGTGGCCTGAAACAGTCATGTCAATTGCAGAACATAAATCAGATTTCACTTGTTGATATGCAGTGGCCTTGCTACCATTGACGGTGAGATCATCAACATAGACAATGAGTATCACTATGTCATCACCATTGCTTTTGACATAGAGATCCCGATCAAAAAGACTTTTTCTAAATCCACAATGTCAAATATGTTGATCAATTTTGATGTCCCAAGCTCGTGGAGCATGCTTAAGTTCATACAAGGACTAAATCAACCTACAAACCTGATAGTCTCAGTTGTGTACCCGATATCCTTCAGATTGTACCATGTAAACTTCCTCATACAAATTCCCATTCAAGAAGGCACTATTCTCATCCATCTATTACGCCTTCCAACCAAATTGGGTTATCATGGAGAGAACCAACCAAAAAGTGACCATCTTAGCGGTAGGAGCAAAAGTCTCTTCGTAGTCTATCCCGTCTTGTTGCAAGTATCCCTTAGCAAAATGATGGGCTTTGTATTTTTCCAAAGTACCGTTGCTTTACGTTTCACCTTATGCACCCATTTGCATCCAATACCTAAAGGCAAATCCACCAATTCCCAGGTATGACTCTTCATCAAGGCATCATATTCAACATGCATGGTTGGTTCCAACTTTGGCTTGTCTTGGGATTCTAGATATGATCGTGGTTCAATCCCATGGAAAACATCTAATGAAAGAACAAAATGAACATGCTCATCAGAATTAACAATCTATTTCCCTGTTCTTTGAGACCGTTCATCTAACTAAATCAGATCAGCCTCTGTTTGTTACAGAAATTACACTACCCAGGAACATCAATTACATAATAGTGAAAGTATACCACAATGCAGAGTGGAAGAACATTAGAGTAATTACAACTTTATTTCATAGGTAGTGCTCAGTACAAGTTGTTCAGTATAGGGTGGACCTGATATTCAATGCCCATACCCCGACATATATCATTTTATTTAAATAACAAGAGAACCAACGGTTGTCGGTTAAGCACAACTCTCAACCCAACTGTTCATAAGGACTCATTAGTACACTACCCAAAGCAAACAATACAATCATTAACAACATAACAAGGTCAGCTACCAAAACATGTAATTAATAATATGCTGATGAAAATGACATGACAGTCTACCTTATACCCTTTTAAAAGACGTCGGAGTCCCTTCCAACATAATCCATAGTCAACATAATAAAAATAAGACTGAAGCGGGAAGACAAAAGACATTCCTAAAGGAGTGGCTGCTATTGTAGAGGTTGTTGCTGCTGGGACTGCCAGATACCCTAGCTGAAAAGACTTGTGCGAAAAGTCTAAAGCTTTGAACAAGTGTTGTAGTCTGTACATCTATTTAGCAATCACTGTAGCATTATGTACATTTGCAGCAGGCACTGTAGCAGTTTGTACGTTCACTATCGAAAAGGATGTATTTGGTTGTATGTTTATTGTAATTGATAGTAAGGTCACTGTAGCAAAACAGTGTAGTAGTTGTATGTCACTGTAGCAAAACTGTGTAGTAGACATAGTCATTGTAGCAAAACATTGCAGCAGTCGTTGTGAGGCCAAATTTTACCTTGCTTATATTTCTTCCCTTATGCACTATACTTATATTATGTGTTGGACTCATTATTCAGATATTTTAAGGCACGGGGTGTCGTTACTGTTATTCATTAGCATATGAACAATATGTGATTGTGTATATGGACATTATGGATGTTTTGACTAGTTGAGCTAGCATGTTTACATCATTTTAATTTGATATATTGATACTATCAATACATTGTTATTTGACAAAATGATTTCTTATTCAATTTGATGGCCTTTTGAGTACTAAGATCGTTGTTGAATGCCATTATATACATTGTGTGTTTGGCATTTATTGTTTGTGATATCTTATGATGTATTTCCTTCGACTATTTTTGGGATTGGACATTTTGATATGTGCAATGAGTGTGCAGGTGACAAGAACGACCAAGTGATGGATTCTGTAACTCTACTAAGCATGTGCTAACCATTGTTACCTAGGTTCTTGGATTATTTCTATTAACCTTATATATGTAAAACATATGTAATCAAGAGGACCTACCTGTAAATTGTCTGGTGTTGGATTTAAATTTTCATTCCAACCTTACCCATGGATAATCTAGGAGGTTCTAGAAAACCAAGCGGATAGATATGGTCACTCAAATGTTTGGCAATGTGCAAAATTTGAATTTATAGTGGAAAGCTAATTTATTGTGATGCAAAAGACAAATTGTGACCTATGTGTGTAATTAAGTCTTGGACTTTTAGTGATGGGTAGGGTAAGATAATTTAGAATTTTTTGAGACTTTGGGGTGTACAAGTACCAACTTTAATGCCTTGGATAAATAGTAAATTAATAAGGATGTAAGAGGAGTTATTAGAGTTGTAAGAGGGGCATGGTGCCCATGTGACCTAGAAGAGAAAGTTATTGAATATATGAGAAGTAACGGTGTGCAAAACTTGAGGGTTAAGTCTTAGAAAAAAAAAGAGGCAAGTGTCAAGTTTCTATTGGGTGAGCATTTGGGAGAAATTTTAATTAATAAGTAGTTGTAGTTCATACCTTGTGGGGACTTATTCTTTTTTATTTTTCCTTTTAGCTCTTTGGTTGCTCAAAGATTAGCTTTAGTGAGTTTTAAGTTTGGACTAGAAGGAGAGCTTAGAAACGGATAGAGCTTTGGTCAAGTGTATGACCTAAAGCAGTGTTCTTATCATGGAATTCTCTAGTCCCATTGACCTAGTTTTGGTCATCCATGGACATTAATATAATTTCTTTCTTTCTTCCTTTCTTTCTTTCTCTCTCGTGCCTTGTATTAGTTTTATTGTTGATTTCATGCTTCTTTTATTGCTTTAAAAATGAAGTCGACCTTTGTTTGTGAAGCCTTTTTGGTTTACAACTTTATTCTCTTTACTTGGACAAATTTGGGCCTTGGACCATATTTATTTTAACCTTTTCATAGATGTTTTAGAAGGTATTGTCCTCCTTCAGGTGGTTGGTTTTTATGTGTTTTATTTGAATTTAAATGGCAAGGTTATGCTTCCAAAATTGGGCTGACCTCGTGTGTGTGTGGGGGTTTTAGAGGCTTGGGCTCATGCAAATATTTCTTGCTTGTAGAACAAGCTTAAGGTTTGAAGCGGGTCTTGCTGGGCAAGATGATGAAACCATTTCTCCCCTCTCATTGAGCTCGGAATGGGGCTTGTTGGATAAGCTAGTAAAACCATTCCTCCTAGCCACGCCCTCTCCCCCAACCCCCGCCTTTATCTTGAAAATTTGGTGCTCTTGCTATGAAATAACAATTGAATTTCGCAGACTTACTTATTTTTACCATGAGATTCCCCCTAGTCCCTTACTCGTAAATCTTAATAGATTATCTTGTTGATTGTGAAAGACTTTGCTTATGTTTTTTGCATGTGAGAAAGAAAGGATGCAAACCCTTGTAGTTAAGTTTATGGGTGTTTGGTTGAGATATTCCTACACCCTCTTCTCAAGTTGTTTGCCTACCATTTCATATACCTTGTTGCACCATGTTACCAATTTGGTTGGCTTATGTTTTTGAGATTCCTTGGCTTGGGGGTGACTCACTTGATGATGTCAAAATGGTTGGGAGGTGAGCATTTCCTCCCTTGGTTGTTTGAAGACTTGTTTTGGAGTTTGATTTGGATGAAGCTTTTGGAGTCTCTGCAGGTTATTGGGAATACGTTTTTAATTTTGATACATGGCTTTTATGCCTTGTAAAAGTATCTTTGATTCTGAAAATGTTTGAAAATTGTAATAAATTTGATTACTTGGAAAGATTTGGGGTTGTCACATTTTTTGTGCCCCCTTGTTGAAAGTAAACATTCTTTTAAATGGTATGACTTTCATGAAAAGTTTATGCAA
This sequence comes from Torreya grandis, assembly GCA_037957365.1. Lineage (NCBI taxonomy): Eukaryota > Viridiplantae > Streptophyta > Pinopsida > Cupressales > Taxaceae > Torreya > Torreya grandis. The sequence goes on from JARHVA010004906.1 coordinate 1,084,475, forward strand.
AGAGAAAGTGAAAAAAAATAAATGATTCATAATTGAAAAGGTTTGAAAAATTGAATATAACGTTTGTTATTTTATGCATTGAAAATTGTCAAATAGTTTTACATGGTAAATATCCTATAGGGCAGTTTTGAAATGAAATTTTTATGCTATCAGATCTGCATTTATATCTTCCTAAATTAATTTTAGTATGAAGTTCCCGTCTCACTGACTCCGCAGCATTTTAAGATTATTTTTAGGTGTTACAATTTTAAAGATGTGATCTTTTGAAGCTAAAAGTCTTGATTTCAATGCAATTGCTTAATTATTTCCCGCGATTTAATACTCATTTGAAACTCATCAAATATTCCCAAAATCAATTTTAGTTGATAAAATCCAATATTCTAAGAGTTCTGAATTTTTTACAATATTTTTATATACTATTCTAAATATTGAATAATTAAATATATAAAAATATTATGGTGGGGTTTCTAGGAAACCCCACCTAAAAGAATGCCAAAATATTTTTAAAAAGAGCTCGAACCTAAAGCCCCAAGCAAGTTAGGCTTAACAGGCCTGGCTAGACAGTTGGGTGACTTGACTGGAACACGGGCCCAAGTTTTAGACACAGGCAATTTGAGTTGTTCAGGTGAGTCTAGGTGGCTCGGATTGAACCAAGAAGGGACGATGAGCGGAGTTCAATTGGGAAACAGAGCAGAGCGACATTGGTGCCGAGTGAACAAGAACAACGTCGAAGGGGCTATGAAAGGTGAGGAGTGCTTGGCCTCGGCCTAGCCCACACGGTGCAGGGAGAAGCTTGGAAGGGTGTCAGGGGCCGTCGAAGCCACTGGTTAATGGTGTAACCACCAATAGTGCCAACGACCAAAAAATGTCGCTCGGCCTAGCCCAAGCCAATGGTTATCTAAGCGAGTCTAGTTAGGTCTGTAGGGCACATTAGAAGTCTAGGATTAGTTGCGAGGTAGTTCGAGGTAGTTAGGAAGCCATGGTGGCCATCGCAGAAGAGGTGTAAGAGACAGAGAATGCAGGGTAGTCAAATAAGAAATGGTAGAGATTGTTGGTGGCGCCCAAGTTGCTTGTCAGAAGGAGCTCGCCGATCCGAGTCAGGGAAAAAGAGGAACCCAAGCCAAGAGCCCGAGTTGAGCCGCAAGTACCTTAGTCGGCTAGGAGTGTAAAGGCCCATGGGTCGTGTTGGTGTTGGCTCTTTAGGAGTTAGGACAGGTAGGTCCTTAAGGCACCCCTTACAAAAAAACTTTGCCTTATAAATTATATACCAAACATTAAACAAAATAAAAATAATTTATCAGTGCAAGTTTAGCAAAAGGCCTTAAGGACCATATCATTCGTTTGAACCAGGGAATGTAAGGGTGGTCCTTAGGGGTCAAAATTTAAACTAAAATTTAATCAAGTATGCAATTAAAAAATAAAAATGAAGTTTCAATCCTAGTTGTTTGGGCCTCCAAACCTGTTAAATCCTGAAACTGGAAGCACAGTTGTAATCCCTGGAGGGAATTACCAAATGGGTATGAAGGGTTTCATCCTCATACCTGTAAATCTGAGGGTTTTCATCCTCTGAATAATTGCAAAAGTTGTAAACTTTTCCTCTTGAAAAAGGGTTGTGTTTTTGTTCAAATGATTTCAATAATGATTCTTCTTTATTCCAATCTTCTATTATGCACTTTTCCAATCCAATCCTAAAGGAAATAAATATTTCTTTTAATTTAATATTCACCTTTTTCCAATTAGTGAATATTAATTATTTTTGGCCATGTATGTATTAATTAGTTTTGGCTCCACTCAATAATAATTAATGTCATTTTCCAAAGTTATAACTTAAATACCTTTTTGGACAACTTAATAAATTATTATTAGATTATTTCCATAAATAAATATTTTGAGAAGGGGACATGATAATCCGTCCCCCCCAAAATTGTTTGCCCTCAAGCAATTGCAAACTCAACTGCTCTAACTCTCCCCAATTGACCATCTCTATAATACCTGGATCCCAAATCAATCTTGTGAATTTGCAATTCCCAATCCTCGATCCTTCTTGTGATGTAGTTGGCTTCTGTTGTGCCATTGATATTATCACAAGCTGAAGAACTTGAACCAAGGGATAACTCTGCATCCATCTCAAACTTCAGTATCAGGTGTTTCAAAATATTACCCGAACTCCATAGCCGTTTACATAGGCAACCTTGAATGATAGAATTTATGCACTCTTTGCTGAGAGTGGTGACTTTAACCATTTCTCCACACTTCCCATGATGACAAAATTCATGCCAAAATATCAATTTTCTACCACTATTATTGTTGTCATACCTTGAGCAATGACACTGGGTATTGTCAAATTGTTTATCATTAGTTGTTGATCTGAAAATTCCAGCAAACTGAAAACTAACACTAGTATCCGGTGAGGCCCTTTTCTCATGTGCATGCCTCTTAACAAGGTCTTCCTGCAACTCCACCTCATAAGCTTCTTGCTTCGACACATTCCTTTCATATTCTAAGCTATAATAAGAATGATCCAAAAGCACGTCTTCTTCTTTCAATGTCTTAGAAAAATTTACATCAACTTTACCATATGGAAGACTTGGAAATTTGGCATTAATCAAAAAATCCTCTCCAAATTCTTGCAAATCTGTTTTTCCTTCATGCTACACCATTACAATTGGCAAATTCTTTCCCTTAATTTTCTGTAAGTGTTGTTTTGCTTGAGTGGCTATCAACTTAACTTCCTTAGCTCTTCTTAGCCATTCATCACACATTTTTGGGGTTCTCATTACATCCTCTGCGCTTGTCTACAATGTAGTTAGTTTCTTTTCAACTACATTCTCTAGTTCATTTTCAGATAAGAACCTTTGGCTTGCATGTTGAATTCCTTTTGCTCCTCTGTAGATATTTAAGACTCGTATTTTGACTTTTTCACCTTCTTTATTTCTATACATGCCTTTAAATATTTTTAATATTCTTGCATGACTTGCAACATATCTAACATGGATTTTTGCACTATCCTCATGATTTTTGCACATATCTAACAGCTCTAATACCACTGAAATAACCCACTAAATTGTAATCTTGACAAATAAATATTGAAGCCCTGAATTTCTAATTTTTTTATTTGTTCTGAAAGATTGACAATTTGATTGAGCATAAAACATTACTGCAACAACAAATACGAATACCCATTGCTGAATATTATCAACTAGTTCAAACCTTAATGAAAATTGCACAAATACCAATGTCTACAAATGATAAATACCAATTATTTCTCCTGTTTGCTGCATTGGATTAATTATTGCAAGTACGACAACTTATAAATGTGACATTGGGCTACTAGATGGTTATCTGGGCTTGGTGGTCGTTCCCAAATGCTGCGATCTGCCCTTGGAGGGCTATGACAGTGTCAGAATGTGTGACGCCCTGCCTATAGGGCTGAAAATAGACCTCTAATGAAATCGCCCAGCCTTGGAGATCCAGTATGCATGCAACTCTGCCCTTGAAACCCTCATGCCAAACCTGAAAATATGGCACTCTAGTTGTTTGGGCCTCCAAACTTGTTAAATCCTAAAACTAGAAGCAAGTTGTAATCCCTGGATGGAATTACCAAATGGGTATGAAGGGTTTCGTCCTCGTACCTATAAATTTGAGGGTTTTCGTCCTCTGAATAATTGCAAAAGCTACAAGCTTTTCCTCTTGAAAAAAGATAGTATTTTTGTTCGAATGATTTCAAATTTCAATAATGATTCTTCTTTACTCCAATCTTCTATTATGCACTTTTCCAATCCAACCCTAAAAGAAAAAATATTTCTTTTAATTCAATATTCACCTTTTTCCAATTAGTGAATATTAATTACTTTTGACTATATATGTATTAAGTACTTTTGCCCCACTCAATAATAATTAATGTCATTTTTCAAAGTTTAAACTTAAATACCTTTTTGGACAACTTAATATTTTATTATTAGATTGTTTCCATAATTAAATATTTTGAAAAGGGGACTTGACAATGCAATTATTGGATGCATATTCAAATAGAGATGACTAACAATATACGATGGTTCATTTTGCTAGTTTGAATCCCAATGCTTCACCCTAAACAATCACTTGATACAATGAGTGTCTAGTGGACCATTGAAGCTCATGAGAGATGTGTTATTGTGAACCACTACTCATGAAACATGGGTCACATAGATTGGATCAATACTAAACATGCAATTGATTCCCCAAAAAAATGAGATCTGATAATGATGCACTGCAAAAAGACCAAATACATAAAAAAGAAAGAGCTAGGGAGGTCCAAACTTGAATGGATCAAATGGCACAAAACTTGCTAAGGGGTCTCTAAATGGGGTGAAACTCCATGGTTAAGCATGCTTGAGCTGGAACAGCACTAGGATGAGTGACCACCCAAGAGGTCCCAATTATTGCGTGCATGTCTCGGCAATGATGGTTGACACAATGCGATGGTTAATTTTTCTAGTTTTAATCTCACTATTGCACCCGTGTTATTATCACCTAATGCAATGATTTACAAGTGGACAATACAAGCACATGAGAGATGGGCTCTTATGAAACACTACTTATGAAATATGGGTAGCATAGATTGACTAAAGACATAGATAAATGCCCAAAAATAATACTGCTAGTGTTGCACTATACAAACACTAAAAACATAATTTTCCTCTAACAAGTCAAAGGCAAATAGGTGGAGATGAGTATAAGTTGTCGAGTAAAGAATTGGCTGCTGATGAAATCTTTTACGTTACAAGGTAAATGAAAAATGGCAGATAGCCAGATTTTGAGGATTTCCTAATTGAGTTTTAAAGGGCCATTTCAGATTGGATTGTTGAAGATCTTTTGTAACTTTAGCAAGAATCTTTTAGGGTGAGAGTGTTGGGACATGAAATTAATCGAGGTACCCGTTACGCTCGTTCCAAAGGGAGGAGATAGAAATCAGATTAGGAATTGGAGGTCAATAACCCTGCTCAATGTTTCCAATAAAATTTTAAATTAAGTGTTGTCAAATAGATTGAATGCCATTCTTCCAAAGATTGTTTCGGTCCTCGGATATGCAAACAGAATTTGTGGAGAGCAGATAAATTCTAGACAATTTGATCTCAAGCTAGGAGGGAATGAGTTGGGCTAAGACTCCAGGTCAGAAAGTCTGCATGGTGTTGATTCCCTTTGAAAAAGCATGTGATAGGATTGAGAGGGGATTTATTGAGCTGATGATGAGGATGGTGGAGTTTAGTGAAAAGGCTTTTCATAATGGCGATGCTCTTGTTCAAAGATGCTTCGTCTCAAGTGGATGTTAAAGGCTCGCTTTCTAATTCCTTTGCACTAAAAAGGTCTATTAAACAAGGATGTCTTTTGGTTATTTCCATATTTGTCTTGACAGCTGAATTTATTCATTATTTACTTGGGAATAATGTGTTTGATCTGCCACCGAAAGGAATTTCTCTTCTAAATGATGAACAACTCTTGGAGGTTCAATTTGCTGATGACACTGCCCATTTCCCCATTCTTGAGTAGATAAATATTGACCATCTTAGGGTAAAGCTAAATACTTATTGTTGAGTCTAAAATTATTGTTCCTCGAGTCTTGTGTGTTTAGATAGGTTGTAATGAAGCCCCTCCTTATTGGTTGATATCTCAAGAAAGGTAGCGAGTGGGATCATATAAAATAATCACATATTTCAGTATCCCCTTTGCTTTAGAGCCTTATTTTAAAATATTGAGGAATTAGACCATGAAAATGGTCTATAGGAAGCTAAGTTAGCGTCGGAGTCATTTATTGTCACAAGTTGGTAGGTTCCAATTTGTCAAAAAGTGTTGTCCTCGCACAATATCAATTATGCATCGTGTTGCCTTTTACCAAGTTCTAATTTTGAATGGCTTCACAAACAAACCAAGGACCTTTTCTGGTCTAATGGTAAACATGGATAGAAGAAAATTGGAATATTTGTGCTAGGCCAAGGACAATGTAAAATGAACACAATTGATGCAACAAGAGATAACATGACATTAACGCAATTGTACATGTTTTGCACTCATTTATATTGTGTGTATGAATTACAATGTACAAAGAAGCTCATAAGATAATAGAGATGTACAACTAGGCACAAACAACATTTAAGAATATAAAATAAGTTTGTTTGACTACAAAACATTCAATAAAGTGCACTTAGCCCATGTGACTATATTTAATAAAATACACTAGCCCGTGTGGCTATGTCTCACCAATTTCAATAGATGATCAAAACCACTTCGTAGATTCCAAGATGAGCCATGAGAATATTGAATCTAGCGGAGTATGGAATGCATGCAGACCACATATAGTGACAAGGAATCCCCAAACAGATAAAATTGAAAAGTTGAATGGCAGGAGTTTGAACACCTAGGAATGAAATATCTTGGAGTATGAATGCTTTGCCGATACCAAAAAGATCCTCATATGAAGATTCAAGCTCCATAAATTGATGCTCTACATGGAAGATCTCAACATTAAGAAGATAGTGTTGTAGTAGTGTGAGGATTGGATCCATAGCATAGAACACAATCAATGAATAAGAAGTTGTTGGGTGACTTCCCTACTTAAGAACTGAACCTATGCTAGGCATTGAAGTAAGAGAAGGCAATGCCGACACTAAAGCTGCAAAAAGTACACCTTGGAGTTGTGAGGAAGCTAACTTAGGATCAATACCCATTGTTTACCAAGGAAGGCAATGAGCAATATGAATTTCATCGTCCATTTGCAAAATTTCTAACTGAACCAAGGACAAAGAGTGGATTGTAGTTGGAGAGATCGACTTGCTAACAAGCGGAACCCAATGTATGACAGTTGTAGTCTCCAAAACAATGGGTCATTTGGCTAACTATAAGAGGAGTGCATGATGCCTAGTGGTTAGGATGGCGAGGATCTTGTAAAGAAGGTAGCGAAGGAGAATTGTCAATTTCTTTGACAACTATAGGAAGTGAAGATGACAAACTCGGATTTGTAGGTGGACCCAAGTTGCTAGGTGAAACTAATTTGGCTATGTTGTATGGCTGTGCACATGAATGAATTTGCAAAAGCATAATCTGGAACATTATCATCACTACTTGCATTAGCTTGGTCTGGTTTTCAATGTCTGACCAGAATCTATTCAAGAGTGCAAACATGATCAACAAGGATATGCTCAAAAGTGCTAATACAAATTGACTACTGTGAGGATTGTTGAGAGGTTTCCCTCTTAGATTTTGGGGGCATTTTGGATCAAATATGGGATTCATAAAGAGGATCCTTCAAGGTTACACAGTAAATGATCCAAACCTCTAGTTAAGTAGATATGAAAATGTCCTCAATGCAAAAACACTAGCCAACGTGGCTACATCTCATCGTGATGAGAGGTTTACGACAGGAAAATATGAGACTACAAGACATAAAACTACTGGTTAAATGGATTCTAAGGTCTTTCTATGGGGACTCTCCATGGAAAGTCTTGGTCAGAAGTAATATTGAAAAGGATAACCAGCTCAGAATGGTTTGTGTCCTGCTGATTTAATGTTTGGGATTTTAAATCTAAGGGGGAAAGTTATGCAATTTTTGCTTCTATCTAGAAATCTTAGGGCTTTGTGAAAGGTTTCATCAATCTCCCATATTTTTCTTGGATGGAAAATAAATGTCATGCTTATACATTTTTGTGGTGAAACATGGCCTTTAGGATAAGTGTTAAACATGTGTTAGAGATTGTTGAATCTTGCATTGGCTAGAAAAGGAATTAAATCTTTTGGGGATGTGTTTTGGGTGGGGGCTTGGTAAACTGGGATCAATTAAAACGCATTTAATTTCACTGATAGATACAAGTGTATTTTCAAATTTATTTCTAGAACCCTTGGATCTGCACACTTTACTCTTTGTCTAGAATAGGGTCAAGGCATTTAGAGAGAGTTGATTTGGATAAATGGCACTCCATTTCTTGAAATTTCTTCAAAAAGCTTGTACTCCATCTTGATTGGGAATATTAAAATCTCCTCTGATCTTAATAATCTTTGGCTTGCCTAAAGACAGCTGAGTGAGTTGGTAAAAGGGGTTGAGTGTACCTCCGCCCACCCAGGTTCAAATCTCAAAAGGTGCTTGCTAGTTACAGTCATTTGACTTGCAGCTGGTTGGGTATGTTTGACTAGCCCCAGAGAAGGGCTCGTTGCATCTGTTTGACTGGCAATGGTTGCGGTTGTTTCAAATTGCCCACTAGCAGTTGTGCTAGTTGGTTGCGGGGCCACATAATTTCACGTTTATCTCGATCAAAAAAAAAAAAAATCTTTGGCTTGTTTTGACACCTCTCTTGCTTGGTTTCATCGGTTTGAGTTGTTATTGTCCCCTTCCCTTGAGCCAAAGAAATCTCACTTCAGATGGCTACTGATGTAGCACAAGTTAGCACTCTTTGAAACCCTAAGAGAGTCTGGTATGGACAAGCCTCATTGCTTGGTATGTAGAGAACCTAAAACTATCAACCACCTATTTTAATATCGTGTCTATTACGTCTTTGCCTGGGAAAGTGTGTTATACGGGTGGTCCAAAGATGCCAAAAGATTGATTTTCTGGGTAGAGTATTAAAAGAATCTCTTGCTTTAGATGAACATAGCAATTTTTTTAATATTCTTTGGTTAAAATCCACTACAGAAGTGGTATGGTTTATTTCGAAGAACAGGAATGTGCCTTTCAGCAAGACAGCAAAAGCCTCATTGACTTCATCAGTGAAGTCAAACTTTCTCAAGTTATTGAGCAGGTATCCCTCGAGTAATAGATTCAGGAAGGTGGTCTCAGAAGTTTTTCAACACTGGTTGCCTTACAAACAGATAATTATGCTGGGGGTAGGGGGAGGATCCATAAGCCCCCTCTTCATCTGAATGTTCACTATGTTGAGCAAGCAAATAGCGCAGGGCCCCAGAATGCTTTTGTCAAGGCTCCAAGAGCATAACCACATGTGGATCATGTTCAGATGCCAAGATCACAGTTGCAGAAATAACTAAATAGGCAGAAAGATGATACGCAAGTTCAACAAATACATGATAGTGCTGGAGGAGATGCAGTTGACTGGGCTAGTGCTAGAGGAGATGCAGTTTATTGGGCTCCTCCCATTACACAAACTAAATTTTCAGATCATGTTCCTGATTGAGTGTAAAGGTTGGATATTGGTCTTTAAAATGTAGATGATGATGGTTTGCCTCAACAGGATTTTCCGAAGGCACTTTTAGGAGGTGAAGCAAAGCAGAACAATAATGATCAGGCTCTCAAATCTTATCATGATGTGGCTGTTGAACTCATTGATCTTTCTTATCAGGGTAATGATTATGCAATTGGACAAGTTAATGAGATATTGTTGTCACGACAATGATAACTTCTCCAAGCAGAACTTGAATGTATCTATTTTTTAGGGATATACATAACAAGGTTAAGGAGGTGGGCATGATGAAGCCTCCTCAAACAATAATGATAGTAATAATGATAATCTAATTGAAGGGCAAAATGAAGCCCCAAGACCTGTGCAGAGGTAGTTAAACCATAAGGGTAGTCCCATAAACTCTTCTGAAACTATTGCTCACCATTTTAGCAGACAACACCATGTCTCAGGAGGATTTGGAATTCCTAATAGATATGAAACTTGAAGAAAGAAAGGCACCCTTGCTTTGAAAATCAATATCTTTATATAGTTGTGCAAGAAAGTTTGTTTTGTTTGCCTATTGTTGGGCAATAATTTCAATATAGAAACATTCTTCTTTCAGTGTTTTTCTCAAATACTTCAGTTTCATTTCAAAAATAGTGTAGATTCTTGAATTTGTTAGTTTCTTTAATTACCTATAAACTATCGTTGGAAGGTCCCTCGTCCATCATTAATTTTAAAATATTTTCATATATTAGGTTCAGTGTACCCAACTAGCAAGACAAAAAAACAAAAGTTTTTTTTAAAAGCTTGAAAACCGACACAAATTGACTTTTGCATCCCAAAACCAAGACTTCCGCAACAAAGTCCTAAATACCACAAATAGAAAAAAGAGTGATATAAATCCAAACACATAATGCCCAAAAATATAAAGTTTATTATGTTTTTCCAGCAAGATACGCAAGAAAAAGCTTCAACACAAGCTAACAAAAAGGCCTCATACAAGCAGTATTTTGTATCTCATACCCAAATCTTCCATAGCATACACTATCTTATGCATCTACTACCTAGAATCTTTTGCAGCCATTGCCCAGAATCTTCCGCACGCACTACCCAAAATCTTCCACAGCCATTGCCCAGAATCTTCCTCACCCACTACCCAAAATCTTCTGCAGCTTCAAAGATCCGCAGCCAAAAATTATAGTCAAAAGTTCTGCAACATCTTAAGCCAATCCCTTCTTCTGATGGGATCTAAGAATCATATGCCCAAAAATCTTCCTTTTCAAAGCTGATATTCTCTCTCAAAAAGAACTGATTAAGACTATCCAACATCCTCTTTTAATCCCACAACTGCATAAGCACAAATCAGAAAACAAGAACAAAAAAGAGTCATCTGAAGTAAATATGAGAGAAGTACCACAGTGACATCCTCAAATAACAATTGCCCCACATAGATCCTTGCATTCTTCAGAATAAAAAGATAGAACCTGGAAACAAATTCCTCAAAACCCTACTGATTGCTCAAACAACCAGCCCAACATCAAAGGAAACCAAATCCAAAATCATGCCATCGAATTCACTAACAGCCACAATAAACACCCAATGAGTCAAATCTGGTAATTAGAATCCCCATCAATAGAAGGCTACAGAAAAAAATAAGCCAGGACCATGATTTTCGACAAAGTAACCTACTCTGTTTATAAAACCATACAAAACTCTTGTTGTTTACAACAGCTTCCACAGGCAAATAAAAAACTAACAGCTCATCTTGATTTTCTGAAAAGTGTGGAATGTGAACACAAAAACATGCCAGATGAACTTAAATAACCATATTCCTTCCGGTTGGGTCATTCTTACCCCTACAAATTTTTCAGTTCTACACAGAATGAGTTCTCTCTCTCTCACAAATCGAACAGACGCAACTACCTTAATTTCAATGATGAAGAGAAATTTGCATACATTGTTTTTTTAAATTTGAGATCTATCAAACCTAAGGCTGCATTGTTTTCGTAGCATCTCCATCTCTAGAGTTCAATAAATTTGGATTATGTTCGTTGGCCATCCTCCTTTTGCCTCAAGCAGTATTTCTCCGACATTAACAATGGGTTTCCGCTCACAAAAAAAGTTAACAGCATATCTTAATTTTTCAAAAAACACATCATCTGATCACAAAAACATGCCAAATGAACTGAAATGGCCAATTTCCTTCCTGCTGGATGATTCTCACCACTGTGAATTTTTCAGATCTACATAGAACTTATTTGCTCTCTCACGAATCCAACAACCCAAATACTTCTGCAACCACTGCCCAAAATCTTCCGGAAGCCATTGAAACACTACCAAACTTTAGTCTTGCACAATAAAGTCTTTCAATGTTTTAAAACAATCTCCCACAAAAAGGTTTCTAGTCCAAGCGGTATCCTACCTTTCCTCTCTAAGGAGTTACTGTGCTTCACCCCTAAAAGCAAACAAATCAAAAAATTTAAAAGACATGATTGCAAAAATAGAATTGATTGTATTCGACATAATAACAAAAGTACATAGAGATGAATTTATATATAGCTAAACCAAGAGCTATCACTCCTTTTCTTATTGGCCACACTAATGGTGGCATTTACAAAAGGTGGTGACACATCACTAACCAACAAGTGCACATTTAATATTTACACTATCACTTGTTATATTTAATACCGTCACCAACACGTATTTAGACTATGATCTAATTAATTATTCTAACATTCTCCCCTTAATTCATCAGTCTTAAGAGTACAAGAGAGAATTTTTTAATGCCTCAAACCTCTCACGTGCAAGTGACTGACCTTCAATGTGCTTTGTGCCCTCATGAAACACTAGATTGCGAACATATTGCAAAACACCTTGATTGTCGCAATGCATAATCGTCATAGCCATATCTTGCAAGTATGTGACATTGTAACGTCCCAAATGGGACAATTCAACAATATTGGGGTTTTCCTTGAAACCCTAGCAGCCAAGCACGCAAAACAAACTTTAAACAAGCTGGAAATAAATAACTCAAATCCTAGCCATCAAATGTGTCATCATAGGAAAATTATCTAGGGCACAAATAATACTTTCTCCATTAAATCCACACACAACTACAGAACTGATATACCACAGAAAACTACTCAAAATCCTCCTTTATCCATCCAACAATTAGCTAAAATTAGGAATTCTAGAAATGATCATTTCATGAATTATTCTGGACCAAACCCTTGTCGAATTAAACTCCAAACCCTCAAAAAATCACAGCGAAGTAAATACCTTCAAATCTGAAATGTTATGATCAATTGTAGTTGAATGCCTCATAACAAATATGTGAAAATTATACAAATAATAGCTAAATATATGAATGATAATATTGGCCGCAATTGGCCCCTCAAAATGCTCAAATAATTCCCTAAAGGGAATCGCCCCACTGCTGGAATATCAACTCAGAAATATGCTTGTTTGTCTGCTCTTTTCCCTTCACACAGAAAATATAATATTAATTTTCAGAATGAAAATATGGTAATATAGGCTTACGGAAACCCTTCAAACACCCCACCAAGCTTCCAGCTGAAGTCGTCCCGGCTGCCCTAACCAGTCACTGCTGTAATTAATAGTTTTATGTCCTTCTAGGGCCTTATCCACAGCCCCAAGCCTGCACTGTCAATCTTTACCCTGTTCGCTTCCCTCACATGCTATTAGCAGCCCTTAAGCACAACTCATTGCCCCCTCCTTGGAGCTTCAAACCCTCACACTTGCCTCCCATGCTCCACAAACCCTAGGCGCTGCCCTAGGTGCCTTCAATACCTGCAATTGGAGCTCAATTTGCCAAACCAAACAATTAGAAATCAATGCAATCCCCTAGGTGAGGAGGCCCTAGTAGAAACAAGGGTTTTCGTCCTTGCTCTATTCCAAGATTTACATGCTTGAAGTCAAATTTATTATCCAAAACATAACATAACTTTTCAATGAATTCCAAACTTCTTTTATATACTCACCATTTTAAGTTATGCGGGAAAAGTACATAAAGGTCGGTTAGCTTTTAAAACCCACTTAAAGGCACTTTATGTCCTTGAGTCACAAAAGGGCCCTCCTCAATGTAAAAATAAAACAACTTAAGTGAACCCTTCACTTTTACCTTTCAAAGAGGGTAGTATGAGTTTCCTTTTTCTCTTTGTTTCCCATAGCGTAGGGAAAACACCAAAAATAAGCCAGGGGACATGTCCAAAGCCTTTAGGCCAAAAAGGGGGACATTACAAACATAGCTATATCGCTTTGCAAATAACACAATATTCTGCCTCAGTGGAAAATCGAGAAAGAAACTTCTGCTTCTTGCTATGAGATAGGATCAAATCTTAGAAAGAACAAATCCAAATGTGGATTTCTTGTCATCAATAGAGCCTGCATGATCTGCGTCTATGTATCCTGTCAAGAACTTATCATTCTTCTTGTATTCTAGGCCATGCTCCAAAGTACCTCAATATTCACTTTGTTGCTTTCTAGTGACTCACCTTTGGTTCATGCATGAATCTTGTAAGATAACTGATAGCATAGTCGATATCTGGCGTAGCGTAAGTTAAGTAAATGAGACTCCCAATCAACTAACGATAGAGAGTGGCATTAACTGGTGGTGATGGATCTAAACCAGACAGCTGAAGTCTTGTCTCCATGTGTGTTGCAATAGGCTTACAATCCATCATCCGAAATTTCTCGAGCATTGTCTTGGCATATTTCTTTTGAGACATAAATATGTTATGTCCCTTTTGCCATACCTACAAAAAAAGATAGTAGTGCAGTAGCCCAAGATCTATCATGTCAAACAATTTCTTGAGATCATTCTTAGTTGCATCAATCATCTTCACCAAGCTACCAATGATGACTAGATCATCGACATGTACTATGAGAATCAAAAACTCCCCCCTTGTTCCTTGAGGTAGAGGTTTGGATCATATGGACTCCACTAGAATCCATGTTCTATGAGATGCTCATCAATCTTAATGTATCAAGCTCAAGGAGCCTATTTGAGATCATATAAAGACTTGATAAATCTACACACCTTATGTTCTTGACCAAGTGTGACAAAACCCTTTGGTTGGATCAAGTAGACTTCTTGCAAATCTCCATTCAATTAGACACTTTTTACATCCATCTGATGGACTTTCCATCCAAACTATAAAACCATAGCAAAGACTATTCTAATAGTCTTTATCTTGGTTGTGGGAGCAAAATTCTCCTAATAGTCAATACCTTCTTTTTGTGTGTAACCTTTTGCTACAAAGCTTGCCTTGTACTTGTCAAGCTACTATCTGCTTTGTACTTGGTCTTAAATACCCACTTGCAATCAATAGGCTTCTTCCCTATTGGAAGATCAACACGTTGCCATGTATTGCTCTTCATCAACAACTGATACTCTGCTTCCATGGCCTATTTCCAAGGTTTTGACTCTTGGGCTTCACAAACCATTGAGGGCTCAAATAATTTTGCAACTGTGCTCATATGGGCCAAATTCACCACTTCACAAGCCATGCTACGAGTCCTTGGTCCTTAAGTGGATGTGTCTAAGACTCGATACAATTTTGCATCTCGAATTGTACTTGTATACCACTTGAGCATATGTTGAACAATATTAGTGGGTGGTGGAGCTGGAAGACATGGTTGACCATCATCATTGTCCTCGTCCTCATTACCACTATCAAAATTGGAAATGTTTACAAGAGTGATGCCTATATCAGGTGCCTATGTGTAGGGTGGATTGGACTAACCCTTCTCATCAAAGACAACATCTCTATTGATATATAACTTCTTGGTCTTAGGATCCATGTTGGATAGGCCTTTGACTTTTCATTGTACCCAAGAAATATACAATCTAAAGATTTTTCATCCAACTTTATCGTCGTCTTCTTTGGAATGTGCATATGTGTTTTGCAACCAAAAACACGAAGATGAGAGATGGAAGGCTTATTCCCTAATCATGCTTCTATTGGAGTGACACCATCAAGAGCTTTGTTGGGTGCACAGTTCAATAAGTAAACCACTATGTGAATTGCTTCTACCCAATATGGGCATGTTGGGTAGGCATCTTTCAACATGCATCGCATCATTTCAACAATGGTACGATTGCGCCACTCAACAACATTTTTTTGTGACATATAAAGAGCAATTAGCTTATGGCAATGCCATGTGCCTTGAAAAATATAGAGAATTCATTGTTGGTGTTCGCACAGAGCGGCATGTGCCAGATCCAATGAACCAGTTGGCCAATATATACTTGTGCCAAATGGAGCTCTAAAGTTGTTTTTCAGCTAAACAATTAAAGCACATATCAGTGGTCTTCTTAAGTGAGGGAAGGCCTCTCACCATGTTGTGTCTACTTAATGCAATCAGGTACCCAAAGCTCAAATGCCCATACCTTTTATGCCATAGATTGGTTGAGTTTGCATCTTTGACAACTAGAGTTTGATTGTCTTTGTGAACATCAAGCTGAAACATTTTGGCTACACTAGAAGCTCTTGCAACAATTTTTGAGATTCAAGACTTGTCTCAAATGAGACACAATTTTTTGTCATTTTGTTGATCAAATTCAAGATTGTGATCGAGCAATTGATTTACAGACAATAAATTTTTGGTTAGGCCTAGAACATACAGGACATCAATTATTGTACATCCATGATTACCAATTTGTAAGGAAAGATTGCCTGTACCTTAGACACTGTATGTTGTGTCAACTCTAAGAGATACATTACCAAGATATGATGAATGGTTTAAAGTGGTAAACCAATATTTCCAGCCCCAAAATCCATGTACCAGATTGAATTTGGAGGAGGGATCTCTTCAGTTGTTTGTGTAGTGTAGATAAAATCCTCATCTGAGGAATCATTATCTTATGCAATGTTCCCATGCTGATGTTGTGAGGAAGGCTTTTGTTTCCAAGTACATGTGGACTGTGGCTTTTATTGCTTCTATTCTTGTGGAGATTGTTGTTGTGTAGGCTTCTTGTTGCTAGATGAGCCTTGTGTGAATGCATTGTACCAGGTGTTACCAGAATTGCCAAAAAATCGTGATTAATCGCAATTTAAATGAAAGTGTGCCCTAAACCACGAAAATCGACAAGAAAAACCATTGTTTTTGCCTAGTCAACACTCAACATAACATTGAAAATCACATTTTTTACCTATTAATCATCAGAAAAATGTCAAAATTGCTAAAAAATCATGATTTTTAAAAAACATGATTTAAACCTGATTAAATCACAAAAAAGTCACGATTTTTAGGGTTTAAATAATAGAAAACCAATTTTTTCATAATACTTCCATATTTATCTTGGAATTGAAGCTTTTCGAAAAACATTAGAAAATTCTCCCAGATTTCCAACGAGAGGACAAATAGTTCCAAATTTTTATCAAAAAATCAGATTTTCAGCAAAAAAGCAAGGCTTAGAACTAGGTTAGTTATGAATTTTTATTTTGTTTAATTTAAATTACTTTAAAAAATAAAATATATTGCCATCTAAAATTTAAAAAACCCTAATTTTGTTTTTAACCTAAACCTTGACCCCTAGTTAGGGTTTAAAAATAGAATTAGGGTTTAAGATTTAAAAAAGAATTATGATTTTTAAAAAGGTTAATTTGATAAGAGTTTAAAAAAATTGATAAGAGTTTAAAAAAAATTATAAGAGTTAAAAAAAAATTGATAAGAGTTTAAAAAAAAATAAGAGTTAAAATTTTTTTTTTAAGAGTTTAAATTTTTTTCATAAGAGTTAATTTTTTTTTAATAAGAGTTGAAAAAATTGATAAGAATTAAAAAGATAAGAATTTAATTCTATTCTGAATGGCTTGAATATAATGAGGAACCTATGTTGGAGGATGAAGACTTCGACATCATGCAAGACGCTAGCTTCAGTGTTGAAGTCATGTCGCAAATAAGGGATGGCAACAACCCTGAAGGGATGTTGAAGTTTAGACCTGTTGATCCATTGCCATTGGCTTTGTTCCCCTTTTTGTTCCCTCTTAAACGACAATCGTATGCATTTTGAAATGCAAATGTAATGAAATTTAAATAGTATGAAAGTGATAAAAGAAAATAGTTAATTGATTTTGATGGCGTACTGTCTCATTTATCTTCCTCTCATAATTTGTATTTCTTCTCTATGTAATTGAAATGCCTAATATGTATCTCTATGTAGTGGAAATGCATTTAAATTATAAAAAAAACTATTCTCTTTTTTCCAAAAAAAAATTCACAGTTTTTAGTTTTTTTGCTTTTCCCCGATTAAATCACAATTTTTTGAAAAACACTTAAACTTTTGAAAGAACAATTTTTCCCCAAACAATTTTTGCTACTATGATACAAGCAATCCTTGAGTTCATGACTGACCTTTCCACAGATTAGACAAACCTTCTATGAACGAGGTTTGTTCTTTTGTTGGTGCTCCTAATTGTTTTGTTTAGGGGATTGTTTTGAATGCTTCATGGTCCTTTTCTCCTTTTGTCGTGATGCAAGTAAATGTTCTTCTTCATCGGCTTTTGTTGTGTGCATGGATTCTTCATGTTGCAACATATTAACCAACTTTTGAAAAGTTGGTTTTTCATTGAAATATTCAAAGTAGTCACAAAGATCTTGTAGGGATGGGGTAGTGCTCTCAAGACAATAAGTACCAGGGAGTCGTCTAACACTTTTTCACCCAAAGCTTGGAGCAAGGCCTACAGTGGTTCAACACAATGAAAAAAACTTTCAAATTTTTCACCTACCTTCAACTTGAGATAGTGAAGCTGACTTTGTAGATGAAGAATGGTATTCTGGGTTTTGGCCTCATAGACAATGTTGAGTTTGTCCCGGGCGTCTTTGGCTGAAGTAGCATTACGGATATGAGGTTGTACCTCATCCGATACCATGAACATAATAATCAACTTCACCTTTTGGTTCGCTTTGTCAAACTTACGCTGCTAGTCAACATCTATGGCATGTCATATTTTCAAATTACCTATGAGTTTTCACCTTGATCTTCTATGCAGCATGGTTATCCCCACGAAGAAGTTGTGAATCTAGCAAAACCAATCTTGGACCATTTCTAGCCATTTGAACAAAACTCTCTATGGGAAATGGATTGGTTCTTGTAGATGCTTAAATTTGGATTTATATGTTAAATTAGTCTTGTACACTTGACAAATATCATTTAAGGCTCTACTCTTCAATTCTAGACCTTCCTTGCAGTCGATAGACTCACCTTTGCCATCCCAATGATCCTAAATGTGTATCTTGTAGTTCGACCA
This sequence comes from Torreya grandis, assembly GCA_037957365.1. Lineage (NCBI taxonomy): Eukaryota > Viridiplantae > Streptophyta > Pinopsida > Cupressales > Taxaceae > Torreya > Torreya grandis. The sequence continues at coordinate 1,102,890 of JARHVA010004906.1, forward strand.
TGATATTCTGATTACCCAAATCCCCTGTAACCTACACTACGCTTGAATTATAATATATATCCTTCACTGTCAATTACAAAGCTCCAGCAACCTTCCATAAAAGTTCCATATGATTCTTTTATCTCTAATGTTAGTGAGCTGCTTGATAGACTGCCTCCTGGTAGAAGATATGTGATTGCGGATGCAGGGCATACCGATTGTCTGCAATCTGAGTTTGTTTTGCAGACTAAGCAGCTTCCCAGTCTTCTAGCTCACTTTTAATGTGTCGACAGGATTGTAGGAAGAAACAGAGCATATCTTCAGCTAAAAGTTGCAGGCTTAGGTCAATCGAGTTGGATGATGATCCTGTTTTGAAACAGAATACGGAAAAAATCTGAACCTCGATGGAGTGACCTAATGATGCTGTAGGAATAGGAGACACCTTCAACCTTAGCCTAAATAACTTAATAATTTGGCCCAGACAGCCTTATGCCGAATTTAACCGGAGCAATATATAATCATTGAAATCATATTCTACTATCGTAGAATGATCATCAACAGGTAGGTAAAATTGCATTCCTTTGTGCAAGTTCGGGGAGGAGCGACTCTGGTTAAAATATTTTGGAAACACTCCAATTTGAATGCATGTGTGTACATCAAGTGGCTTCAAACATTTTTTAAAAAAACACGAACGATAAAAGGCCAGCAAATTTTTCATATATGGTCGTTGGGAACCATCAAATTTTTAATGGGAAAATATTCGATCCAGGCGAGCTGCATCTATATTTTATTTCCCGGAGCAAAATTAAACCTAGATTTTTGCTATATTATTGTAATAGATTGCAACGAGTATAATCAATCTAGAAGCGTACCTGCTGAAGCTCCAAACTTGAAAGACCCCGATCGCAGAAATTCTCGCAGATTTGGGGAGGAGAAAATGGAGTTCGCAGTATACTTGACCCAGATTTATATGTGAAAGAATGAATGAAAGATTTTAATAACGTGTAATGAGACGAAGTGTACGGACCCAATGCTATATTAAAGATGTCCATGAAATCATAATTTCTTGATATAAGCGTTTGTCTTGTTATTATGAAAAGGAAGAGGTTTATTCTTGTTTTGATGATTTTAAAAAGATTTTTCACACATTTTTTAGAGATAAGTTATGGTGTAAGATGAAAGAATTTGGTGTTCGAGAGTATCTTAGAGTGGTTATCCATAGATTTTATGAAGAGGTTCAAGTTAAAATTAAAACTTTAACAAGTATTTTTGAAAGTTTTAGGAGCGACATCGGATTTAAGCAAGGATGCCCTTTATCACCCACTCTTTTTGGCTTATATATTGACAAACTTGAAGAATGGTTGAATTCGCAAGGTGGGGATGGTGTTCACCTAGGGGAATATGTGATAAGGCTCCTTTTATATGTTGATGACCTTATTTTGATTGTTAATTCCCGTCATGGATTGCAAGAGCACCTTAATGCCCTTGAGCTTTTATGCAGAGATGTTGGTATGCAAGTCAATCCCAACGAGATCAAAATCATGATTTTCTCCAACAAAAATAAAAAGACCAGCACACATTTCTCTTTGAGGGAAATATTCTTGAAGAGGTAAATTAATACGAGTACCTCAGGGTTGACTTTAATAAAAGGCTTAGCTGAGAGACTTGCAAAAAGAAAAGAACTTTTAACAGGCTTAGTTGGGAGACTTGTAGAAAGAAAAGAACTTTGGGAGGTTGGCAAGCATGGTATGCCCTTCAAAATAGATGAAAAAAAATTGAATTATGGGATTGAAAAACTATTTAGACTCTTTTTGGACTATTGGTAAGCCCAGTGGTGCTTTATGGCTGTGAGCTTCGGGCTAGCAGCATGTCAGAGTCCAAGTGGAAGCAAATAGAGAGAATCCAAAAGCACATGATCACCAGCAAGTTCAGGCTAAAAGTTTCAACTCCGTATGAGATCTTGTTAGTTGAAACAGGGATTGTTCCAATAGAAGCCATTGCAATGGTGCGTCTCGTAAGATATCTCAAAAGAATTGAGCAGTTGGAAACAAGTAGGTGGCCTAAGGTAGTTCTCAGTGAAGTGTCCAACAAAAAAAAAAAGTCTTGGATGAAGCAAAACAACAAGTGGATGATCAAGTAGAATATCTATCTGAACGCTTGTCATACTGATAGCAAAGATATAAAAGCTTTTGTCATAGATAAATGTTGCAAGTCTATGTGGGTTGGTATTTCAGGGAGAAAGAGAAATTATTACCTTGAGGTGTTCAACTCTACATGTGATCATCAACAAAAAGCTTACATTGGGGTGTATATCCCTTGAAGAGCTAACATTTTGATTGCTCAACTTAGAACTAATTCCCATTAGCTTTGATGTGAAATAGGAAAGTGGAAAAGGCCTAAAGAAACTTGGGAATAGAGAGTATGTGAATTCTACAATACAAGGGTAGTTGAATCTGAAAACCACTTTATTTCAGATTGCAATGCTTACACGGACATCAAGGCAAAATATGCGGACTTATTGACATCAACTTCTTAGCATGGTTTGTTTATAGAGGGGTCTTTGGAGAAAGTTGGAGAGCTCATTCTATCTTTGAATAAAAGAAGAAATGCAATGCAGAAGCAACTATGACTGGGTTGGTTGTCTCATAGGCTATTTATTTAGCCTCGTGGACGTTAAGAAATCTTTTTCTTCTTATTGCAAAATTTATAACCCCTTTTCCACCCCAATTTTTCTAATATATATCTTTATTAAAAAATTCGTTATATTGTTTATTCTTTCCTTTTCAAACAAGTTAGTTAAGTTGTCAACCTTCAAATTGTCTTTTTATTTGATATGGATGTCACTATAAATTGCACACTCTATAATGAAGTGTCATTATGTCTTTACTTCTCCCTTGTCATAAAATAAATATGTTATTGTTTCTCATTTTTCCTTGGGTATTGTCCACTTGTCGGTTTCACACCTAAGATGATGTGAGTTAGTCATCAATTGTGCAATCAACATTGCTTTCCATTTAATTTTCGCCCCTATGTATGTCTTTTCTCCTTGCTCCCATGTAGGGTTAAACTTATTGATGCAGTATGCTTTCTTCCATCCTAGTTGTTTTGTCCACATGGTTGTCCTAAGTTTCTCTCTTGCATACTTTTTTATTTCATCATTGGTGTTTGGGCATTCTTGCATGTTGATGTCTTATTCACTCATTTATTTGTTATTTTATTTCATCCATGTATTTTTCCTTCTGCTTAGCTCTACTTCTATTACCATTTTGGGCCATCAATGGCTCTCCATATTTTGCATCTTTTTTAAATAACTTGATGTTTGAATCATCGTTGATGCTTCTAATGGAATGATACATGTTCGACTAATAGAATCTCATATAGAACTAAGGTTTTGACTTTGAGATTGCTTATGATTAAATGCTTTTGGATTCTCTCAATCTGTCTCCAATTTAGGTGAAACACATTGTTGTCCCAAACTTCGCATCCGTATAGGACCACTAATGTGACAAGTAGGCTGAACAAGGTTCTTTTGGTTTTTCAATCCTGAATTCTACATTCCTACATCTGTTTTGTAGTGAGTATAAGGTCTTCCATCTTCCTTGAATTTTTTTTGCCCTACAGGGCTCCCAACTAAGATTGTTGTGAAAATCAAGCCCAATATATTTGTATTATTTCACTATTTCCAAAAAAATTCCTTCAAAAATGAAGTTAGTTTATTTATTTTTCCTTCATAGAGAAAAGATCATAACTTTTGTCTTTCTAGTGTTCACTTGCAATCCCATCTCTTGATACAGGAGCTCTACAACTTTCAAATGTTCTCTCAAACTATGGGTTTTTTTTTGCAATTATAATGAGATCATTTGCATATAAGAACAATCAAGTCTCTTGACCTCTAACCAAAATATTTAATGTCATGTCAAGATATGTCATCGCTTAAGAGTTCAATGGTCATCGAAAAACCATTTTAAAATGAAACGAGTTGTATAATTTACCTTCAAGATGAGGAGTTTGGATGACATCTTTTATAATGTCCCTTTACTACTTCCCTTCATCATTTATGGTGTGATTTGATGGGAACTTCTTGGAAAAATTATGACTCTATCTAAGACTTTCTTGTGAATCAGATATGACCTTCTTCGAAGCTAAAAGTCCTCAATTTGTTGCACGATACTAGCCCTGGTTTAATTTTGGGAATATTTGGTGGGAACGAAATCAAATAATTTTTAATGGTACAACCATACATATAAGTCAAGTTTGGAGTAGAATAATGGCTAATTTTAAAAAAAAACTTGTAAAGTCTAGGTTCAAAATTTTCAAGTGAGTTCTTGGTGGGAATTTAGATTCTTAATGAGACTTGGTATCTCTGGGGCATCTCCCTCTTCTACCTCTTTCAACAATCCTCAACATCATCAACCCATTAAATGGGTTCATCCTCCTCCTGGCTTGGTTAAAATTAATGTTGATGGAACTTCAAAAGATAATCCTAGAAATGCTAGTATGGGAGGTGTTTGTCATGATCATCATGGTAATGTGAAGATTTGGTTTGTTGTTGCTTCTACTAACTATGTTGAGGCTATGGCAATTTGCCAAGCTCTTCAAATATCTAAGTCAAAGCACCTTACTGATATTATTTTAAAATCTAATTCTAAAATTTTGGTTGATCATTTCAATAAAAAGTCTTCCCCCAATTCTAGCAGTGGCAGTTAAATGAATGTAAGAAAGACATCGACATACTCATTCAAAGTTTCAAGGGTGTTCAATAGAACCATACTAAAAGGGAATGAAATTAGGTTGCTAACTTTTTGGTCAAATCAACATCTAATTGGCATAACATTGAACTAGATACTAGAGTTAATCAAGAAAAACTAATTTGGGATTTGAACAGAGCTTTTAGTGAATTTATGAATGCTCACTTAACTGCTTCTATGGACTCTTGACCCCTATTTGTTGTTCTTTGACATTTTTCTTTATACTTTTGGTAGGGGATCAAATGCTTATACCTTGTGTATGGGTAAGGGAGGTTCTTCCTCCTATACTAATTGTATTTCTTCAGTCCATCATGATCTTCTTGTTTTCCTTGATTTGGTTTGCCAGGTGTCTCTTTGAGACTCGTTGACGCCCTTGGTAATATAATGTTATTTTAATATATTTTTTGCCTTTTATTTAAAATATATATACAAATATTAGGAGAGATTAAAAAATATTAAAAATAAATTTATGGTAATTAGATTTATAATTTTAAAATATATTTAAGATTTTTAGATATCAAGAAATGAATTGTAACAAAATTTAATATGGTTTTATAATTTTAGATACTAAAATCATGGATTAAATGCTTGGGAATGTCACTTTTAACTTATCTATATTTCATAAGTCATACATATAGCTTTTGCACACCCTTATCTCACATATGTTTGTCTTTTATGGGTCTAACTTTCCTGATTTGTTATCATTCACCTATAAGGTTTTTTAGTTTATAATGTCCCTTTTAGGACATAATTAGAACAATTTGGGTTTTCCAACAAACTCTAATAAGAAATACAATTTTTTAATTTTTTTGTTCAAACCCTAAGCAATTAAAAAATTTGAAATTTTTGAATATGTCAAAGGGCACAAATACAATACTTTACTCACCAAATAATTTCCCAAAATTTAGAAATATTACAACCAATAATAGTACATTTATATTTGATTTTTATTATCAATTCAATCGCTGAAAAAATTATAAAAAATGTCAGTAATGTATATATGCCTTCAACAATATATTTAAGAATGAATAACCTTATAAAATGTACTTTCAACTACAAGGAGGGGTCACCACCCTCCCAAATCTATTTGTTGTCCTTGGTGACGTATTCACTACCCTTTTAGGGCTTTCAAACCTGCTTGTTACCTCTAACTATAGTTGTTGCCCTACTAGGTCTCCCAAACTTAGGTGATTTCTCAAAATTTATGTGCTACACCCTTTTGATGCTCTTTATTATTACGTTTCATTCTGAAATGGTGTTTAGACACCTCAAACAACCCAATTTTGCCATCTGCAACCCCTGAGATGAGGTTGCCCCACTGAAGACAAGGGTATTCGTCCTTACTTCAATGTTATAATTAAGGGTTTTGTCTTCAATAGATCTAAGTCAAACAAATTAAATGTCCCTTTTTTCAAGATTAGAATAATATTATTATTAAAATAAAAAATATTTTTCAATACTTAAAGTAAAATAATAATACAACTAAGTTAGCCAAATGTTAACTTATTGTCGGTAACTTATGTTAATCTTAAAATAAATGAGAGTTTAAAGATTGATTTGAGGAAAGAATATAGAAGGGAAAAGGGAGGTTCATTTGAGGGATGCGTTATTTTTATCAATTGAAATCATAAGTTTGGGAATGATTTGTTTGACTTACATCCATTGAAGATGAAACCCTTCATTGGAAGACTAAAGTAAGGACGAAAACACTTACCTTCAGTTGGGTGGCTCCATTCAAGGGTCATATTGGGTAGATTTGATCAGTTGAGTGTTTAAACACTATTGTCAGGTACAACACATTAGTATAGGGCATCAAGGAGGAGTGGCACAACAGTATAGAGGGTAGTGACTAGGTTTGAAATCCCTAGCAGGGAAATGATCTGAATTATATGGGTAGTGAACACCTTTGGGGTTTGAAAGTGTCATTTGTAAGGCAAATGAAAGCCAAATTTGTTACAGGCATGAACATTGAGCTGGTGTTTTTGTTAAATTTTTTAGCTATTTATTTTATTAAAAAAACCAGTTTTGAAGATAATTTATTGGGCCGTAATATTTCTAAATTTTGGCAAGTATTTTTAATAATAAAATATGGAATTGTGCCCTAGATTTGAATTTTTAGAATTTTGAATTTTTTATACATTTAGGGTTTGAAAGAAAAAATTAAAAAAATTGTAATTTTCAGTTTGTTTGAAAACTCAAATTGTTCCAATTATGCCCTAAAATGGACATTATTAATGTCCCCTTTTTAAGTCAAAATAAATTAGAATCAATTTGCCGACATAAATCACTTTTTGGCTAACTTAGTCATATTATTATTTTACTTTAAGTATTAAAAAATACTTTTTATTTTAATAATAATAATATTCTAATCTTGAAATAGGGAACATTACATAGTTGGTACCTAACTTGTGTATTATCATACTTATATTATATCATGATCAGATATCATCGTTATTGTCTTTATGGACACTTTTGATATAATTTTTTCTAAACCATTATCTTTATCAGACTCATATGCGTGCCAAGTAATAGTCGTTTTCCAAATTCAAATAATTTTTAGGGTCAACCCATATCTTTTACATGTCAATGGCATAAGAATTTACCCCAAAAGTTATATATTTATACACTATAGGTCTAAACATATTTCCATATCTAGCATCTATCAAACAAGTACTAAACACACATATTCTATCACTTGTACATTGAGAGGGACAACCCTAAATCTCTCAAATCAAAATTAACTTACAAGGAACATTTCTTATACAAGCTTAAAGCATCTATACCAAGTCAAATTTGTTATTTTCAATTGTTGAAAGTTAAATCATAGGTTGCATTCATAAAAGGAGCAACATTGCACATATACACTTAAAGAGAAGAACTATATATTATTTGATTTGCCTCCTCAGAGTATTGGATGTGTAGATAACACTCAGTCATTCATAGAAGAGTGGTTGGAGTCATCTGAACCCATCACTCTTACCTAGTTTTACAGGTTAACCTAGTGTTGAAAATAGAGCTAAGGTTTTGAAGTGAAGGAGATAATATTATGGATTTTACACACAAAACGAGCACCTAATATCACATAAAGTAGTGATTTATAAGTAGGTAGTGACTCTACCAAAATAGTGAGGCACAATTCACATGTACGAATTTGAAAAAGGTAGACACTTACATCTAACACAAACATTCAAAATTTGGCGTACTTGTCCAAGGGATTCCTTTTTTAGTCATCCTTACCACCCGTAAATAGTCTCAAACTAGAACAAATGAGTGACAAGCTTAGTAACTTGGTCCTTTAAGTACTTTACATAAATAATAAATTGATATGTTCAGTCATACTTTATTGTAGCATTCAAATACATGTATTATTGTTATATATTATATAATCTAAATAGTTTAAAAGTTTTATGCTTGTTTAGGTTTATTAATTTAAAATAACAATTAATTTAGTACACTTGGTTGTGTTATCTAATTAGGCATATGACTTGTTTTTTAACCTACACCTTACTAAAATCATCTCTCTTGTACATCCTCTATCTTATTCGACATGAGTTTTAATACTTATTTAATTTTAATTCAAATCTCACATACAAATAGTTAAGTATTGTAGATCATTTAAACACATTATCTATCACTCATTCATAGTATTTTGAGCATTCACATGCATTCCAAATAGATCAAGCAATCACTACAACATTTATCATTATCTGAAGCTAATATTTTTTGTGAAGCACTTTTGGTAAATAATTTAGGGTTTTGTGTAAAGTACCTAGAGAGATAATATTAGTAGTGGGTGGAGATGTCGATATGTGGCACACATCTTCTTAGTGAGTATATTATATGGATTCATAGTATTAACTTGTAGTATCGATTATATTGGGCAATGAGTTGGCTACATTAAGATTAGGAGTGTACCCATCCATTATTAGTGATAGAGGTCTATATAAGGAGAGGGATATCATTGTCAAGGATATCAAGTAAGTTGTATTCTTTTATTGAAAGTGTAATTGTGGATTTATTCATTCCATAAGGAATATTATATGGTGTAGGCCTACCTTAATATTTATCATTCTATTTCTAAATATATTGCATATTTGGGCATCTTGGCCCACCAACATATTTTGTGTTGATCTCCATTATATTTTTACGTATTTACATGATTATATGTGAGGTTTATAATATCTGGTATTAGAGCTCTTTCTTGAGCAAGTGGAGAATTATTTTTAAAATTGTGTATTTTTTTCAAAAAAATTATGACTATTTTGAAAAAGGTCTATCTCTTCACATAGGCATCCAATTTCGATTGTTTTTTATGGCTGGAAAGAGGACTTCAAGAGCTTTTCAAAAAGTGGTCACACTAAGGATTTTTAGCAATATCAAGAGAAATATAATGATCTGAAGTTGACCCTTTGACCTTGATTTTTTATGATTTTTTTATAAGCGACATGTGGAAAAAAATTATATCTTTTATTTTGGGTAAGCATATCAAGTTATGTTTTTTTACAATTCAAATGAAATATTTATATCTACTTTTCTGCATATCTTTATTATTAGATATTTGGTAGCAAAGGAGATCCAATAAATACAATTATTTTTTAAACCCTAATTTTTATGAATTGTGGATCATGGGGTTTCCATTTTATTTTTCTAGAGAAAAATATATTCATGTTCAAGAATGGTGGTTTAAATTCAAGAAGATCCATTTCAATTCATAATTTTGGCACTCGTATTTGCTTCTTTCTTCTTATGGTCATGCATTGGGTTGTTATCCTCGAGTTCAAAAAGAATGGAAACAAGAATGAAATAGTTTTTCATGGGAACAAATGGAAGAAGCTTTCCTAAATAAAAGGGACACTGAAAAGAAAAATAATGATAAGGAGTGAAAGAGGGGGGATGAAGTAGTAAAAGAATAAAATAAGGGTTTATGTAATTATGATGAGCATGATAAGGAGACAAAAAAGGAAAGATGGAGGTCAAGGATTCAACCAATTTAATTCAAAAAAGGAAGCTTGGATATTTCAAATCCATGGATGCATTAAAAAAAATGAGGTTATTGTATATGTAAACCCAAACATCAAAAATAAATTCATCATTGTTTACTTAGCCAAGTAACTACAAGTTCAAGAAAATAAAATCACGTACACTCAACTAGAAGATGGGAATGTTCAAATTTTTGAAGATTTGAAACTTATTATGGAAAAATATGTATTACATTCAAAAATTTTAGTTTTGGATATGGATGGTTTGGATATTGTTCTTAGATATCCCTGGTTAAAAACTTTGGGAACAATTAATATTAATGTACAAAAAAAGTTCATGAAACTTTCGTACAAGAAAAGGAATATCACTTTGTAGGATATCACAATGATCAAAGAACAAAGTGAGGACAAGGTTGAGCATGAAGATGAATCTAAATATGGTTAAAAAGAGCATAAGGAAGATTCAAATGAAAAAATATATGAAGAAAATGTAAAATCATAACAAAACAATTCATATACTCAAGAGACAAAGGCACTAGAAGAGGAAAGGTTTGACAAAGTCAAAATATTAGAAAATGATACTAATGTTGAGGTATATAGACACCCACATCATCATGAGAGGTAACAGTCATGGAGGCATGTGAGGAAGTGTCACAACAACAATTATTATGGATATACAGGGAATCAAAGGAATATTCATTATGGTTATGCATGGAAGACAAGGAGGAACAACTTTGTTTGTGTATGGAATAAGAGTAGTGTAGAAGAATCAAGAACTAGGTTTAGAGAGCTATCACCCATCAAGATAATATATAGGTGGTTGGATGATCGAGCATGGTGACAAGTGTACAATGATTTTAAGCACATTCACTATTTGGCTTCTTCTCATGTTTCGAGGGTGGAACATGCTAAAGGGGATGAAATGTAAGGTACCTAAAGAGATTATATTACTAATGGGTGAAGATGCTAACATGTGGCATACATCCTCTTAGTGAGTATATTATATGGAGTCATATGAGTAACTTGTGGTATTAATTATATTGAGCAATGAGTTAGCCTGCACTGGGATTGGGAGTGTACCCATCCATTATTAGTGATAGAGGTCTATATAAGGAGAGGAATATCATTGTAAATGATATCAAGTAAGTTGTAGTCTTTTATTTGAAGTGTAATTGTGGAGTTATTCTATCCATAAGGAATATTGTATGGTGTACCCTACCTTAAGGGTTATCATTCTATTTCTAAATATATTGCATATTTGGGCATCTTGGCCCACCAATATATTTTGTGTTGGTCTCGATTATATTTTGAATGTTTACATGATTATACACGAGGTTCATAACATTTTTTTATATCACTAGGATTATTTTTAATCGTGTAATTTACAATTTCCTACATATTGTTTATTGTTTAAGGGCATGATAATTAGATGATCCTTGAAAACCCAATTAACCTACAACACTTACCCCAAAACATTCATTGGTTTCCTTAAATGTAAGATATTGTGATCATTTAAAGTAAAGAAAAAAGTTTTTTTTTCCAAGGACACAAGTATTGCAGATCCAAGATAGGACATTCACTAAGTTAAATTTTGATCAACAACATAGGATTGAGATAAACTTGTTTTTTCTATGAAAATGGCTTACATGACTAGGCATTATTTATTTTAGGCTACATGTATTATTGATGCTTAATTATAGGTGTGATCTTTTTTTATACTACATTTTAGTGAACTTGCATTGTTTTTCATGATCGTTATGATTACATATCTTGATAAACTTGTTTTTTATAAAAACTTCGAGGTTAGTTCTTAACTACAACATTATGTGATTGATCACTATTTACATTTGTTACTCCCTCACACCTTTTTCAAGTTGCATGAAATTTTAATTACTCCATGTATTGCATAGATTTTTGAAAGTTAGGACAATTATGTTTAAAGAGGGAAACATCAAAGGCTCAATGCATATTTATAATGAAATGTCATACATTTTTTATCCCTTTTTGTAACCCTTTGTATCCATTATTTTTGGTGATTTATTAAGCATGCCTAGTCACCTCTTTTTCTATTTGTCCATTCTACACACACACTTGATCCCCCCTTCTTTATATTTTTTTCTAGTTGGTGCATTCATTCTCACTTATGAACAGGGTCAATTCCATTGTTGACTCCTCCAAAGCACATAGTATTCTGAGATATTTTCATGATCATTTTATATATTCTAATGCACCTATGTTCTCTGAATGTGTTTATTATTCTCATGCTCGCATTGTATAAATCTTTTTTGCATGCTTTGTCTAATTGTTATCAGCTAAACATACATGTTTCCACCATATCCATATCCTCCCACATGTCTCATGGGAAACAAGAACATGTTTATTTTGTGAAAAGGGAGTAGTGGAAATAGAATGGCACTTCATTATGGAGTGTGCAACATATAATGACATATGTATCAAGTACAAAGACAACTTGTTTGAAGAGGAAATGTTAAATATAACAATGAGTTTTCTAATCAAGATTCATAGTACAAGATTTAGCATTGAGAAGGGTTAGAAATTTTTCAATGTTAGTAGGACAACCCTTGTGTCAATAGGTTGTGTTAGCATGAAATAACTTTGTTGCATCTCTTGGTCCTATAGATTGGTTGATATCATGTGTGTTGTTAAAATATATCTTTCATTCCTTCATTCACCAATCTAATCCTGACACCTCCCCACTACCTTAATGGCATGTTCCCTCTCCCTTGCACTGATTGTAGTCCATTCATCCAGTCACTATCTCTACCCTCTCCCCTACATGTGCCCTTATTTTATATGCCCAACCTATGCTTGCACATCTCCCAACTCCTCCCTTCACACTCCCAACCCACGCCCCATGTCTATCAAGCAAATTTTTATGACATCTATCCATTCAAAATTACCCGTTGAATGGTAACACAATCCATTCTTAAAGGATGCAATAACATATATATTGTGTAATCTCTCAGAATTTCTAATAACGTTCAAATTCCCTCTTTTTATCCTATGTAAATATCAAATTCATTTGTTTTTTAGAGTTATTTTATGTTTTTATGAGGTTTTCATTTCCCTTAGTATTCTATTAATTTATTTTTCATTTCTTTCATTGTCATTTACATGTTTATTTATTTATTTATGGGTTTAATTTATTTATTTGTGTCATTGTTTATTTATTTATTTTCTTCATTTTTTCATTTATGTATTCATTTAATTCTTTATTTATTTATCTCATTTGTTTCAATTTTTTTTATGTTTTTTCACTTGTTCTTGGCCATAAAACATTATTTGCAACGGAATCCAAAGTTCTATCTTCTTCTTCTTAAATTGATATATCTTCAAAAAATGATGGAGCTTACCCTTTAGATGTGTTCTGATGGGATGTTGTAAATTCTTCCATGAATGTCATGATTATTATGGTATGAATGTCATGATTACTATGGTAGTGAGTATAATGAATTTTATAATGAGGATGACCTTAATGAAAATTTAGAAAAAATGTCAAACTCACAAAAAATAAGCTATAAAAATATAGATTTGGACTTAAATGTATACATCATATTGTTTCTCCTCAAATAAAATTTTCCTTCATAGTGTTTTAATGCTTTTGGAGTTTTAAAAGATAATACCCAAGCAATTAAAGTTGTTTGAAAGGAATGACAATCTTCAAATTTACACTAAAGTACAATCAATAATAAACATCTTCTTAATTTAGCATGTGTAATAAATACAACAATTACAAAGTAGGTAAGGGATGAAAGAGAGCATATCTTGTTTGATGTTCTATTCTGGAATATGATAATGATCAGGATTCATCACAAAATTGTAACAAAGATCTAGGTTCTATTCGTTTTGATTTATGACTATGTTTGACTGTTGGACACTTGTGTTTAAGTTAGACACTTACATCAATGATAGTGTCCTTATGTTGATGCTAGTATCCAAACCACAATAGAGTTCCATTTTCAAATCCATTAATTGGGTTTCTATGGTTTTTTTGTTGCCTTCTACCTAATGTCTTTATATTTCACACGCAGGTTGTCACTCTTAGTTTATTGATCAAAACCATAGGTACACTCTTGAATGATGCCCTAGAAAAAATGGGTTAGTAGGCACATAGTATCGAGTTGAGCCACAATGACCCCAATATCAAAGGGTGTTGCCTACATATCCAATACTCTATAAGAGGGCCTTAGACTCATGCAGTTCTCCCCTACATGTAGGCTTGTGTGTGAATCATGCAATGTGTGTAAAGCAAGTGCAATCGTGACCTAGCTTATAACTTGGCAAATATGACCTTATGATTGTTCCTTTAGTACTTCAGACATGTAGCTAGGTTGTTTCTTTGATTAATATCAAAATAGGGTAGAATAGGAAAGCTTTTGGTAATTTGAATACTTCGTGAGTGTTTCTTGAGTGCTCTTTTGGTTTAATTGCTAGGTGGTGAATGGGTGAGGGTTGACATTGTATTTTTAGGAGATAACTGACTTAAAACACTTATGTCGACCATTGTAATACATTTCATTTGTAAATTGGATGACTTTAGGGCACTAGAAACTTGTATTGGGCCATGATAATAATGTCGATGCTACTATTTGACTGAGACGTTAGTGTCCATGTAGAAGGAGAGCAAGCATAGGCTTTTAAATTTTAAAGGTATAAGATAAGTACATTTTAAGCATTATGGGTAAGATATGATGTATGTGTTATAAATATAAGGCTAGTCAGACTAAGAGATAGGCCAAGGGGCACAAGATAGAGCACATACAGGGCTTTTGGAAGTAAGGCATGTGTAGAACTAAGAGGAACTACTAGGGTTATGAGTTTTTTAAATGTACAAGACTATAATATAATAATGAAATTGCTTGTTTAAAGGAAAGTAATAAGTACTTGGGTGTGTGCACGCACCTTGTCTTTGCTTGAGTTGAATTTGAGTGCTTTGCTAGAGTTGGGTTTGAGTGCTTTGCTAGTGACTGGCCTACAACCAAGAGCAAGTTACAGTGTATAATCAATGCATATAATTTGGAGCAAAAGTACTTAAAATAGATTGAAATTGAAAGAACAAGGTTTATGAGTACACTTATCATTGTAAGGTTATAAAACTAAGATTAGGATAAATACAGGCAATTCTTTTAGATTGCATATATCCAAGGAGATAGAGATAAAGAGAAAGAGAGAGATTGTAAGGCACATGCCCCCAACTTTGGAGCAAAGTGAGTTGCCACTTGATAGTTGATATTAAGTCAACCATGCAACCTAATTATATTTATAAGCAAGTGAGTTTGGATGATCAAGTCCAAACTGAAAAATTGGAAAGATCGAGTGATTTAATCACCTCAACCATACCAAATGGTGGACCAACTACCGTAGTATATTGGCTTGTTAAAGTCTGTAAGGTATCAGTACATGCAATAGTTTTGGAATCTAAATTTGGTTTGGATTTTTTAATATTAGGCACATGTTGCATAACATATGTACCTTAGATTTGTCTCATGCTAAAAGTATGTGTAATAATGGCACCATATATAGAATTCTGCCATAAATGTATATCAAAATCATATAACTGTGTGCTTTTGTCAATTCAAAAAATTGTGTAAGTGTGGAGGACATGCTTCCAAAGCATGATCCCACTATATATGGAGAAATCTAAAATTGATATAAGTACCAATGTGGAGGACATGTTTCCAAAACATGCTCTCACTATAAACTAGAGATGCTGAATACTAAGTAGGTGTGGAAAACATGCTTCCAAAGCATGCCCCCACTGAATCTATGAATCAATGTAAGTACCATAATGAATGAATGTGGAGAACATGCTTCTAAAGCATGCCCCCACTGAATCTATGAATCAATGTAAGTACCATAATGAATGAATGTGGAGAACATGCTTCTAAAGCATGCCCCCACTAAATTTTAAGATGGTAAATGCATGGAATTTATGTCCATATGACATGCCCCTACTAAATTTTAAAATGGTAAATGCATGGAATTTATGTCCATATGACATGCCCCCACTAAATTTGCAAATTGGTATAAGTACCAAAAACTGAATAAATGTGGCGAACATGCTTCTCAAGCATGCCCACACTAAATCTAAAATTGTGAATGTGTGGAAGCCATGTACATATGACATGCCCCTAGTATAAATTACAAACTGGTATAAGTACTTAAAGCTAAATAAATGTGGAGAACATGATTTCAAAACATACCCCCACTATAATATAGAAATTGTGAATGTGTGGAAGTCATGTCCAATGCCCCCACAAATATCTAAAAATTATACAAAGTGTGGAGAATGCACTTATCAAGCATGCCCCCACTAATATGCCCCCCATTTGAGGTGATGTAAAAATAATACCTTGAAGTTACCTCACTTCAAAGGGGTAAGACAACTATAAATTTTGTGAATGTAACCAAGTAGCATATAAAAGGAAACATGTGTAGGTAAATGTATCATTGAAATGTATAGAATTAATGCAATCACATATAGGCCTAAGTTGCATGATAAAGATCAGGGCAACATCTAAATAGTAATAGTACAAGATCAACAAGAAAACAAGGACACACACACAATAGCACTCAAAATCAACTCAAAAAGTAATGGTCTAAGGAGACCACAAATAAGGGGCATGTTCAAATGCCATAAAATCTAATGGACACAACTCTGTCAAATGTCCACAAAAGCAAAGAATGACATATTTAAATGTCCATAGAATAAGCAATGACGTATTCAAATGTCTAATAATGCAATGACATATTAAAATGTCCAAGAAAGCAAACATAGGCACAGGGCCTACATACAACGGAACATATTCAAATGTTCAAAAAAGCAAGACAATATCAAGGCAAAACACTCAAGGAAGTATGCAAAGAAAAATCATAAGCAACTATTTAAATGTCCATAGAATAAGCAATGCCATATTCATATGTCTAATAATGCAATGACATATTCAAATGTCCAAGAAAGCAAACATAGGCACAGGGCCTACATACAACAGAACATATTCAAATGCTCAAAAAAGCAAGACAATATCAAGGCAAAACACTCAAGGAAGTGTGCAAAGAAAAATCATAAGCAACCAACATAAGCATGTTATAGTGGTCCATAAATCTAATGTGTTGGCAAAAAATTCCAAGTACATAGCATATCAAGTACCCTATATAATGTATAATCATTGATAAGGCATGTGTAAGTACATATATGAGTTCAAACATGATATTGTAGAATGATCATTGAATCATATAACCTGTGTGTATCAAGATCATAGAATATGGATGCCCCCAATGTCCTGGTGACTTGAGTAGAGGGAAAACCCAACACCTATAAGTGTATTGTGTATCTATGTATGCCTATATATGCGTATGTAGGAGTAAATGATATTTTAGTCCTCAACATCGAACTAACACATAGATGCCAAGGAGCCAATATAACATATAGATGCCAAAAATAATTTTTGATTTTTTTTTTTTGTATTTTTGGTATGTTTTAAGAGACAAGATCATCTTATGATCTCATCTAAATGGTGATCATAGGTATCTCTACACTCAGAACCAAGTGCGTGAAACTGGTACTACTACCAAGGAGCATGTATTGGTGAAAAATCTCACTGTAGTATCTGTGATGTTCAGTGTATGCATAATAAGACTTTGAGGTCATGAATCACCAATAAAAGGAATAGGGGTTCTTGTAACCCATCTCCATGTACTCTATGGGTTTTTTGGAATAATAATAGTAAGAACATGTGTAGGTGCTTTGGATGTCTAAATTAAGAATTAAGAATTTATATCATGGTTCTTTGATAGTTTTGTATTTGGTATTCTCACTTCCATGGTATATGTTGTGGATATGGTAAAATGTATAACAAATATTTCAATTTAATGAATTACTTGTATGATTTTAACAATAAATTACTCATCATATGCAATGAAACCCTACATAAAATAAGAATGATTTATTGTAATGATTGTGTGGTAAAGTAATTGTTGGTTTTGCTTTTATAGTCAACTCTACCATAATTGTAGGCACAACTAGTGAATCTATAGGTACCTACTTATGAACCCAAATCTATCATGTAGGTACCACCCATCCACATGTACTTCTATTTAAGACATGATCAACCAATAGTTCCTTTGTAGGGTAAGTGTGGGAGCAATCAATTATGGTAGAGATCACACTAGGAGAAGGACTTCTACTAGTGGGTGTCTTATATGAAGGTTGATGGACCATGTTTTAATTAGAAGGATAAACATGGGATGGTGTGACCCTGTTAGACAAGCCTCTAGGAGAAGTATGTAAATGAGGTATGAATGCATCTTTTTGAAATGTAATGATTCCCTAATCTGTTAACTATGTAAGCTTTTGATCGAGAGTAAAACACTCATTATCTCGATGACCATTAATACCATGATAAGTGAAAAAGTGGTGTCCTTTTACCTTCTTAAATCTATGAGGTGGGTAATGTGAATTAGGAGGGATCTTGATCAATTGTTTATCCAACAAAGTTCATAATATATCATGTGGTATATCTTGGTACCAATCAAATTTAAGAGGTTGGTGTCTCGTGGTGCTATTTGGTCTAACTATGGGAGGTACTCAAAAAACATGTTTCTTCCCTTTGTTTGATACTTTAACTATTGGTGTTGTGGTAGGTACTAGTGATTTTCAAGATGATTTTTGAAGTGTTTCATGATCCTTCGTAAGTTATTTAGGTTCCCTTGAAACATGATTCTTAGCATGTTTGGTTTGTGATGAAAAAATAGGTAACTAAGTTTGTGTATTCGTTAAAGCACATACATATTTATGCACATCCCAATATAAGGTCTCGAATGAAGTAAAGGTTTTTTTGCAATTATCTTTCTCTAATTGGAGAAAGAAGACCCACAATAAATATAAATTTTACTTCAAAATTTTAAGGTGTATAGTTTAAGGAATACAAAACATCCTTAAATCAAATAACATAGTCTTGTAGAGACTAATTATCATTTTGGGTCAATACTTATAGATGTTCCAATGGTAACTTAGGTAAGGTAAATTGGTTAAAATGTGATAGAAATACATCCTTAACTTTTTGAAAGTTGATAAGGAACCATTTAGAATGATGTAAAACCAACTAAGAGCTCCTTTTATCAAATTGTGATGGAAATATTTTAATATCAAGCTGCCATTTTAGACCTAATGTCTAAAGTAGTGTACATTTTGTTGAAAATTACTATTAGGATCCCCTTGACCATCAGAGAAAAAGAAATCAAGCATGATAAAATTATGTAGATAAGGATATTCAAATACATGTCGAGTAATAGGTTGTTATAGTAATGTATTCTATTCAAAAAAACCCTGGTGTGAAGAAACTTGTAACTTAAGAGTGTTGACTTGTTATTGCAAATCTCCCATGGTGGTCATTATAGATAACATGACATAAGAATAAGTTGAGGCTTTTGCTAGTGGTTACAAAATACCATAAAATAGAACATAGGGATGATGAACTCTTCATCATTCTTAGAAATAGGCTCATCGCATGATTTATCAATATTTGGTAAAGGAACACCCATGTCTAAAGACGTAGGTATGTCTTGTGGAAGAACACAAAGTTTAATATTATTATCATTGTAAGGTTCTACATTTCTTGGAACTTCATGACATATTATAAGAGTAGGAGGTGTAGTTTAATTTTGAGACACACTCTCCTTTTGAGAGGAAAATGCAAAGAAGGAAAGGGAAGAAACATTTGTTATGTTATATACCACATTAAGAGATGTAAGGATGCCATTTTTACTTTGAGTTGGAGTGTCACATCCTATATAAGGAGGAGTAAGTAATGCAATATCAATTTATACTTTAGGTTCATCATTGTTATGTGAGAAATGAATATTGACACAACTATCATTTGCATCCTTGCTATTTATCTTAGGAAATTCTTTCATTAGTAAACCTTTTGGAAACATGTTTTTTGTTTCTTGAATTTTCATTGTGTGACTTTACACAAGATACATCAAATAGATTTAGGATTTTTTTCATGTCCCTAAACAATGCATGTTTTGTAAGTGTTTCCTTAGCATGTTCATTGGTAGTCTCATTTTTCCATTCGAGCAAGAAAGGGTGAAATATAAGACTTGTATTTTTCTTATTACATATTGGAGGGGAAGGGCAACTTGTGCTAGGTATGTTTGAGTCATGCAAATAAGATATGGGACTTTTGACACTAGTATTGTCTAGAGGTGAAGGCACGCCATTTATTTCATCAATATTTTCATTATGAGATACATCGGGGGAACATTCAACCTCCATAAATTTTTCAACATTAGAAGTGGGAAGCTCACATTCAGTTGTTAAAATAACCAAAGAAGGTGTATATAAAATAATTGGATTTTCAACACTAGGAATAATATCATTTTTCATGTTTATAGGTTCTTGAGACTCTTAATCATTATAAGTCAAATGAATAGGACATTGAGGTTAAACATAGACAAGAGGAATGTCATTATATTCATATCCATAAGAAGAAAAATCATTATCACTAGTTGGGTCATTGAGATTTGCATTTGCATCATTTGTTCTTTCATTGGCATAAGTATAAGTAAAAGCAGGGGTTTTAACCCATTTTTGATGTTCCATAAGATCCTCATATGAAACAAACTGATCATTAGGTACATTAAAAGTAATATCAAAAGGATGAGATCTTTTTAGTTGAGGGTCCTTTAGATGAGTTAGGGAATCCATAAAGAGGTGAGCTTTTAAAAATAAATCAAAGCATAAACAAGAGAGCCAAAGTAATAAGAATAGTTAACATTCCTAAACTAAGGCCACATAAGTAAAAATTAGATCCAAAATAAAATATATAAACCTGAAATAAAATTTTAAATGAAGGCAAAAATCCTAATATGCAAACTAGGGTTTTGGTTCAACAAATAGAGGATGGGTTCACCAAATGTTTAACCCTAATTTGGATATGGATCCTACTTTAGTGTTTAAGGTTAAGGATATATAAATGATATGGGACAAGGGTGAATATCAGATCTACAACAAGCCAATTAATGTGCTAAACTTAGATGTACCTTATGCTAGATTTATAAAATTGAGATAGGCTATTAATGGAGAGTACAACTATGCTAGATATACAAATTATATAAAAAAAGTGATTAGTTATTTCTAATGCTAATATAATGTTAGATATAGTGCAAGTGGGAATTAGGTAGGAACACAGTTCTAGAATAACTATGAGATTTTAGATCTGGTGCATTGGCTCTCTAAACATTTGCATCATCCTAGGACAGTTGCATCGATGATAGTGTTTGATATCAATGCTACTATCTTGTATGGAATATGTGTTAAAATAGGATGAAACCACCTAGATGCTTTTGGATTTAGCTTCACCTTCACTCTGGTGCATTTAGATCTGGGTCATGGACTATCACTCTTGGTGAAATGGAAAAACCCTAGCTTTGCATCTTTAATGTGACCTTAGGAAAAATGGGTTAGTGGGCACATGGTGTCGAGCTAACCTAAATGACCCATTGTCAAAGGGTGATACCTACATAACCAATACTCTAGAAGAGGGCCTTAGACTCATGTAGTTTTCCCCTATGTGTTGGCTCGTGTGTGAATCATGTAATGTGTGTAAAGTAAGTACAACAGTGACCTGGCTTGTAACTTGGTAAATATGACCTTGTAACTACTCCTTTAGTATTTTAGACCTATAGCTGGGTTGTTCCTTTGACTAATATCAAAATAGGGTAGAATATGAAAACTTTTGGTAAGTTGAGAGCTTTTTGAGTGTTCCTTTGGTCTGATTCCTAGGTGGTAAATAAGTGAGGGTTTATATTTTATTTATACCAATCTTATCAAAATATAACTCGCATTAAAGCTATTAGTTTGACCATTGTAATATATTTCATTTACAAATTGGATGACTTTAGGGTAATGGACACTTGCATCAAGCTAGGACAGTAAGTCAATGCTACTATCTAACTTGAATGTTAGTGTCCAAGGAGAAGGAGAGTACACATAGGCTCAAAAACTTGCAGAGGTGTAAGATAAATACATTTTAATCATTTTGAGAATGATAAGATGTTTGTGTCATCAATATAAGGCTATTCAGACTAAGAGATAGACCAAAGGTCACAAGATAGAGTAGATGTGAGGCTTGTAGAAGCTAGGCATGTGTAGAACTAAGAGGAACAACCAATATCATGATTTTTCCAAGTGTAAAGGACCAAGGTGATACATACTCAGAAAATATCATCTACACATGGAGTATGAGAAATCCTTAACGTAAATTACAAGAAATAATATTGAGCCAGACTCATGTTATTACATCCTTTAAAAAATTATTTGAATGCCAATTATGAATATGTGAATGTTACGATATCTCAAGACAATTATTGGAATAAAAGTGAAGAAGATTTTATCAAAATATTTATTTAAATGATCAAGATAAGATGCATTCCACATTTTACCTCCAAATTTTTTCATTTCCCATGTTTCTTCTAGTATTCTTGATATTCAAAATAATTTTTTTTTAGTGCTTACATTATTCCTTTTATTTTTGTTGCTTTGAATGTTCCTTTTACTCCTCAACATGTTATTGCTTCTGATGATCATCCTATGTCACATATTAATTCTTATGTTCATCCTAATTCACAACCTTACATTTCGTCTATTTATATTGCTTCTAATGTTCCTCATATATTTTTTATTCTTTCTCTATATGCTTCTATTGTTCATCAAAATGTTTATAGTGTTAACATTCCTTCTATTTCTAGAAAAAATTTAGCTTACTAACATTATTATATCTTTTTAACATGGTGCTATTCCTTAAATTATTTAATTCTAATATATGTTGTCTATCATTAAACTCTTCATATGAATACTATGATGCATACTTTGCATGACATCGAAAATAAAACTCAAATCCTTATGTTAAATAATTAGATTACTTCCAATGATATTATCCAAAATCTATTGGCTCATGAAGTTATTCCATACCCCTTTCCAAAGGTTTTTTTGCTCCAAAATTTGATATGTTCAGTGGAAAAGGAGATCCTTATCACCGTGTTAAATCCTTTCATGTTTCATATTTATACTTTTCTTATGAGGATAATTTATTTACCAAAGGTATTCCATAGAATCCTAAAAGAAAATGCTCTTCCATATGGATCTATGAATTATTTCATAACTATAGTTGATGATTTATTAGCTCGTTTTGAAATTAATATTCGCTGAAAGGTTGTATTTCTTGAATTAGCTAAAATTAGAC
Source organism: Torreya grandis (assembly GCA_037957365.1). Lineage (NCBI taxonomy): Eukaryota > Viridiplantae > Streptophyta > Pinopsida > Cupressales > Taxaceae > Torreya > Torreya grandis. The sequence goes on from JARHVA010004906.1 coordinate 1,125,864, forward strand.
AAGGGGTAAATGAGCACATTTGTGATTACACGTGTTTAGGTTTAATATCATGATGACCAAAATGTGTTATGATCCACCAACTAATGAGATTCAAATATTTTTTTATTAATAGTTTATTTTAATTATTGTACTTTTTTTAACAAGCTAAGTCATGTTGTTAGAGAATGTGGAAACAAGCTCTAGATTCAAATATTCTTAAGTATTATCTCAAAATTTCTTCTTCTTTGAAGCCTTTTATATTTACAACCAAGAATTATCATATAAATGAATCCATTTTTATAGAACAATCACTTTGAAGGCTCAGCTTGACTCAACAAACACAATATTGCCAATTTACTAAGATTAATGAGCACCCACAATCAAACCTTGATAAGTAAAATGAGTGTATTATGATTACTTTTCCTCCAATAAAAGAGTTGGAATCTTCAAGACTCTTCCCTGAATAGTATAACATAAATGCATATTTCAACTATCATAGGTTCTAAAGACATTCAACAAATGCTTTCATCAATTTAAAACATAAGATTCAATATCTTACAAAAATAAACTAGAATAATCTAATACCAACTTCAATGAATCAATGGCTCCTCCAAATCGACATATGAATATTTTTATTGATCCTCTTCCAACCGATGACATCCAATAAAATGATAGGTCAATTTTTCATATGGTTGATAGGGAGATTGATCTATACCATGGGGCCTATGATGATAGTGTAATGGCCAACCTTGTATAATTGGCTAACAATCTATGGGTTATAAAACATATAGAGGTAAACTAGTAAAATATTAAACCAAAACACATACAAATACAAAATTATTTACATAATGATGCAAGTTATATTAAATGTAAAAGAATAGGTAAAAGTGCAAATGTGTACAACGTTTACTAAGGATGAGAATGTAGGTTCTTGTGATCAGAATGGAGAAAAAATCATACTGATTTTCCTAGACTAGAAAAGGAGAATTACATATATTTATAAATGTTAGTTTCTTGAGGCATACTAAAAATATATTATTTGGAGGTATTTTTAGTCCCTTGAGGTGGTTACAACAAACTCTAGTTACAATAAACTCTAGTTACAATAATGTTTCATCTTCTACCCGAGTGATGGTTGAAAATAATGTATGTGTGGTGTTTTAAATTCTAACATGTGGGATGTTGATAGGTGCTCTAATATGATGTGCATGTGGAGAGTGCTACTTATCATGTTGCATGGTAGCAAGGTGATTACACATGGTCGTTAATTTGTAGCAATCCTACCCTATGAGGCACTACAAGGTTATATGAAGTACTATGAGGTTTCAAGGTTGAGGGAGTCCTACATAGAAATAAGGATTTGCATGAAAGAGCCTTGTATTACATATAGTTCAAAAGGCATGTGCATTGTGTGGAAATGCTCAAAGGATCAATGTGTCAAAAAATGTGGTTGTATATGAATCAATCACCATTTATTAAAGACCAATGTTCCTGATTGCATCTTTGGTTATATATAAGAATTAAACCCAAATTTGTTGAAGGTTGTACCACTTATCTTGATCAACATATTTCTCCTCCTTCACCACTCTTAACATTTGATGTGTGCCTCTGCAGGTGCATGTTTTTGTCACTTCCATGATATGATCCTTTGGTGTTATGTGCAAGTGTTTAGTATCAAATTATGAAGAATGTTGAGTTGTTTTCTCAATAAAATGTGAAAAATATGGCTTAGGGAGTTCTAAATTGAAGATTGGATGCAAAATCAATTATTATGGCAGGTCAATAATAAAGGTGTTCTTTCCAGCTGCACATAATATAGTGTACAGGCTATACCGTAGGGGCTTGATTTTCTAGTGTGGACCCTTAACACATACATTCTAAAGGTGTAAATAGACCTTATCACCTACCTTTAACTCATGAGGTGTGTAACATATGTCATAAATCTCTTTGCAGTTCAATTGTAAGAACAAGATTATTTGTTGAACCTAGTGGTGAAAACTCTAGATGTGTTGCATAAATTTATACAACCCTTCCAATTATTTCTCATGTACACATGATTCCATGTCAGATGATACATTGTAGGATAAATCTAGGGGTGTTTCTAGTTAGAACCCAAGACATGTATAAAATGAATAATGCCCCATAGAGTTGTGTATATCTATATTATATACATGTTGGATGTAAATTAAATTATCATCCAAAGTGCATGGATGTGTACTATTGTATACATGGAATAATTGAATAAGTGTATGATTGACAAGTTCCATTTGTCTATTTATCTAAGGATGAAATGTTATATACCATTCAAATTATGTATCTATCATATCCCACAAAGTTTTCCAGAAGTGACTAACAGATCATGGGCAAGGTTAGACATAATGGATGTCGGTAGATTAAAATGAACCTAAACATGGCTTAATGATTAGCACATGGTTTTACACATGTTGATTCTCTTCCTATAAGAAACCATGATGGCCACATCAAAAAACCTGTCCACTAGAATGAACACAAAGTCATTTTAGTGCTTCACCATAGGCAATCCAGTAATGAAATTCACACTTATAGATTTCAAAGGCCTAAACAAAACTGACAATGGTTTGTATATTCCAAGCTTCATGTTTATGAACTTAATGATGCAATAATGAATGCAAGAATTGATATGGTGCTTAATGTTTGTGTGCATGTGTGGTAAATAGAAGTGTTTATAAAATGTTTCCAATATCTCAATAACATCAAAGTGTCATGTTTTCTTGGTGTAGTGTACTTCTTAAATGAGTCTTTAGTGATGTGTGTATATGCACCTAAATTTTGCATAGTACAATTTTTTTAAAAATCCTATGATGATGCAGGGAATTCTAAATCAAAATAATATGCTCAAGCCCATTCTCCTCCCCTTCCCTCTTTTTCTTACTTTCCAGACTTTTCTTGAGTGTCAAATTTTCAAAAAACTCCTAATCCTTCAACCCTAGCATTTTTATGGTTCATGTCAAAACCATTGTGCCAATTTTGTTAACTATCATAATGGTTACATAACCACCACCCTACATATATAAATTGTTCTATTATCATTTGTAAGATTGTGCATGCAACTCTAGAATTGTGTGCTCTTCATTAATTTGCATCTTCAACTTTATATATTTTTATTATGCTTTGTGCAGTTAACTCTCTTTCAGCATAATAAACTCCAAATCATCCTCAATGAACTCCTAATCTATTCTTGTTAACTCCCACAAGAAATAATTGCCATTTTTATACAAATAAGTTTGTGTGTGATGAAAATTAGATTGGAAATTATGAGTTTAAAATATTATCACATTGAATATCTTAGAGAATTATAGTTTTATCAGAGATCAAAAGCCACAATTTGACTTTTGTTATTTCCTCGAATCTCATCCATAGATTAGTTGCAGTTTCCTTTCACCATTTTTGAGTTGGAGTGAAAAGTTTCATTAGAGAATAACCTTCTCTTTATTTCTTGTGAAATCCAACCATAATATTGATGATCTTTTCCTCCATTCACCAATTTTAGTTTTATTCTTCCATATCCTTCTTGATGGATAAATTCCTAGAGCAATATCAAGCAAACATAAGGAGGTAGCAGCCTAGGAATGTGGATAATTATAACTCTATTAATTATTCTTCCAATCTAACATATGCCTTTTTTAAATTGATGAATTTTATTTATTTTCTTACTCTCTTGTAGCTTTGTTAGATTAGATTTTCTCTATTGCAAGTTTGTTTAGAAACATGAAAAGAATAAAAAAATAAATTATTTCTTTGAATTTATAGGACTACTCTTCTCTTAGTTTATTAAATTTCTTTTGCATTATAAATCCAAAGGCATCTCAAAAATAAAATATAACTTCATTTAAATGAGATGTTCTTAATTGTGCATGTTAAATATGAGCACTTACAGATTTAGTTTCCTTCATTTCCAATAATTCATTGCATGTTACTTTTGCATTGACATCATTGAAATGATATAGCTTTGTTTTCACTTGTATAATAAAATAAGAAACGAAAAAAAAAGGAGAGATCTAATCACCCATTTCATTCAAAACACTAAATCATTTTCTACACGTAATTAATAAATCTAAAAACAAGAGACATAACAACATTTAGTTAGAGATATTCATTTGTATATCAAATTACAGAAGAAACAAATCATTTAAAAAGAAAAAGCTTGCACTGAGTTGTCATTTCCAACATTTAGGCATCTTTACTTACATTTATAGATCATTCAAAATCAAAAAAAAAAAAAAAAAAACACAAATTCATATTTAGTCATGCATTCTTTATATTCAAACCACTTTGTTTCTCATAGTTTGCACTCATCGAAATTTAAAAAATTAGTTGTGCATTCCCAACCATGTGGTTAATTTCATTGAATTCACATATCTAAAATTATAAAAAGGAAATCAACATTTAAAATTTAGCATTCAATTAGCTTCACATTTACAGGCATCACTCATCTAAAAATAGAAAATCAACAATCAATTTGTTGAATTCTATTTAATCAATCTTGTAAAAACCTAGCAATATGTAGATTATCCTAAGTGATAAACTACTATGAAAAATCAAGAATAGTAATTCTAAAAATATCAAGCATTCATTGATTTGAAACTTAATAAATCTCAAAAATCACTAAATAATTAAAGTGTGATAGAAAACTAAGACTTAGCTGGGAAATAGTGTTATAGGAGGAATCAAAAGTTAAAACTGGTAGGGTGGCTAGATATGGTGACTGTGAAACTAAATCTATAGCTAGACTGGGCCCTAGAAAACAATGCCCTAAGATAGACAAAAGAAGGGGGTGATCTTATCCTTTGTGAGGTTGGTCATGTCCAACATATAGTGAAGATTTGGGGGTTTTGGGTTGTATTCACCATTGTTTGTATGTTTTATGTTTCGTGTTGGAGATTCTGATCAGCTATAGTGACCATTGTATGATTATTTTTCCTTTGAAACCTTGGATCCTTGACATGTGAAGATCAATGAAAATGAATGGGAGAAAAATGGTTTAGTGGTTGAAGTTGGGTATGACCTCAACACCCCATGTGCTGAGTGTTGACTAAATACAAATACTCTGAAGACATATCAAACTTTATGTAGTTTTCCCATGCTCTGGTGGTGTGTGAATAATTTGTGAAAAGTGTTAGATGTTAGCGCAATACTGGTGTGATTAATTACCTTAACCATGACTTATGACCTTCAAAATATACTCAGACTTTGGATCTAGACTAATAGGGCTATATGTAATCATAATTGAGAGTAATCAGGAATTTGCTCTCAATGTGCAATTTGAATACTATTGTTTTTCAGTGTCGAAGCTCCTGTGTGAAAAATGGAATATGTTTATATAGTCATATATTTGAAATTATTTCGAATGGAGCTTATTAGGGACATAGGTCGACCTTTCCATAACATTGAATTTTGAAATTAGTCATTATTTGGTAGAAGGACAAGAGAGGGGGATTGGACAATAGAGTGGAGTGCTCATGTCCAATAGGACATTGTTATCTAATGGGGATAGACATTAGTGTTAAGGGTCTAGCCTAGATAGAATGATGGATGAGGATGATAGTATGATGGATAAGTACATTTTAGGTTGTCAATCAACTTAGAAGAGTTAGTACTTTGTGCCTAACGTGGTCAAAGGTGATCAAAAGTGGCCTAAAATAGGTCTAGAGTTAAGTGTGCAAATAAGTGGTCATAAGTGCACTATTTTAGCTTAAATGTTAATTTATGTGTCTAAAATTGCCTGACTTTTATTCTAGTAATGCATCAAAGCAAAAGTACTAGATTAAAAGGAAAAGTGTGTACCTGAACTTACTTGTGAAGTGTAGTCTTGAATGTAGGCCACAATGATAAACTATGCTCCATGTAAACTTGTAATGAAACATATGTAATATCAGTGTTTACTTAAGATGAATGTCAAAAATAAAATGAAAAGAAACTAGAGACTGATAATGAAAAAATACACTTGATTGGGTATGCAAACCATTATGTTTTTATTAGTAATGACTATAGAGGGTAGGACCCTTGAAGATTTCATTTGCATTGAATAGATTGGGTTAGATTTTGCATGCCCCAATTGTTATTAATAAGCAAGTGTGCTTACGAACTCAAATTATGCTTGACTCCGTCATCACATATGTAGAGTAGTGAAGTAATTTAGAATCCATGTATGAATCCTGATATATTGTTTTGGTGCAAAAATGGTGTAAATATTGGTATCAATAGTGAACCAACCATTGTAGATGGAATAAGGTTCAATTATGGTGCAAAACTTGTGCAAAAATTGAGTATAATGTGGCTCTGGTGTATACAATGTGGATTATCAATTTGGTGCAAAAAATGAGTAATGAGGAAGCCTTGTGTTGTGCACATGCCCCCAAAATGATATCTAGTGTATATGGATTGTGAGACTAAATAATAACAACTATAATTCTGAGCCAACTTGTGTGTTAACCTAGAAAAACATTTTGTGCATGATGCCATAATGTAAGCAAATCTGAGACAAAACTAAGTAATTATGGAAATTGAGACTGTAAATCTGTTGCATACTATCTTGGGTAAATTGAGAATCTGATAAATTCTACAAATGACTATTTTTTAGGGATTTAGATAACATCAATTGGAAGGATAAGAGAGCATTGATTTCTTGTCCAATAGGGTGCTCCTATCCAAAGTCAAATTTTGTGTACTTCCTAAGGTTGTCACTATGCTAACTATGTTATAACTACCAATTTTTTTCTATGTGCTGATCTAAGAGGTTTAGTCTCTAAGACAAACCTTTGTGAATGGCCCCTATTTTGACATGCATTATTGAGCCTACACAATAAATAACTTAACTCAAAATAAAAAATTATTTGAGAGATTGTTATGACATAAAGATGTAAATATTAGTAATAGTGAAAACTTGGAGAAGTATGACATCATCATAGAGATAAACTAACATATTAGTAATGTGAGATGCATGTAGGATTAAGCATTCATAGTAAGAGTGTCTAGATAGATGTTAGTATTTAGTCACAAATATAAGTGATCAAATTGAGCATGTAACATTGAATAGAAATACTTAGGGAAGAATGCATGATATACATCATGGCATTAAAAGGGTTGGTGAGTGCATCATGTCCATCATGCCATTAAAATATGAGTAAAGAAGTAAGCAAGGTGTCATGGCCATGACACACACAAAACACACAATTCATGCAATAGAGATCCAAGGGGCCACATACAAGGAACATGTTTAAATGTCACTAACTCAAGTAAAAACACACACACACACATGTTCAAATGTCCTCACATGCATAGAATTAATTAATGAATTCTTAGAGCCACATAGAAATACATGTTCAAATGTCTGCATACACATGAAATACACACACAAAACATATTCAAGTGTCACCACATGCATGGAAAAAGAAAAATAAGATTAGAGATACACACAAAAGACATATTCAAATATCCTCAATGGCAAAGTGAGAGTGGATATAAGCCACAAAACTAAGAAAGCAATATGGAAAGTAAATATGATAATATATGATTGATCATTAAGAGATAAGTTATAACATTTGTAAATTTAGTAATTGAGATAACTATTAGTATATCAAGTTGTTAATGAGTGATCAATATCAAAATATGTAATGCTACGAAAAGAACTAAGTTGTGAGTAAGATAAGATAACCAAAGAAGGATAAAACGTATGTATAATATACCCCTAATGAGCTAGTTGATGAATGTACATGTTGTAGAAAGCTTGTGTGTCGTCTAGAACTGAGTAGTATCAGTCTTATCTCATTGTGACAACAACAAGATTATGGACACTAAAACATGGCACTCCTATCCTATAGGGTGATCTTGTCCAATCGTAATTTATGAATGTGTAATAGTCATATTACCTACAAATGAGTCTAGAAATGGTGTTCTATGTAATCTACAATCACTCATGTACACTGGTGAAGCTTATATGATATAAAAATGGCTAAAATAAGTATTGAATAATTATGCAAAAATGAACTAATGTATGACAAAGTATATATAAGCATGCACAAGTCTTGATTTTGGTATTTTCTGGAATATTTTACTATTTTTATATCATTGTATATATATGTTTGTGTGTGTGTGTGTGTGTGTGTGTGTGTGTGTGTGTGTGTGTGTGTGTGTGTGTGCACGTGCGTGCGTGCGTGCATGTGAATAATGTGATAATCTAGAAAGTAAACAACACATCTAAAGTATGTGGATAATCAAAAATTAGATTTGGCAGTAGATCATTGAGTGATGGATACTGGATTTGGTCAAACTACCATAAATCATCATCATTGTGGTCATCATACCATTCATGCTCCATAATTTTAACTTTATTTTGAATCTTGTGCATTTTTATAGCATGTTTCTCTATTGTTTAATTAGCCTCACATGTCATCTTTGGATATACTAAGTTAGATCTTTGTGTCATATTTTGGAATCTGTGATTGTCATCAAAACCATCATGGAGAATACAAATTATGCTCTCTTAGAATTTGAATGTATGGCATCATTGTAACTTGACTATTATAGCGTCAATTTTATGTGACCACATGTTATCAAATGTAGATTTTATATGAGCTCATGTGTTTAGAATGAAGAATAAAGTATCCACCACCTTAGGACTACATGTAACTAATACTGTAATGTGGCCTATGGAGTCTTGGAAGAATATAACATTCTATACCTCATCATGATCGTGCCCTATGTGATGGAGGAATACAAGTATATATGTATTTGGATCTATGTCCTCATCAATTGATATATGCTATCTATATTGATTGTCAATTAAAACCAGAATAGTCAGAGCATTACTTCTTGAATGTTTATGGTTTTTACATATACTCTTCTATTGTGGGGCCTTAGTTGGTTGAGGTGTACGTTTCATAATATGTATGTTTCCATTAGCTTTATAATCCTAAAGTTATTGTTGTAAGGTTCAACACGTATATGTAGCATGTCCTTAATTCCATAAAAATGACAAAAGGCATTTCCCTCCTAACGTGACAACATGATAGTAGATCTATGGCATACAATTGGAAAGGCTATTAATTCCCTATAAAGTAACATATTTAAGATCACATGTGGTTTATCTTATGCACTATTTGATTGTTTTCATATAATTGGATCAACGCCCATGGTTTCAATATTACGTACTAATTTTGTGAAAGGTGGGAAAACTATATGTGGAGTAGTGTCTAATTGGCAACAACTGTTCTTTCCTTTATCTGTATAGGTAATAATGGATTTCTCTATATTTTTATAAACTAGTATGATTGCCTTCAAATCATCTCTTTATTCCCCTAGGTCAATTGGCATGAAATTAAAACTACACAAATAATCATTAATTTTCATTAGTATTGCATTTTTATCTATAAAATTCATGTAGGTATTTTGAATTTATGAATAAAGGTAGTTTTTGCACATGTTCTTCATTGTCCATCTTGGATGGTGACATCTATGGTGTGAAGTTAAGTATGAAAGGTGATTAAAGAACATTTGTGCTAGACTCACTAACTTCTTATGCATGCATTTGATTTATATGAATAATTTATGGTGGTAGCATTATAGTAGGTTGGGGTACCTCCAATGGTGATGAACTTTGAGTAGTAGATTATAGTGTTACAATATCTGAAGGGTTGATTATTGATTGGGAAAGTATACAAATATACATCATATAGAAACTTAACACATCTGTGTAAGGTAAAGGGTACAACCTATATGGCTTAGATCCATGGCATACCTAATAACAAATTATAATGCAAATGATTAGGTATGACTTGGAACTATGTAGGTAAACTTTTTGGCCCCACTATAATATCTAATGTGATATAACCCAAAGCTTGACATGTCACATCATCAAATCCTTTGATATTCTTATCTATTTTGATTGGATGCCATGTTTATGCCCATGGTTTGTAGAAATGTGAGATTAAAAATATTAATTCCTAAACCATTATCAATTAGAACCCTTTTGATTCATGTAGTGTTGATTTGGGCTTGTATAAATAATGGTATATTTTGATCAATGGTTGACTATGAAGGCAAATCATCATTACTGAAATAACACCCTCAATATATTTCAAGGTATTTAGAACATATGCAAAGTAGGAAGGGTATGTATCATAAGGCATATATGTTTGATTCAATGCTTGGTAAATAATATATTTGAAAATAATAGCCTTTTGGAGAAATTCTATCATGGAAATCTTAAATTTAATATTTTTTAGTTGATCAATAATATCATATGCTCTAGATTGATTCATGGGTCCTAATGGATTAGGCTCGATGTGAGGAGGAATTATTTGAATACATTCCTCCTATTATGGTTGAGGAGGTACCCAACCTCATCTAGTAATAATAGCTCAAATCGTAGGGTCGACTATAAGCCTAGGGCGAATAGTAGAGGTGGGATATGAACTAAGATAAATGGAGGGTCTAGGTGTAGGAGGAATAAAAGGAACCATCTAAGATCTCTAACATCTAGTTGTAACTGGTGGTAACTGAAATTGAGCCATGTAACAATGATATCCATAGAATGGGTCATAAATAAGTGATGAATCAGTAGATGATGTAATCTTTATCTTAACATTATGTATCAACAAACTTACATGTAAGAAATCTACAGATAATTGGCAGAGAGCATGTAAATAGTACGAAGAAACTTTGCACTAAAAATGATAAATGGACTCAGTCATTATAATCATGGTGAATAAAGAAATGAAGAAATCTAAACTTTGAAACCTTAATGAAAGTGTAAAGACAAAAATAAACCCTAGTGGAAAGCTAGGGGTTACAATAGTCGACAATAAGCAGGTTCACAAATATGTTATATCAAACTTGGGAAACCTAACAATATATAGATTAGCCTAAGTGACAAACTACTATACAAAATTAGGAATAATAATACTACAAATATCAAGCATTCATTTATTTAAAAATTGATAAATCTAGAAACTTACTAAATAAGTAAACTGCAATATAAAACTAAGACTTAAATGGAAAACAATGTTGTAGGAGGAATTAGAAGCTGAAATTGGTATGGTGGTTAGATCTAATGACTATAAATTAAATATATAACTGAATTCAACCCTAAATAATAATGCCCTAAGTTGGACAGGAGAGGGGGTGGTCTTGTTGTAGAATATATTTATAGATTATATAACACCTCAATCTTGTACACTTATCAAACTCGGACATTGGTTGTTCCTCTTAGTTCTGAACCTCTCCTACTTTCTAAAATCTCACATATACTATATCTTGTGCCCCTTGGCCTATCTATTAGTCCAACCAACATATGTTGATGACCTATACATTATATCTTTCCCAAAATGCTTAAAACCTACTTATATTCTATGTCTACAAGTTTTGAGTGTGTACCTACTTTCATGTTCTCTCTACACCAGTGTCTAGAATATACACCTACGTGGACACTAGTGTCATGCTTTGATGCAAGTGTCCAATGCTCTAAAGTCATATAATTTACAAATGAAATGTATCTTAATGGTCAGCCTAAGTTATTTTATGTGAATTACTTATCCTAAGGGGTTAATATAAATATAATAGCAACTCTCATTCATTCCTCACCTAAAAAAGACTGAAATAGACTAAGGCAACTTATCAAAGTATTCTATCAAGCATTCAACTAAGCAAATCATCTCTTTTTTTTACTATTTATATATCAATCATATGGATAACACAGTTATAGGTTTTAATTAATAAACGAGCAAATTAAGAGCCCAATTTTCCAAGTTACAAGCTAGGTCACTATTGTACTTGATTTCCACATATTGCATGATTCATACACAAGTCAACATGTAGTTGAGAACTACATCAGTTTAAGGCCCTCTTCAAAGTATTTTATATGTAGGTAGTGCTCATTTATAGAGAGGTCTTTGGGTTTAGCTCAATACCATGTGCCCATTAACCCATTTTTTCCCCACGGTCACTATGAAGATGAAGAAACAAGATTTTACGATTGCATGAGGAGAGAAAATCCATGACCCAAATCTTAATGCACTAGAGTGAAGGTGAAGACAAACCCAAAAACATATAGGTGGTTACATTTTTTTCCAGTAGGTATTCTATATATGTCATCGCATTGAATCCAGACACTAGTGTCGACATAACTATCCTAGGCTAACTTAAGTGTCCATGGCTCCAGAGTCACTCAAATAAGAATTTGACAAATGTTCTAGAATCATCTTCCAGTATGTTTTCTCCCTATTTCATATCCAGAACTGTATTAGCATCAAAACTAAGTATATTAATTCTTTGTCATTTTCATATTTAGCATAATTATAATTTCTATTTTTAGCTTAACTCAGCATAATAAATTCAACATATGTTATATCTGAGTTTATCATCTAATTGGCTTGTTGTATATCTGATTACCATCCTTTTGCTTATTCATTTATATATCCCATTTAATTTCTAGATAACCCCAAATTAGAACCATTTTAGGGTTAAACATTTGGTGAACCTAATATTTAAACTCCAAACCCAAAGTCAATTAAGGTTTTATAGTTTTTTATGTTTTCTTGATTGTTATACTTTGTTATTAATTTTAAAAAAATTATTTGTGAAGCAATAGAAAATGTTAATCCAAAAACTCATTTTCAAATGGAAGATAAAGATGCATTAATTGCTAATCTCAATAGTAACAATAGCTTAATGGATGCATTTTTGTATGTTACAGGGGATGAAATAAGTAAACATGCTACAACTAAGGATTCTTCATCTAGTGATGGTAAGTCCTTCAGAGGCACTACAACTAATTACATATTAATCAATCTACCTACATCTAGTGGAGGCCTAGATTATGTCTTCCAACCTTTGTTTCTAGAAACTGCTATTGCTACATCTACCCAGAAATTACAAAATGTTTCATCTCAAATACCAGTTTCAATTCTTATTACTACTCAAACCATGTTTACATCCCCTTTGGTGACTACTCAACTTATTAATCTAAATCCTAATGGGTCCATAGTTCAAACATTCCTTCATGTTATAAAGACCTTGGAGGACAAAGTTAGAAAAATTGAATGAAATGCTTTAAAATCTCCTCATGAAGATGTGTTGCATAACCCTCTTGCACTTGAGATATCTCTTCACCCTTTGCCAACTAGTATTGTTGCAACTAATATTCCATTTTATGATGGTAAGGGTGATCCTGAACAACATCTTCTATCCTTTTACATGACATTCCTTTGACTGTGCCTCCAATGATAAACTTTTGACCAAATTATTTCCAAGAAGTCTCAAGGACTATGCTTTGAGGTGGTTCTATGATTTACCTCTCAAATATGTGAAAGCATTCAAACCTCTTGCAGATTAGTTTTGAGCACACTTTTCCATTAATATTTTTGAAAAGGTTTCTTATGCTCAAATTTTCAATATAAAACAAAGAAAAAATGAACCTATAAATGAATATGTCTTGAGAGATAAGACAATATTGGCTAAAATGATCAATCCTATGGAAGATAAGGAGTTGAAAGACATATTCAAGCAAAGTTTACTTGCTTCTTTACATGACTCCATTATTTTTAAGAAGTTTAAATCTTTTGATGACTTATGCCATGTTGTATAGGACCATGAAATAAAGCTTATTTGATTGAATAAGCTCAACTATGTAGCAAAGACACCAGCTGCATTTGTATTTAATACCAAATTTACAATCAAACTAAGGTATAAGGGAAAATCTCCTGAGCCTAAAAAGGAACAACCACTACAATTAATACAATATCATAATAACCTAATCAACTTGTCTTATCTAATGTAATAAGGAGATAGTTCTCACATTTACCTAAGTCTCCAATTTCATTACTCTCATAATTAATAGAGTGTCAGTTTATATCTCTGCCTCATCCTATAGAGGTTGATATGAATAGACCTCTACCCAAAGGATATGATGTGAATGTTTATTGTGATTATCACTAAGGATCAAGACATTTTACAAAAATATGTTTTACATTGAAGCATGAGATACAATATCTTATTGAAGACCAAAAGATTACATTTGATGATCCTTCAAAGGAATCAGATAGGTTCATAACCTGGTGATCACCACAAATAGAAAATGTTTAACAATCCTTTGCAAAACCATTATAAGAAGAAACTAAAAGTGCAAATGGCATATAATGTACATCTTAGTCCATCAAATCATGGCCACCCATTAGATGAGATTATTGGTGTTTACACATGACATATACCTTATATGGTTTAGAAACCCTTTCTTTATTTCAATGATACTGAGATTAAGGATGATGAATTTGATCTCCCTTCTTTATTCATTCAATCATACCTTGAAAACCATCCTATACATAGTATTAAGATTGATAATGGTGTAAGCAAGAACATTTGCACCATGACATTACTTATGCACTTGGGTTACATTCATCATGATTTTGCATCCTTCTACTATATTAGTTAGAGCATTCGATGAGACCTCCTAGAAGGTTTTTAGTGAGATTAACCTTCCTTTATAGGTTAGTCCTACACATTTGGTTACTACCTTTTTAGTTATACCTTCCACTTGCATATTTGATATGTTATTGGGAACACCTTGGATCCATACACTTTGAATAATACCTTCTACACTGCATGGGTATGTAAAATACATTCATGTCAATCAGGTAATTATAGTTATTGTAATTCCATATGAGCATTTTTCTGAACAAGAAAAACTTATATCCAGGTAGCTAGCTATCAAACCTACTAAGGTTAATCTACCATAAAAGGGTAAACAACATGCAATACCCTTTACTAGGTGGCTAGTACTTGAGAGACCATTACATCAAAGACATATAGGGGATTCCATAGAATATTCATCTACTATGCACCATGTTCAAATATCCAAAGCGCCTACACATGTTCCTATTAGTCTTATTTCAAAAAAACCATAGAGCACACAATGATGGGTTCCATGAACCCCTACTCTTATTACCCCTACCATTTATCCAAGACCATATAGTTTTCTTTTCCATATGCATAGAATCACAAATACTAGTGTGACAAATATTACACTATACATACTCCTCGACAACAACACCAACTTATTACATCAGGTTCACAGTGGGAAGATATATAAGATCACCCTTTGGATGGGATCATAGGATAGTCTTTCCCTTTCAAACATTCCAAAAATACTAAAGAAATCAAAAACATTCAAAAATCCAAAAACATTTCTATTACCTATATATTCTATTAGCTTATTGGCATATATATGTTAGTTCCATGTCAATGGATAACATACCAGCTAATTTTACATACATATGTGTCACTCTTCTACTTTAGTGTGATATAGGCATATATAGATACACAATATATTCTTATTTTAAATGTTGGGCCTTCCCTCTACTGATGTCATATAGACATTAGAGGCATCCACCTCTATGATCATGATACTTCCAAGTCATATAATTTTATGGTCACTTTACAGTATCATGTTTTGAGCTCATATATGTACTTACACATGCCTTTATCCATGACTATAACTTATACAGGGTGCTTAATATGTTATGCACTTGACTTTGTTGCTAACACATTTGATCCATGGGATACTACGATATCTTTATGTTGGTTGCTTATGCTTTCCTTTATGTACTTCCTTGAGTGTCTTGCCTTGCTATTATCTTGATTCTTTGAGAATTTGAATATGCTCCTTTATTTGTGGCCTCACTGTAATGCCTCTTATTTTTTCTCTAAAACCTATGTAATTTTTTTTTGTTTTAGCATTGTTTAATTATTCACTATGTTTAATGAATGTTTAACTATTTTGATTTGGTTCAAGTATAATTGGAGTGCAACACACACAACTATTATGAAATTTGTGTAATACCTTTGCTTGCCACCAAGGTTCCTATCTAAGATTAGATTATAAGCATAAGAGGTTAAAATAAACTCAATTATTAATATCCTGATTAAGAAAGTGAGATAAGTCACAATATTAAAAAGTAATAAATTATAATTTCATGTTTTAAAGGATCACAAGTTTATTCGCACATAACCCGATCAACACCCAAGGGAAATGAAATGAGCTTGAACATCAATGAATTAACACAAAGTTATCAATTTAAGGTTCCCCAAGGGAGAGTCATCCAACACTATACAAACCTACTCTTAAGGTATTCAAGATAAGGGCACCAACCAATTTAAAGTGAAATAGTTGACTACAATCACACAATGATCAAATTCAAACTTAAATTATGATTAAACATATATATCCAACTAAATATGTATGAGCCCAACACAAAGGAAGATGGAAAACACCGCTAACCTAGCCTAAGAACCTAAACTTGATGCCCCCATCACAACTTGGGCAACCTACATATCCACTCTATAGAATCAATGCCTGATGTAGTTCTCATTACACTTGTGATGGCCTCTTCCACAAGATATCATCATCAAATAAGAATTGGCGATCTAATACAACAAGGGAACTAATACATCACTTCAGTGAGCTTTTAAAGCTCTGGTCATCTATTCTAATGAATGACATAACTTAAGGTCACCAATCATTATCTATGACATTATGAAGTGCAAGTACCTACCCAACTAATTTCACATAGTGTCATGATAAGAACATGCATGACTAAGAACTTATATCTTCTTATTCCAATGCAATCAATGACTCTATAATCTTTGAATTATGCTATTTTGAGAAACGTTGTCCCCTATACAAAACTTGAAAGGTGTCCATGGTTAACATGGGAGATGATTAACTTGATTCTCAATAATCAACGTGGTCACTATTTGTAATAGATAATAAACTAGAAAAGTATTATATTAAAATTGGTGATAAATACATGTGCAAGGAAGTATACCACACCATTCATGATTAAGAAGGCATAATAAGAATTAGATATTATGTTTTTTAATAACACACAAAATTTAGAAGTCATTTGCCACCATTAGGAGGGCATCCTAAGGGTTAGTTTTCTAAGTATTATTCTCCAAGAACAGTCCCAAGTTAGTTGATAACACCTATATTAGGGGGCATCCTAAAGGTTAGTTCTCTAAGCCCACACCCACTCCCTAGGCTGCCTACATATCTATGGTGATCACATCACATGTAAAATTAGGGCCAACTGTAGTACACCCATTCCTAATGAGTGTTAATTTAAATGTGAAGACAATCAACCTTCACCAATCATCTACATGGTTAAGCAAAATTTTTTTACCCCTTGTGGTTAACCTCGAGGCCATTAGTTGATCCAAATGCAACTAGATACTACTAGGAATTACAAGTACCTCCCTTCATACGGGAAGTATGCACGTACACAAAATTAAACTCAAATGCGGAAACTAGGAACCATTCTAAAATTACAACCAAAAAGACTTCAAGTGGCCCCTATCCTAGGTCCACCCACTTGCAACTAAAGTCAGACATAAACATTTGAAGTTGAGGTTTAAAATTTGAATGAAGGCAATGACATATTTTATAATGAGGAGAAGGAATCATGATTTAATAAACTATTCAAACATTATTTTAATTACCTAGAAAACTTGCCCCTCAAACTTTTAAATAAATAGGGTATGAATATATCATAAAAAAATTAGTAAATTTAGTAATAAAATTTATTTTATTCTATTGATGATGATTTAAAGCTATAATAATTTACTTAGACTTTCGGATTTGAAAAAGAACATCATTGTTAAGTATTTTAACTATGTCATTTTCAAATTGACTTCGGGACTAAAAACAAGAGTAATTAATGCCACCATAAAAAAAATTTCTAAAAAAGGTCGTAGATAAATGTTGTTGAAGAGCCAAAAAAAAAATTTAACGGTTGTTGGGAAATTCCATAACAGAGTTAACTCCAAGTCTCAAGTTTTATAAATTTTAAATTTAAGTATTTATTTATTGCCAAAACCAAAGCGACTTTAGAAAGAAGAGAAAGTGTTTAAAAATTTGTCCTATGAAAAGTTGTTCGAAAAAAGAAGCCATGAATGGTAGTACCCAACATAACTAAATTTATATGAATATGTTTGTTTATCTCAAAACTCAATAAATTCTATTACCAGTCTTAGATTGACAATTTCTTAGTTAGATATTTAAACAATTAAAGAATCAAATGGCTCTCGAATGAGTTCAAGCGGTGAGAGAAGGCCTCCAAATAGTTATTTAATAAACTAGTAAAACACTATTTTTATTTTTATTTTAGTTTTCGTTTAATATTAATAACTAACATTTTCTACTTACATTTATTTATCTAATATTAATGACTTATAAATTTAATCTAATTTAATTTAAATAAAATAATTTACTTTAATGTACACTTTATAATTTTTATTTACTATTAACTAAATTAAATTTCATCTTAATTAAATTTTAGGAGAGAAAAAAATTAAGTTAAAAGATTAACTAATTAATTATTCATTTAATCTCATTTTACAAATAAATATGAATAATTAAATTTTAAATGAAAGCTTAAAAACTAAACAATTAATACTATGCAATTTAATTCTAAATAAAATAAAAAAGTATTTCAAATAAATTAAAAGTCAACTAGTCTCTATAGTGCAAGAATAAATCAAACCATAAGATCAATTAATTTGGAGCCATAAGATCTATGGATTTCAAGTGTTGACCTAATTTTCTCTTTGGAAGAATAAAATTCTATTCCTTTCATTTCTCACTTCTATTTATTCATTTTTATTCACTAATTTTTTTTTGAAATATAAATAAATATTTGTTATTTTATTTGTTATTTAAAAAAAAAAAAAAATTACGTGACAACTGTGTAGCCACCCCCACCCTTCCATGAAGTGGATGACTGGTTGTCTAGTCACCACCCCCCATATATGGGGTTGGGGCCGGCTGCACAATTATTGCCCCACCCCTTTAAATAGGGGTTTGGGGCAGTTGGTTGTGCTGCTATCCCCTCCCCCATATCCATATTAGGTGGGTGGTCGGCGATGGCCAACCCACCCCCTTATTTATTTTTTCATTTTTAAATTTTTTTTATATCAATTATTATTATATATATGTAAAGATATATATATATATCGTTTAAAATATAATATAATGATATTTTTTCATATATATATATATTTTTATTTTTTTCATATATATCATTGTCATGATTTAAAAACTAAAACTAAAAAATATATATATCTATATATATTAAAAAAAACATTATATTATATTTTAAATTATATATATATATATATATATATATATATATATATATATATATATATATATATATATATGTCAATTTTATTAGATGTATATATACTTTCAAGTGTATTTATTTCAAAATAAAATGTTATTTATTTAAAATATATATAAGTACATTTCAAATGAAAATATTTTTATTTTTTTTAGCAATGAATATAAAAGTTATAATAAACAATTTTTACTGTTAAATTTTAGCATTCATCACTTTTGAGAGAGAGAGAGAGAGTGGAAGAGTGGAAAGAGGAAGGAGAGTAGTTCATTGTTTGCACTAATTTAACTTACAAATTTCTTTCAATATTTAAATTAAAAAAAAAACATATTTCTTTAACAAGCAACACACAACTCAACTAATCATTTTCATTTGTAATATTGACCTCATTTAAAAAATATAAGGAAAAGAAGGGAGAGAGAGAGAGAGATCTATAATTTTCTCAAGAGAGATTATACATCTGTAATGAAGAATCTCTATTTCATAAAGGAAGAAATCAAAGGAGAGAGAGATCATGTACTCCTACAACCATCTCATATTCATATTCACTTTTCTTCAAGACTCAAAAGAAGGTGTTGAAAGAAAGTAAAGGAGTGGAAGATAAATGGGTAAAATCTATCAATTTAACAAGCATTTTCAAACACAAAAGAGAGGAGGAAGAATAACCAACCTTAACTCTTCTTGTTTCCTACACTTCTCCAAGCTTTAAGACTCCACAGGCTCCTCCAAGGGATCCACCCTTCAAAATGACTAAAATGAATCAAAATAAAAGCCAAATGTTTGAAAATAAAAGGAGGGAGTCAAATTTAACTTCCAAAGTTTAGTGACAATGTCCCATGGAGGAGGCCATCATAAGTGTGATGAGAACTACATCGAACCCTAACTCTACAAAGTGGATGTGTAGGCTACCCAAGTTGTAGTGGGGGCATCGGGTCTAGGTTCTTAGGCTAGAGCAGGGGTGTTTGTCATCTTTCTTCATGTTGGGCTCACACATTTTTAGTTGGATATATATGTTTAATACTAATTTAAATTTGAATTTTATCATAGTGTGATTGTAGTCAACTATTTCACTTTAAATTGGTTGGTTCCCTATCTTCAGTACTTTAAGAGTAGAGTTGTATAATGTTGGATGACTTTCCCTTGGTGACTTTCCTTGTATGGGTCTTTTCATGTCATGGAAGGACCCATGCTTCTTTTACCTAATATGATTTTTTTAGGAGAAAAGTCTTACACCAAAAAAAGTTCTCCTAAATGTCCATATGGATCTTACAAGAAATAATTTTAAATTACATTTTTTTTAAAGTGCTCCACTAAGTAGGTCAATGCCTACTAACTAGACAAGGGATTAGGTTTTCTATAAGACCAATGGGATAGGATTAATAGGCTCTTTAAGAAGCCTAGGACCTATTAAATTTTAAAATTGAATATTATCAATTTATGATATGTAAATATATATTTTAAGGTGTGCAATTATGATTAAAATAATCTTTCTTTATTAATGGAGGAGCATTAATCCATTAGTGACAAGGAGAAAACCATAATTCAATTTATTGAGAACCACACAATT
Organism: Torreya grandis; assembly: GCA_037957365.1. Lineage (NCBI taxonomy): Eukaryota > Viridiplantae > Streptophyta > Pinopsida > Cupressales > Taxaceae > Torreya > Torreya grandis. The sequence continues at coordinate 1,146,615 of JARHVA010004906.1, forward strand.
GTATTGCATAATGTCTCAATTGGTAAGGGAGGAATGTCCCTCACATGGGGTATTACATTTTGTGCCTATGTGTGCTTTCATGGATATTTGAATATGTCATTCTTGTTGTTATATGCATTTTACTAAGTCATGTCCCCTTGATTGTGTGGTATTTAAACATGCCCCTTATTTGTGGTCTCCTTGAACCATTATATTTTAATTTGCTTTTGAGTGCTCTTGTGTGTGTGTTTGATTTGCTTGATGACATTGTATTGTTACTATCTATAAATTTCCATGATCTTTATCATACATCTTATACGTTCATGTGATCACATTGTTTTATACACATCAATCCTATATCTAAATAAACATTTCCTTCTATATGCTACATGGTTCCATTCACAGATTATTTATTGTCTTATCTTTTTGAGGTGAGGTAACTACCAGTTTTTATTCTCTCCTCACTTCAAAGGGGGGGCATATCAGTGGGAACATGTCATAGAGACATGTTATTCACATTTGGTATAATTTCATAGTCAATGGGGGCATGGTTTGAAAGCATGTTCTCCACACTTATTCATTATTTGGTACTTATATTAGTTTTTAGATTCAATGGGGGCATGCTTTAGAAGCATGTTCTCCACACTTGTTTAGTATTCGTCACACCTAGATTACAATGGGGGTATGTTGTGGAAACATGTTATCCACATTGGTATTTATTTTATTTTTTAGATTTATCCATATATAGTGGAGGAATGTTTTGGAAGCATGTTCTCCACACTTACAAAGTTTATGAATTGCCTAAATCACATAGTTATATAATTTAGATTCACAGTTATGATAGAATTTTATACATTAGTGCCATTGTTATACATAGTTTTAGCATGAGACATATCTAATGTGCATATGTTATGCAATGTGTGCTTATTATTGAAAAATCCAAATCATTTTCAGATTTTAAAACTCTTCTATAAAATTTTACCATATCATAGACTTTTACGCATCGATATCCATGACAAACTATTATAAACTATATTGAGCCAATCTATTATAGTACTTGGTTCACTTTTGGTATGGTTGAGGTGATTAAATCACTCAATATTATCAAAATTTCCAGGTTTAACTTGATTTTATCATCTATCCTCACCAAGTTATAAGTTTCATTGGGTTGCACGATTGAGCTAATCTCAACTATCGTGTGATAACTCACCTTTTCTACAAGGTTGGGGGCATATGCCTTCCAATCTCCCTCTCTCTATCTCCTTATATATATATATATATATATATATATATATATATATATATATATATATGTCTTAGTCTCAATTTTAGAGCCTTACACTGATATATCTTTTCAAATCAACTTGCCAATAAGTAAGGTGGTTACATCAATACACATGCATACTCCTAAACCTCACTCTTTCAATTTCAATCTTTTCAATACTTTCAATTTCAGATTATATACACTGATTATATACTCTAACATGCTCTTTATTTTAAGTTAGTCACCAACAAAGCACTCAAGTTGGATTCAACCAAAGCCAAGGTGTGTTATACACACCCAAATATGCATTCCTTTTCTTTAAACTAATAATTTAATTACTAAATTTGCGGGGGGGGGGGGGGTAATGTAGATGATATTTATGGATTACATATCACCTTAGTCTTGTACACTTGGTAAACTTATACTTTGGTTGTTCCTCTCAGTTCTAGACCTTTCTCACATTTGGAAGTATCACAGTTGCTCTATCTTATGCCCCTTAGCCTATCTCTTAGTTCTTATAGTATTATGCTACAAAGTTTTTTTGTAAAAACTATGTATATTTTTTATGCTCAAGATTTTGGATCATCTTTTGTGATCCTTCATCATGGGAAAATATTCATGAAGGATCATAGAAGATGATCCAAAATTTTGAGCATAAAAAATCTACATGTTTTTTTCCTAAAAACTTTGTGATGGTATGAACTATGAAAGCATATAATCTCAGTCTCATGTTGATGACCCAGACCTTCTATCTTTCCTAAAATACTTAAAACCTACTTATCTTCCACCTCTACAAGTTTTGAGTATGTACCTAGTTTCTTGTTCTTTAGACATTAGCATCTGGGATAGACACCTGCATCAACACTAGTGTCCTGCTTTGACACAAGTGTCTAGTGCCTTAAAGTCATCTAATTTACAAATAAAACATATCCTTATGGTTGGCATAAGTGCTTTTATATGTGTTACTTCTCCAAAAGGATTGATATAGATACAAGATCAACCCTCATTCATTCCTCATCTAGAAAATACCAAAAGAGACCAATGAAACTTATCAAAGCATTTTATCAAGCATTTTATTGATTAAAACTTCCCTATTTTCTCCTATTTTGATATCAGTCATAGGGATGACACATCTACATGTCTAAAGTTCTGAAGGAGTAGTCTAAGATCCCAATTTACCAAGTTACAATCTAGGTAATTATTGTACTTTTTTTTCATATATTGCATGATTTACACACAAGTCAACATGTAAGGGAAAACTACATCTGTCTGAAGCCCTCTTTGGAGTATTGGTTATGTAGGTAATGCTCATTGATAAAGAGATATTTGGGGTCAGATCAACATTGTGTGCCCACTAACCCATTTTTTCTCCAAGGTCAATATGAAGATGAAGAACTAATATTTTATAATTTCATGAGGAAAGATAGTCCATGACTTAGATTTGAATGTACCAAAGCAAAATGAAAGACAAACCTATAGGCATAAAAGTGGTCACATCATTTTCTATTAGATATTCCATACAGGACATCGACGTCAAACCCAAACACTAGCATCGATGTAACCATCCCAATTTAATGAGAGTGTCCACAAATCTAGAGACACTCAAATCAGAATTTGGTGACTATTCCAAAATCATCTTTCAGTGTAATTTCTACCTATTCCAGATCTAGAAATGCATTACATCAGAACCAACTAAGTATATTACTTCTTTGTCATTTTCATATATAACATCATTGTACTTACTATTTTAAGCATAACTCAACATAATAGATTTAACATATGTTATATCTAAGCTTAACATCTAATTGGTCTATTGTAAATCTAATTATCACCCTTGTACTTATTCATTTATATATCCTCTTTAATTTCTAGATAACCCCAAACTAGAACCATTTTAGGGTTAAACACTTGTCCTTTATGATGACGGTCTTGTCCAATAGATAATGAAGATATAGGGTTTATGGGTTCTATTTACCTTTGTTTATATGTTCTATGTTTTGTACAAGAGCTTTCGATTAGGTTTGATGACCACTGTATGTTGTTTTTTCCTTCAAAACTCTAACTCCTTGACATATGATGACCAATGTAATTTAGTGAAAGAAAAATGGGTGAACATTTGAAGTTAGATGTGACCACAACACCCCATATGTTAAGCGTTTCCTATATACTAATACTCTGAAGAGGGATCAAACTTCATGTTGTTATCCCATGCTACAGTGGTGTGTGAATAACTTGCGTAAAGTGATAGATGATGTATAATACTGGTGTTATTAAGTGCCTTAATCATGAATTGTGAGCTTGGAGATGTATTTAGTCTTTGGCTCTAGGCTATTAGGGTTGTATGTAATTAAAATTGGGAAAAATAGGGAATTTCATCTCAATGTGCAATTTGGATTTTGGTGCTTTTCAATGTGGAAGACTTATGTGTGTAAAATGGTTTAAAATATGTTTATATAGTCTTATCTTTGAAATTCATTTGATTGGGTATGATTAGGGACATAGGCTGACCTTTACATAACTTTCAATTTTTCAAATTTGTTGTTATTTGGAGGGAGGACAAAAGAGGGGGATTGGATAAAAGAGCAGGGTACTACTATCCAATAGGTCATTATTGGCTAATGGGGATAAACATTGATGTTAAATGCCTAGCATGGCTTGAATGATGGCTAAGGATGATAGTATGATGGATAGGTGAATTTTGGGGTCATTAATTAGCTTAGAATAGTGATTCCTTTGTGCATAAGGTGGTTGAAAGTGATCAAAAGGGCCCTAGGATAGGTTTAGACATAAGTGCATAAAATAATGTTCACAAGTGCATTTTTTTAATTTAAATGTTAATTTATGTGGCTAAAAATTCTAGCAAGTATTTAGTCTATGTTTGCATACATTAAAACATTGAAAAGAAAAAAAATAACTTATCCATTTCATCACTTTATATTTTTATGTTTACAAGTAGATGTTACTTTAAATTTCATTCTCACTACTTGTGAGGCATTCTTTAATTTTTGTAGCAAACAAATTTCAATTTTACTATGGTAAAACATCAAGCCATTAAACATTTAGTCAAAAAAACCATTTGTGTAATCATTTAGAAAATCAAAACCAACAGGTAACATAAACATCAAAATCAACCAATTACTCAGACACCCTTGGATGATGCTCTTAGAACAAGTGCATCCACACATAGTAGGAAAATTTATACAATTTTCCTCTCCCATTCCAGTGGATAATACCCAAAGTGATATAGACTCCAAGCTTTGGATGGAAGTCTTTTGCACTACACCATTATCAAACCTAGTCATTGGCTAACTAGAAGCCTTATATGAACAAATAAGGTTATCTGAAGCCTAACTAGCCAAGAAGATTCATTTATTAGCCTACCAAACATGAAAATTTCAAATTTAATTTGATTGTTTATCCTCATGTCTAGCCTTTTCTATTTCATTCGCTTTACAGATGACATTATCTAGATGAGATCAACCTAATCGATTCAATCAGATACCATGAATTATTGAACCAAATTTATACTCATTTAAAGAAAGTAATGTTGATTAGGAGTTAGGTTATCTTGTTATTTTAGAGTTTGGTTATTTTAAGGATATCATTATTCCATAGTTTTATTCTTGTAAATAACTCTTTGAAGTAACTGAATTATATTAGCATAGGCATAACCAAGAAAATAAATCAACTCATCCCATTGAATAAGATCAACCTTGTTAAAACAATCAACCAAATTAGTAGTTAGCATTGACCCATCATTACATCAACTATCTAATCCCAACCTTTGGAAGTTGAGTTTACAAGGATATCCAGTCACTTTTTATGTGTACAATGTGCTATCATGAATACAAATATGTCCAAGCTTGTAGATAATCTTGTTAGACATGTGGAATTTATAATTTTATTTATCCTATGTGAAATTGGTATAGGCTTTTGAATTTTTTTAATATATTGAGTAAAGAGATACCCAATCATATAATTTTTGGTCACACATGTCAAAAACCATGATGTGCACTTATATTGGTGGAAAACCAAGGCAATATTCAATAGTTTTATCATTTTCCATATTGCTCTTGATCACTAGATAAAATTGCTGTATATAAGCAATCCATGTCATGCGGTGTGCATTCTACAACTTAATTTACATATGTATAAACTATATTGGCTAATGATCACAATGGATGATTATCTCCTTACCTAAGATGTAGTGGTGTCATCTATTTACTACTTACATTATGACACACAACTCTTTTTCATATGTGGAGTCCCATTGAATTGTGTCACTAAAAGTATTTGAGTAATAAGTGATTAGATTTCCATGTTGTATGAGTACTATGCCAAGTACATAGTCAAATGAATTAGTTTGAATCTCAAAATAGTGGAAAATTTCATCTATTTATTGAACAGTGTCATGCAAAGGCACTACTTGAGCTTCTTGAAAGCATGTTGTAGTGTAGGCATCCACTAGAATGTTTCTTTGGCATGAATGATCTAGCTGAGAGTCCATGATATGTGAGATAAACCTATGCTATAATATTTTAATTAAAATAAAACTACTCAACATGGCAAGATTATGTGGAGTTAGCTAATCTTGGATTACTCTATCTTCTTTGGATTTACATGAATTCCTATATGATTGATGATGCAACCTAGATATTGAATCTACACAACACCGAATGTACACTTGGATAATTTATCTTAAAACTTGTGTTTGTGAAATGTTTCTAAGTTGCATGAGATGTGCTTCACATGCTCTTCCCAAGTATCATTGAAGATGAACATGACATCCAAGTAGATGATGATCAAGGAGTTGGTGCAAGGTTTGAGTATCTCATCCATCAATTACATAGATGTTGTTGGTGCATTAGTCAAACCAAAAGACATAACTATAGACATCTAATTTTAATACATGCATTGGAACTACAAATGTTATTTGTGGTTTTATGTACATATGGATCACTGGTATAAATTAGGTCCTTATTATCTCTTTCTCTTCTATTTTCATCTCTTATTTCCTCTCTACATGGCCATGTGCTTCTCTCTTTATTATATTTTCTCTCTCTTCTATGTTTCTATATGCTCTAAAATCCTTGGGTTTTTTGTTTTTATTTCATTATTGGTATTTGATCATTATCTCAATGCTTTGGTAAAGGTTTGACCCTTATCAAGACATTCCAATAATCATTAGTTTGTATTTTTAGGTCCTTTATTCCTTGTTTCAATTTGTATATTATTTGGGGCCCTATTTTGTTGGATTTTCCTTATTTTCTTGTGTTGGTTTATTCACCAATAAGTATTTAATTTGAATTCCAAAAGTATATATATACATACATACATACAAGGCACCTTTAATCATTTTAAGTATGTACTAAGTGTGAACATATGATCCTAAGCTATCAATTGAATATCTAATTGATTAATTTTACAATTACAAGGTTTTTTATTCTATATTTTCTTCATATTTGTACCAAGAGAAATCCTAAGGGAAAGAAAATATTATTTTATTTTAAGAGCTTACATATCTTAGAATTAAGGGTGGGAAAAAGATACACATTTTCATGTTTACATGAATGAATTCCAAGTGCCGAAATACAAACCTATTATAAAGTCAGGACAGGGACTAATTAAGGTAGGCTCATTAACCAAAACACCAATTTTTTGTCTTTTTAGTGTGGAATCAAACATTAGTGAAGGAGAGAATATTATGAAATGTACGTGCATCTATTTGCATTTCAAAAAGATGTTTATACGTATCATATCTTAAAGAAGGGTTCCATGAAGTTTTAAACTGGTTAGACCTCTACAACCACTTGTAGAACATATTGGCCTCTTATTGGAGGACTGTTGATTTCAAAGAATTTTGATTTTAGTCTTACAACAATCATGTCATACTATTTTAGTTGGTATCTTAGATCGGTGTCAACTTTATGGAGTTTCTTATTTATTATTCTAGGACCTCCTTTTCAAAACTTTCATCCTTTGTTAGAATCTAGGTGTAATCACCTAAAATTGGTGTTTGTGGATGATAAGAGTGGTACTTGAGACACCCTATTGCTAGCTTAGACCTAGCCCTATCTTAGATCATTTATCACACTTTTCTAGCCTTTGTGTGGACTATAGACATCGCTAATCAGCTAAAACATAGTCACGGATCTTCATTCCCAGATCCTGTCTCTTCATGCCCAACAACATGCTAGATGGACATTAGTGTTGCATTAAGGACACTAGAGCCACATAGCGCTAGTGTCCCCAACATGGTGCTAGTGTCCCTTACCATAAATCTCTTGAACATATATATTTTCAAATGTATAACCCTTCTAAGGTCTGCCTAAGCACATTTTATTATCTACACAATCTACGAAACACTATAAATACAAGGCTATTAGACCTCTATCCACTAGATGGAAAATAGATGCAAAAAGCCTATTCAAACAAGAAACAAGTTGAGCAAAATCAAGGTTATTAATCCCTATTCTTCCATACTTATGTATACTACCATCTACAACTGCCCCAAACACACATTTCAAAGATTTATATTCTCAAGCACACTCAAGACATTCAAGACCACTATCGTTCTAGCATTCACATGCACTTGCACCAAACACTGGGTGGGAAAACTACATCAAGATTGATCCCTCCTCAGAGTATTGGTATGTGGGCAACTCTCTTCACATTGAGATGTTGAGGATATCCAACCTATCTTTATAATGAACACACATTTTCAACTCATGTCATACTTGAAATAAGGATTAGGGTTTACAACATAAATCAGTTGTTACAAGTACAAAATAGAGCTTTAAACTTCATGTGCATAGGAACATAACCCAAAAACACAAGCATGGGTGCACCCAATTTTTTTGAACAATCCTACATAGAGGACATTAGTGCCATTTTTAGGACATTAGAGCCACATAAAACTACTCTCCAAGTGGGGCATTAGAGTTATTGTCCATAGGAAGATTTGACTCAGGGATCCTAGAAATGACACTCAGACCTGTCTATAACCCAATTTTTAGCACTTAGATCTTTTGAAAAAAGTGTTTTCCATATAAGTCTCTATTTGCACATATTTATTACTATTTTTAGAAAGTCAAAACAAGTCAATTTATATACAAATCAATGGTTATTTATTTAATATTATTTCACTAATTTAGATAATTTAACCCTTTAACTAACTTAAGATTTACACTAGTAATACCCTAAAAGGTTAAAACATTTGGTGAATGCAACTTACTTTGAATATTGCTTAAAACCCCAGTTTTACATAGGGTTTACCTTTTCCCAATTTTTGTGCACTAAATTAGGGTTACAAACTTCTATTTTTATAATTTTTTGGCATAACCTAGCTCATTTAATCAATCCCACATTAGGGTTTCATTTATTTAATGTAATTTTAATTTTTGTAAAGCAACCCTAATTGAAAACCCTAACCCTAGGTAACCCTAAGGTTTATATTTGCATAACTTAGATTTTAGATCCATATATATTCTCATTTGTATTTTAGACAAGCATGATCATAATGATAGAAGAAATTTGTCACTTTTTGTTACAAAGTCTAATACTTTCATTTAAATGTTTGTTCACTTTAATTCAGAATGAATTCAGAAAAGACATAAACACATGTATAGATGATGCTTTCTATCATTTGCAATAATGTCATTTTTCATTGCATGTTATCTTTCTCCTATGTGGAATTCCATTAAAAAGCAAACGTATATGCACATATAGGATTTAACACATAAGCTAACAACTATGTTTTAAGTTTCAATGTCATATCTTATGCACAAGAAAGAATCTCCTTCTCCTCATCTCCATGAGGGTGATAGCTAATTTTCCTCTAACTAGGTCCATGTTATCACCCCTCCTCGAGATGAAGTAGCCTATAATAATGTCAGTAATCTTAATACTCTATCTATTCACACCTCTTCCCTATAGGGTGTGTGCCTACATGTTCAATTATAAACAACTAGGGTTTGTACTTGTGAGACTTTATGTGATCAAATTATTAGTATGAGAAAGATAATTACATGTTTACAAAATTAGAATCAACTATTACATGAAGAATATTAAAATACCAGAAAATTAATTTACAAGACAAAGGCCTCCATGGCACACTAGTGTAGATCATGTATATGCATCTTCATCTAGTCAATTTATGACAAACATTGTTATATATAAAAACAAGAAATCACAACAAAGTAAATATATAACTAGTGATTCAAAAAGTATTCAAAGATCAAATAAGAGTTCAAGTGTGATACTAAGGGAAATTACTAAGGCTAAGTTGATCAACGTACCTCCTTTACATCCAATGAGGAGATCCAGATATTTTTGTGCATATCATATAATGCATGGGCACCACACCGACTCATGTTTAGCATTGAAAAGGAAAATACAATAGATAATGGATATATATGACTCACATAATGACACATTATACACACAACATACAATGGCACATCTACCAATTCAAAAAGGGTCAAATTTAGAAACAATACAAAAATGGTTATCAAAGCATAACTCAAAACAATAAAACATTCACAAAGCACAATCAGATTAAGAAACAATACAATAAGCACAGGTAAATTAAGAAAAAGATGCAAATATGCCTCTCCAAAATGAGGATCAACTTTCAAAATAGTATGGGTTTGGTCAAAAGTATCTACAATAGTTTGATTATGATGGTCAAGGTTTGGGCAAGAAGGCCCAAGACATCACTTCTCCTATTCTAGCAGTTGATAATATTGGTCAACAAGGTTTGGGATTTATTGAACATCCTAAGGCACTTCAGTCACAAATACATTTTATCAAGGTAAAATATCTAGATATAGAGGAAATGTTACAGAAAGAATAATATCTTAAGCTGTAAAGTCAAAATCATGCTACACAAACAAGCATTTTCAAAACAAGTTTTCTAGCAAAAGAGCTTCCATAACACCATATGTCTATAATAAGCACAATTTCAAAGGGAAAAATCAAAATAAATATGCCAAAGCAAAATTTATAAAGGTAAACTCCATAGTAGGAGGTAATTCCCTCTAGCATTTTAGGTTATTATGATTCTGATGAGGAACAATACTCAGATTCCTACTACAATAACATTCAACTACAACATATCATTCACATTGTATGAGAAACTACCTTTTCTATTTTTAACATAGGCCATAATGATAGTGAGTCTCTCATGAGACTCATCGGTTAGTATGGTTTATTTTTTCTTGAACATACTTTCTCTCTCTCTTTGTTCTTTGTACATAATTCATTTTCAAATTTCTTGTACATAGATTATTATCCAAAAAATACAAAAAATATTATAACATGTCAAAAACATAAAAACATTTTAATAATTACTCATAAAAACACAAAACTTACATATTGTATGCATTTCTATGTTTACATTTCTTATAATTTCCAGACACTACATATGCTAGCTATCTTAGTATAGTTAGTTTGATCATACATACATGCTTCATTTATTCTTATCGAGTGCTTGTAGATTGCTTATAAGACTCAAATCCACTACACTAATCTAGACTTGCTATCATCTACCCACTGGGTGCATACAAACTAATCCAAGTTTATTAATTTGATACATCTACCCACTCAAGGGAATATCATACATAGTTTCTATTATTAGATTCTATCCTTACATTCTTTGCATTCTACTTTACGCATTGATATATCTTGATATTGATCATTGCTACTCATACTCAATTTTTTTTTTAATATCACTAGATTACACTTAACATATTTACATCCTATCTATTACATATTTCTATACTACATTCATACAAACTTTCATTTCTAGAATTCATAGTTTAGACTTGATTGTGTTTCCTATGCTTCTATTCAAGAGAATTTGAATATGCCATTGCTCTTTGGTTCTATGCCACTTCTATTCATGTATGCCTTGGACATGTGCCCATGTCACTTGTGTGTGCTTTCCTGATTATGTATGCAAACACTTAAACATATCCTTCTTTGTGGCTATAAGCCAATTTATTTATTGCTTGCGTATGTGGACATTTGAACACATATTTGTATGTTGTCTTTTCTCAAATTTAATGACATGCACCCATGCCCCTTGTATTATGTCCCCTTGGCTTGTTTTTTCATGCCTCATGTGTTTTGTATTTATTATTTCTTGTATGCATCATGGATATGACACTTGTCTTTGATTGTTACACACACCTATTTTTGATGCCATGAGGGACCTCATGCATCTATACTTTCCTAATTGGATGCCATGATGGACATCATGCCCCATCTGCCTAGGTAGCTACTCAAATTTGTTATTATACACATTGATTACATTTATATTGACACCCTTGTGCAATTATATATACAAAATACATCTTACACTACACACTTATGCTTAAATCATCTTACATTGTGATGTTATGTTTGCACATTATATTGGACTATCACACCATTATCATATATGTTACGACTTACACATTTTAAATAGCTATTTATTTTGAGGATAGTTCTTGCACAGGTCAACAAATACCCTCAAAATAGGGGGCACTCATAGAGGTTTGCCATAGAGATCAGGGTTCTACATTGCATTCATAGATTATTTTCAACACACATGGTCAGTTTCAAGAAATCAGACACATGTAAGATAGGAAAAAATAAGGACTCAAAAAATAATTCAGTCACTCAGATTTTAAACTAGATAGACATTAACACCCATATTAGAACACTAACACTACATGGTGATACTATCTAGTGGCCCCAATTTTAGGGTAGTTCAAATTAGCTAAAACATTACACCAAGCACAATACAAATTTGCACAAATATAGCTACAAGTTTGACAACTATGCTCAAATTTAGCTCATATTCATATTAGTTCAACTCAGATTCATATCAGTTGCCTAGATTGGGGGCTCCCATTTTCAATTTAAATACTCAAATACACTCATTACAACTCAATCCAGAATCAATATACTCAGATATCAGATTGGGGCATGTGTGTGGCACATAGTTTCCATATGCTCATTTACACATAGGTAGATCAGATGGAATGACAAACTCCATGTTATTCTTTATTGTATATGCACTTGAAATCATATTTTAGGTTATCATCAGTTTCATGCCTTACCCCATCAAAAATGGTCTGCCTTGAGTGGCCTAGAATTACCTAATGTAATTGAATGGCCATGAAGCTGACATACACATTTAGATATACCCAGTTAGATATTTATAGCACTTTGTGTAGTTTAGTTTTAGATACATATACTACACATGAATGGTAAATGATGGATTCATAGCCCAATTGAGTTCTTGAGCCACCCACATGAGAGGGTTAGACACACGGTCTTATCCAAGCTATTCACAAATCATGATCCACCAAGTAGGGGTGGGCAATGATGGAGTCAAAATTGGATTGAGTTCTTGAGCCAACCACATATGAGGATTGAGTAAAGTATCAAATTAATCCAAGCTATTCAATGATTTTATCACTATATACATGCACACACATGTATTTCCACCAAGTTCATGCATTGGTTCACATACCCAATGAGGTGTTTTTATTCCTTTCCTCTTATCTTTTTAATTAGCTTTACTTAGTTACTTTATTCAACACAATCTTTTGATTAAGATATCTCTTAATTAAGGATTGATTTATGCACATTTCATTATAGGTCATGATTTGCATACATAGACCCAAATTCACATACTCAGACTCAACTACATGGGCTTCACTTCTTAGGTAAGGCTAAGTACGCTTCTTTTTTAGTTATACTAGTTATTTCATTTTACTACATTTTTGACATAAAGGGGGGCAAATGTAATCACCTAAAAGTGGTATTTGGATGCTAAGAATTCTAATTGAGACATCATCTTCCTAGTTTATCCCTAGACCTATCCTAGAGCTTTTATCACACTTTTCTAGCCTTTGTGTGAAATATATACATCCCTAATCAGCTAAAACATAGTCCCAGACCTTCATTCTCAGATCCTAGCCCTTCATTCCCAACAACCTACCAGCTGGACATTAGCACCACACTAAGGACACTAGAGCCACATGGTGCTAGTGTCCCCAATATGGTACTAATGTCCCTTGACCTAACTCTCTTGAACGAATATATTTTCAAATGTATAACCCTCCTAAGGTTGACCTAAGCACATTTTATTATCCACACTAGCTATAAAATAGTATAAATACAAGACTATAGACCTCTATCCACTAGATGAAAAATAGATACAAAAGGTTATTAAAAGAAGAAACAAGCTAAGCAAAAACAAGGTTATTAATCCCTATTTTGCCCAACTTTTGCATACTACCATCTTTAACTGCCCTAAACCCAAATTTCAAATATTTCAAATCTCAAGCACACTCAAGGCATTCAAGACCACTATCATTCTAGCATTCACTTGCACTTATACCAAGTACTAGGTGGGAGAACTACATTGGGCTTGATCCTTCTTCAGAGTATTGTTATGTAGGCAACTCTCATCACAGAGGGTTGTTGAAGATGTCTAGCCTATCCTACTAACAAACACACATTTTTAGTTCATGCCATAATTACAAGGAGGATTAGGGTTTACAACATAAATTAGATATTAAAAGCACAAAACAAACTTTCAAAATTCATGCGTGTAAAAACAAACCTAAAAACACAGGCACATGTGTACCCAAAATTTTGGAACAATCTTACACAAAGGACACTAGCACCATTTTTAGGACACTAGAGCCATATGGTGATACTATCCAAGTGGGGTGCTATTATCCAAAGGAAGATCTGACTTAAGGATCCTATAGATGACACTCAGACCTCTTTATAACCTAGTTTCCAGCACTTAGATCTTTTTCAATAGGTGTTTTCCAAATAAGTCTCTATTTGCACATATTTATTACTATTTTTATAAAGTCAAAGCAAGTTAATTTTTGTAACAAATCAATGGTTATTTATTGCATATAATTTCACTAATTTAGACAACTTAACCCTTTAATATAACTTAGGATTTACACTAGTAAAACCCTAAAAGATGAAAACACTATGTAAGTTAGAAACAAATATTTATCTATCAATATCCTTATTTTCCATTTCTCTTCACCTATTTCCATTTTTAGGTACTTTTAGTCATTCTCTTTTTGTATTAAGTAGGTCTTATTTGATAAATATTATTGTATTTAGTTAAATTTTCACAATTCCATATATTATTGTGGTTGGTTTGGTATTTTAAAGTTAGATTTTCATATATCCTTGTATTATCATGGTTGGTGTAGTATTTTAAATTATTGTGTACCCTCCATGGTAATTTATTTTGGTGAATTCGTCCCTTTCAACCATATAAATTTGGGGTTTTGATTTTATTCACCTTATAAGGTTTGTTTGTATCTATTTCAACTCCAATTTTTAGGGTTTCCTTTCATTCTTGCTCTCTTAAGTTTTATTCTTGCTTGTGTCTTAGGTTATGCCTTTTCTTAGCTTACTTCATGGTTTATCTTAAAAAAATAGATTCATACAATGTAAATGATATATCTTTGTGGAAATAAAATTTGCATACTTTAAATGATTTTGGTTCTAATTTTAGATTAGAATAAACAGATAATGACAAAGTTATTGATAATATTAAGAATCATGCTATGAAAAATCCATCTTCTTTTGCTAAAGTTATTAAAATTATGAGAGATGTAGTTATGGTCAGTTTTTATTATCTATTAGATGATGTTTATATGATTTGTAGTGATTTTTCTCCTTCTCCTTCTACATATATTGTTCCTAACACCCTATGTTTGAAACTAATAACAAAATACAACCTTCTAATGATTCCCTTCATTATTCTATTTTCAAACTAATGAGATAGTTACTATGATGCATGAAATAAGTGAGTCATAAAGATAAGTACATGCTTAATCTCTTGAGTCTATTACATACAATGTTAAGGCTAATTATGATGTTATATATGGCCAACCTATAGTTAATAAGGTTATTAGTTCTCCTTTTATTTGTGGTTTTGTCATGCCTACATTTTGATTATTTGATGGATATAGAGTCCTTATGTACACCTTAGGAACTTGTTTGCTTATCTCAATAATTCTTCTTAAAATGATAGATTATTGCTTGAGAAATTTCCTAGAAGATTGAATGGTAATGTTTTATATTTTCTTTACACCATGTCTAGTGGTTCTCTACATAATTTCCTTATATTGTAACAGGCTTTATTTTCACAATTTATTAATAACAATGTCCCTTGTGCTATGTTTGGGCATTTTCCATACCTTCATCAAGGTAAACATTAGCTTATTCATGATTATATTCTTAGATTCAAGGTTAGCATGCATTGTTTGGTATATCTACAATTGAATCTGAAGAAATAATATATATTTATTATAACTCTCTTGCATCTTCTTAAGGATAAGGTGTTGTTTCATGCATAAAAATATTTCAATATTATTTTTTATGAGGTCATGGCACTAGAGGATAAGTTTTTACAATCACATGTACTTTTTTATGAGATTGATGGTTCACATTATTCCACTATTCAACATACATCAAGTCTCAATAATAGCCATGTGCATATTATGAGTAATCCCAAATCATTTGCTAATAATAAAGTGACACTCACA
The DNA here is from genome assembly GCA_037957365.1 of Torreya grandis. Classification (NCBI taxonomy): domain Eukaryota; kingdom Viridiplantae; phylum Streptophyta; class Pinopsida; order Cupressales; family Taxaceae; genus Torreya; species Torreya grandis. The sequence continues at coordinate 1,162,440 of JARHVA010004906.1, forward strand.
ACAAGTCTTATGCCTTCCCTTTGTGGATCATGAGAATTTATAAAAACTTAAGGATAATCAAAGTGAAATATTGAAACTATTGGTTGATAAGATTATAATTGCATTATCTTTTATTAGGTGTTGTGACATGACTCACTTGAAATAAACATTTAATTCAAATTCATCTTAAGATTACATCATACTAACTATCATATGATGGATATGTGCCTTGATTTGAAACATAAGATATAATATTTTATCGATAGTGGCAAAATTGAGCTTGATATACCTACTAAGAAACCACAACTTGCAAGTATATATTGTGTAGATTGACCTATAAACAAGATGTTTCACATAATTTATTTAAGAATACTACATTATCACATTTATCTCATACAAAACCTTTAATCATTTGTGATTTTATAAAAGGGAAAAAAGGACATGAAATTGTTATTAATGATAAAGATCAATTTAATATTTGAATTATCGATTTCCTTAACACACTTTGACATGATTCAATTGATTTAACTCAAGTATTCATATCCATAATTGAACATAAATCAAAGCCATGGGTTATGTTATATTACCTATCAAAACTCATCCACAAACATTTTTCTGCATTATTTTTTGTGATGCCTACCATGATGAAATAAAATGTTATACTTGTTCTTCCATGCTTACATAAAATGAAAGTAACACTTGATAGTAAAAATGAAAAAAATAAATTTGAATATCAATGCAATATAATAACAATCCAATTAAATAGAACACATTTAAATAAAGATATAAAGCATCCAAAATCAGACCTCATAACATATGAAAAAGAACTCAAGTGCGTACTACAATAAAAATAAATTTACAATTATATTTAAATATAAACAAGTGAATCAAAATAATCAACTATTAACACATGTCCAAGGCAATTTGATATCAATGATATAGATCAATGCATCAAAAATATTGATTTTGAGAGCTATGATTTATGAGGTATAACTTTTAGTGGAGAAAAGAGTAAGCCAAGTATGACTTAATGGATTATCTATTTTGACACTTCCACACTTACTCATATTATTGTATAGTGCATCTACTTTATTTTTTAAAGATAGATAATAGGGTTTATGGGTCCCTTTCCCATTAACATATGATGTCAAAAAATTGATTGGTCTAGCTTAACTAGATGAATTGCTAAGGCATTAACCAACACTATATATAACAAAACATACTACCATTAAGTATATTTAAATACTTAAACTTAATAACAAAGAACATACTATACAATCATGAAGACTTTCAAAACCTATATTCTGCCTTATACTAAATGACAAAACATTACAAAAATGACTACCATCTAATCTATCAAGATGACCTAGTCACCATCCATGGTGTCTCTATTAACTTGAAATACACTTTGAACCTAATTTTTCTCTAGCACCTCTGGGCTTGAGCATACCACCAGATGTGGACGTGATGTGCATTGAACATGGAACCTACATGCAGAATAACTCCATCTGACACCCCAAGCAAAGAAGAATTCTATACTTTTTGATGTTTCCTAAACTCTCCAAACCTCTTCACCTTTCCATTTTTATCCTCCCACCATGAAGGTGCTTGAAATCTACCACAAGTAAAACCATAAATCAACCATTTGATCGCCTAGAACCTCACTAATGTCCTACAAATAACTCTCTATTTTGATAACAAAGGGAGAGGGGTTAACATTTATTGCATATTTGGGATAACCACTCCCTTTGCTTCTCCCTCTCTCTCTTCCCCAAAACACAATGAATCCAGTTCTTTTAATAAAATTTAAAAGAGATACAAACCTTTCCTCTAGAGCCCTAAAATTTGACATAGGAACAAAACCAAGCCCATCCTTCCCTAGAAAGGGGAACTTGGTAAAAGAGCCCTCTTGTAATTTATCTAATTTTGACAATAAATTAACCCTATACTTTGACCAAATAAAGAAATTAACCAAATATTTTATTGAATCTTTATCTGTGATTAACATAATTAGATTACCAACAAACAAGGAATCCATGTCAGATTTCACCTTCACTCTTCTACTTTCTTCCAATAAATTAGCCCCCAAAATATTTCCAATTATCTCTTCAACTTCCAATGATGGAGTCAAAAACACATTAAATAGATGCATCTTTAACACACCACCCATGAAGCCCATCTCCCTCAACCTAGTATCGCCAAAAAAATTTGGCCACACTAGGGTTTTCAAAAGCTCTTGCTCCATTTTACATAGATTAGAAGCTCTGTTGCCTAAAAGCAAAATTACTTCACTAAAGGGAGGCATGAGAAATATAGTCATCCTCCCAAGGATCTTGCACATCCAAACTTGATTACGCATCACATACCACATCATAACAATAACACCACCATGATTGAGAGTCCACCACCCTTTCTTAGAAGCCTAAAAAAGACTAATAATATTAACACAACCATTTCTATCCCATTATAATCCAACTAATGCTCTTTGTAATTATCAATCCTTTCATCCTCCCTTTGATCAATCCTAATATTTGGTAGATAATCTGACACCTTATTTATTTCATGAAAGCAATGGGCACAAGACCAACTTCAAAAGAACCCCAACTTTGCCCAAGCCTGTGACAAAATATTTTCCAAATGCTAGGCTTTAGCCTTTTAAAGAGAGAGGGATTGAATTATAACTTGAGCATCACCTTCAATCTCTAAACACTCCACTCCACATTCAAGACCTTACTCAATCCCCTCCACCACAACTTATGCTTCTGCTTTATTATTTATCCCATTAAGGAGCTTGAAAGAAGCTAATGTTGATGAGGAAAATTATCACGTTAATGAATCAACCCTTTCACCTATCATGAAGGTCAAATTGGAATCATACAAGTCTAATCATAGGGGTTCTGAAGGTTCATTTAAAGGATCCTAAAGATGCAAAGGGTTTTAAATAAATTCTAGAAAAATAATTAACAAGCTATCAAAATAAAATTTTCCACTATTATAATTGAGAATTTGTATTAATTGAGAATTAGTTGAAAAAAGAATCTATAATCTATTTTATCCGACAGAGATAATTTATTAATTAGACAAACTCTTGAAGAATAGAAATCTGATTCTGAAAATATGTGTTTGAAAATACATTTAATTACATTCTTCCATAGTTCATGACCCAACCAAGTGATAAGAAATACTAATAGAAGAATTAGAAAGACAAACATCAACTAAAGAAAAAAATAAGAAAGGAAATCTAAATAAAAAAGATTAACACGAAACCTAAAAGAGAAAAAGGGATAAGTAAAACTAATCTAAAAACTAAAAACTGAGGAACAATACTATAAAAACCACTATAAAAGCAATGAACTAAATAAAACCTTGATAAAAGATAATCTATAATAATACTATAAAAGATTTAAAACTAAGAACTGAATTAATAGTTAGTGCTAACCTAAAACTAATAAACTTTTGAAAATACTACACTAAACTGTAAAGATAATAAAAAACTAAAGAGATTAAAGAAAACATAAAATCATCTATTAAAGTAAGTCAAATATTTACAAAAGAGTTGCAAATGTCAACATGAGAGTCGTCTTATCATAAGAATAGATTTGAAATGAGAACCCCAGCATTTTTCAATACAAAACTTGAAAAAGGATAACTCAATAATTGATTAGATCAATAAAGTGTTGAATACATTGCGAAGTGATCATTCTTTTCAGGTTGAATACTTTAAATTCTACACATAGAATTGTAAACAACAGTCATTAAAAGATATTAGACTTAGCAAACTTTAGATAATCGGTAATAGATGACAAATATAACTAGATATACCTGTGTTGTGTAAGTTATTACTAAACTGTTAGAAAAAGTACCATTGGGTCTATTTGGAAAAGTTGTACTATCTCAGAGAAATTGCATAGAAAGAAGAGATAAATGAATGACTTTAGAATAATACTCCAGTCTTTAATACCTATTAAACTTCTGTCTTCAACTGAAAGTTTGATCTCCTTTTATCCTTCAACTTTAGTTATGAAATAAGTTATAACCAACTTTAGTTAGTTATTAGTTAAGGTTAAAAAATTAACTTATAAAGTCAATTAGTTAATATAAATAATATGGAGAGATTAATTAAGACTCTAAAGTCTTAATTAAATCAAACTATTAAAATGAAATAACTCAGGTACCAATCTTAACGGGTGGGGACCCCATCTTATTAACAATAAAGTAGGACACATAAATAATAGGAAAAATAAATAATAAATTCATGAATCCTACTCTTGTTTAAACCATAATGTAATTTATACTTTAAACTTAAGCATATATTAATTATATCTCAAAATATTTGTTTTATCCATGCCTTCAAAAATAAATATCAAGATAAGTTTTAAAACTGTATCAAGTTTTCAGAGTAAACAAAGTTATTCCCAATAATCATCAGAATTTGATAAAACCTCTATTATAGATTTTTCTTGCTAATCAACAAAAACATTATATTCCATTTTAGATGCAGGAAAAGGCAAAAATTTGGTGCCTGTATCAGATGTATCATCATCAACCTCCAACTTCACCTTTTTAAGCCTCCTGAGCTCATTGGGTGTTTCAGATTCTTTCCCTTTTCCAACAGTACTCTTTTTAGTAACATGATCAGAGATATCAATAAATTTCTTTTTACTTTCAAATCCTTGACCCTTAAAATTCAATCTTTCAAACCCCAAGATTGGTTCACTATGAGCCCTTGAAAGGTTCAATCTCTTATATTATCCACCAAGTTAGGTATTAGATGGAGCAAGTGTATCTGAAATAGTGGCAATGTTCCTAAGGTCCTTAGCATGATCCACCTCTTTATTTAATTAATTTTCTAACTGAATGTCAGAAAATTGATGGGCATGAAGTGGCTGGTCAACTGGTTCTCCTCTAAAAGTAGGTGTCTTTAAATCTAGATAAAGATCATGCTCAGGATGGTGTTTAAGAAAATGTGAAGAACTACTTTGGGATTGAGCATGGGCTCCAATTCTTTGCCCTTGAGATCCCCTATGACCTCTATGGATTCTAAAACCACCATACCCTCTCTAAATAGGAAGAGAATTTAGGACATTCCAAAAATTAGGATTAGAAGCATCAAAATGGATGGACATTCTTGTACCCCAAGGGAATCTAGGCCCAAAATGCCTAGCACAAAAACCAACCCCACTAAAACTCTGACTATGGTTTGACTGACTTCCTCAGTTTGACCTTTGTCCCCAACCTCCATCATTACTATTCTCTGCTGGTTGTTCCCACCCAGACATTTTTGAAACAAGCAATAATCTAAAAGGAAGCCAAATTCAAATTCTGAGCTTAATGACTAAAAATTAATCATGATCCAAAAACATTACTCATCATTTTATTGTATCTGAAAAACCAAACTGACTTCCATATTCAAAATTATAAAACCAATTTCATTCTTAAATTATTTCGTCATTCAAAACTGAATCATTCCAAGGAAAGTATTCAACAAAACTTATACAACTTAGGAAATAATTAATCACATTTAATTTATTACCATCTTTACAGAATTATGTCATAACCAAAAATATTTAAGGAAAAATTTTCAACTCAAAACAAAAACCCAAACTATGTCAGAATCCAAAAACTCATGGTAATTAAATATGACTTTTTCAACTTGCTTCAAATTAGAACCTCTATCTACAATAATTCCAAATTATTTTGTATTCAACATCTCAAAACTGAAACCCAATAATCTATGAGAACAAAACCAATACTGAGATATCCAAAACCTAAAAACCCTTGACAAATAATTTTTTCATGCTAGTTATCCTTATCTTCTTCATTCATGAAACATATTTCACTATAGATTTGCTATTAAACATTGCAAATACAAAACATGCAAGCAACATAAAATGAACCTTCATGTATACACTGTCTATATCATCTAAAAATAAAAAAGTGATGATATTGATAGGAAATGTAGATGAAACTTTATTTAAAATGTCAATAGACTATTTTTACTAGGACAAATATGAAACTACTACAAGAACCTCCCAATTTTTGAGATATATACAATAGAAAACCTGCATACCTATTTCAAGTTCACAAAATATTTAGATGTTCAACAACATGTCCCATAAATATTAACATCCAAAATTGTTGCATATGTAAGGTATCACCCGACCAATAAAATGAATAGGTTTCTGTTGGGTGAATATTTTGTCACCAGCTAACTGATGAGCAAAATAGGTGTCTTCAACCATAGCAAGGGAGATTGGTCAGCCAAATGTGCGGGTTTACCACATCATAGGTGGAAAAATCTCTCCTCTCATCAAGGGGAGGTTCCCTATAAATATGAGGAGCTATATACTCTATGTATGAGCAAAAAATAACACTCAAGGGTAGGACTACACCATCCATCTCTCTTTTTTCAGAGATGATGTTCACAAACAAAGGAGAAAATCTTGGTGAAAACACTGAAGGTACTTCTCTTCTTTTAGAAGTGATCTTGCAGGAAACAACATGAGTTCTTTCAAGTAGTGACAAGTAATTGGTAACAAAGGTCTAGTAACTAACAGACTGATATGTAGCACAAAGTCTCCACCTCGACTGCCCAAGAGTGAAATACGAAGGACAATGAGGGCACAAATTTATCCCAAGGTCCTTTACACAGAAATAGAAAACAAACACACTAAAGGCAATTGTAGATAACACAATGTCTCTCCACAGTTGGCTTTTGGACACCTTCCTGATTACTTCCACTAGTTCTGCTTATTTCAATAAAATGGACAAGAATGCATTCGAGAAACAGACATAAGAACAATCTCCTAAAATGACAAGCTATAATAGCACAAAGTCTGAAAGTAACTTACTTTCTCATTCAAACAAATAAATATGAAGAACAATCTGAGCTCAAAGTCTCAGTAATCGCCTCTCAATTTTGGTAGAGTTTCACTTCTATAATGGAAAAATATCTCCTTTGCATAAAATAAGAGTTTACAATATATAACGCCAAGAAAGGCTTGACACTTTGTTCCATGAAACAGCCCATGTTGTGGTCAATGCCTTGAATGGATTTTCAATTCTGTCAAGGGACCATGCTTGGAACAGTGCATCTGCCTTAACTGTGGCATGCCAATTCATCTCATATGTCTCCTCCAAAGTGTAGGCCGTGAAATCCTTTTATTCTTATTTGCGCAGCTGTCCACTTTGCCTTTACTTCATGGAGAAAAATAGGTCGCGTCCTTGATTTGGTGTGCTCAGAAGTCTACTTGGTGGACTGTTTCACCTACTAGAAATAACTCCCTTGTAGATATTTTTGTATTGTTCTCTCTTCCCTATAACAGTTTGAACTCTTAGGCTCTCTCTTCAGCTGGTCACTTAGTTTATTTTTTCAAATTCCATGCCACATTTGAAAGTTCAATGGATATTCCATTACCTTAAATTTGACATCCGTGAGGACGTCAATGGTTGCTGGTTGTTTGACCCATATTGAACCATGAACCTTTGAACCTGTGAAAGTTCATTGGTTCAATGGTTCAACGGTTCAGGTGATCTTTTTTAGCTGGTCGCTTTGTTCCATCACTTCTTTGCTCTTTGGTTGAACCATCTTTTTGAACTGGTCTCTTGAATCTTCCGCTTCTTTCCTTTGTCTGGAGCTTCCTTTGAACTATTGAACCTGTGAACCATTAAACTTTGAACTCTTTTGGTTCAAGGTTCAATCGGTTCATTAGTTCATTCTTTGTTCCATTGTTTTTGGCTAATTCTTTTGAATCCTTGAAATTCCTTTGGCTTTATGTCTTTGGAACACCCCGAAGGGAAGGTGTCCCTTCGGGTCTTTGAGAAAGGTCCATTTTTTAGGTGCTGAGATCCCCCTGCAAGGGCATTTGCCCTTCAAGATTATTTGGGCAGCTTTTCCCTTTGAATATCTTAGACAAAATGTCTGAAGGAATTCTTCCCTTGCCTTAGCCATTTTTCTTCGGGCGAATTCCTTTGGACAAAATTCCAAAGGAATTCCTTTGGACTTTTTGTCTGAAAGAATTCACCTTGTCTTTGTGAAATTCTTTCGTGAAAAATCTTTTCTAAAGAATTCCAACTTTTCTACCTTGTTCACTTTTCTGTAGATTCGGTTCCTTTACTTGGTAATTTCTTCAAACAAAAATCTGAAGGAAACCTTACCCTTTCGGCCTTCTCTTTGATCTTTGAACCAATGTTCCCTGCTCTCCACAAGGGCACCTGCCTTTAGTTCACTGCCCTCTGCAAGGGCACTTGTTCTTTCGGCTTTGGGGCAGTCCTTTGAACTGACCGATTAAACCGACCGATTGAACCAACTTTGGTTCAACGATTCATTATTGCATTTGAAACCTTCTTTTCTTCTAAGTCTTTTGATCTCTTCGAACCCATTGAACTTGTTGAACCATTTTGGTTCAACTTTCAATAGTTTAATGGTTCAACGGTTCATTCCTTTGTTCTTCAAAGCCTTCTTTTCTTCTAAGTCTTTTGTTGAACCTTTAAACCCGTTGAATGATTGAAGCTTTTTGGAAGCGGGGTTCGATGGTTCAATGGTTCAATCCTTCCTTTGGAGCTTTCCGATGAACATTTTTGGTTGAACCAATCTTGAAAATGACTAAGTGTTTGGGAACTTGTTCCTTTGTGAGAACTCGCCTGTTGAAGTCATTGAACCTATTGAACTTACTAGTCCCTTAACTTAAAAAGCTTGAATAATGAAGAATTTGAATGCTCAAAATAATTTTTGGAGAAGGGAAGAGATAATTTTGGCTTACAGGACCAAAATAGTTCATATGTTGTCCCAAAAATGAGTGACAGATTTTGGGAACAACAGTTTCAATGAAATCTCACAAAAAAAATCAAAGAGTTAAAAAACCAGAATACAACCACCTTTTGCAAGTTGTGACCCAAAAACATACCATGCTTCGAATATCACAAATATCAAATCTTTAAGACCACAACTTCCCACTTTGTATTTTATTCCACAAGTTCTAATTTTTCAAAGTGCCAACTTGCATGCATATTTAACCATATTTCTATTAAACATAAAAAACACTCAAATGCATCAACTTCTTAGACCTTCAAAGGAAATGGACTGAAAAATCCATACCTAAAATCAACTTTGAAAATGCTGTTTGAATCTCTTTGCTCACCTTTCTTTTTGTAATTTCTATCGAACCAAGAATTTTCTTCCACCAAAGCTTTCCAAAATGATAACTAACTCAAGAAAACCAAATTTTATTTTCTAACTTCACCTCATAACTGCTTAGAGATACGTACTCACATCCCATTAGTCCTCACTAACTTTTGCCAAAGTTAGCAGCTTACTAAAACATTTTAACTAATTACCAAACTTAGCATTCACTATTCTTTCTTACCAAATTCCATGCTAAACAACGTGCTTCAAGGAGATAAGTGAGTCATTAATGCACACCTTACTATCAAGATTTCTATGATCTAAAGCATCTAGAGATATTAAAAACAAACAATGCCACCTTGCACAAGCCCCGATACCAATAATATGCTAAGTCACCCTTGTAATCTACCGATGTCATAACTTATTCCAAATATACATACCAAATCAACTCGTAAGGATAGACTCAAGTGTGTATATTGTTCACACTAACATTATGGATTGTGAAAACTAAACCATTGACCATGGTCCCATGTTCTTGTTTATTCATAATCATAAACTTAGGATCTTAGAACTAATTAATCCCATATGCGTTTAAAACCAAATCATGGCAAGGTCCATGTAATGTTAACAGAAGGCTAGGCTTAGTGATTTAAGATAAAACCTCATAATGAACTAGCATTACTTTAGCAAACTTATAATAATTAATGCATGTGACGATGAATACACTGTCATTCTTATGGAAAGGGTATATACAACTGATGAGAATATTCTTCAATGTTTTAAAAAAATGTTAAAGTTAATATCATGCATTTGAAATTGAATGAGATATAATCATTTGATAAAGAAAACACATCAAAATGCAAAATCCTTGCTATAACCTGATCAATCATTGTTGTTCTAAAATAATATCCATTTAAACTATCGAGATAAACAAGCCATATCCGATCCATAAATAACAACTAAATCATATGACAATGACTGATATAGAATTATATGAAAAAACTACAACTATATCAGAACTAAAATACAACATTTCCAAACATAACTCTAAACATATTCAAATGGATATGAATTGAAATTGCCAACTCAACTGTAACTAATCATAAGTATAACAATATATGCATATTTTATTCATTCATCCACTTTGCTTTTTGAAACCACTGAAACAAAAATAAAATCATCAATCAATCATTATGATCTCATAATCAAAAATGCATCTACTAATATTATTAACAAATAAGGGTCCTTAACATAGTTTTAGGCTTTATGACTAGGTCATCACTATGGCAGTAAGTATGATTTTGAAATTTGGAGGGGAATAAAAAATAGGCATAACATTAGCGACCTTGTTTGTCAAATTTTTAGAATAAATTTGATTAGCATCAAATTTTTCCTATATATAAAATATATATTTGCCTTGAGAGTGTGATCCAGGAAAATAATTTCTCAAGTATTTAAGCATGAACCCCTAAAAAGATAAATTCAAATAGGGATGGAATGTTTGGCTAGCGTGGCACGAAGAAAGGGAAATAATTAACAAGGAAGTTTGGGCTAGATGCACAAGCAATTTAAAAATGCCTTAAGAACAAAATCTGATAATGAAGTAACCTTATCATAATCAAGGATAAAATAGTCATGTTATCATTATCTATGATTCTGAGTTTGTAAGAATATTTATTAAAATGAAAGTTATAGTATTGTTGTAGTTTCTCGTATCCTTTCTTCAAATGTGATCCTTTTCACTTTAAACCTTTCACTGATCCAATCAAAACAAAGCAAGGGCAACAAGCAAACATAAACAAAAACAAAAACAAAAACAACCAACCAACAACAAAGAAAGAGAAACAAAACCCAAAATAAGAAAAATAAATCAAAAGCACTAATCATAAAACAACTTGAGATGATGGCCATTTACCAAATAACATAGCCAATTACCTTCAAGGTCTTTAAGATGAAAATCATTATTTCCAAGTATTTTAGCAATTCTATAAGGTGTAAGCCATAATGTATAAAATTTATAGTGTTTTTTTGGGTCTTCATGAGCTTTATCATATCGGAGTTGTTGCCAGAATCTGGATAATGTGAGTGCAATGGAGACGTGATCACACAAGATGAAGCAAGTGCACACCACATAGATGCTAAAGCAATTTGAAAATAACACAAGAAGATAAATTGCACAAGACACAATGGAGAAAACCAAAATATGATTAGCATGAGATGGCCAAAGTGAAGAATACATATAGGAGAGTACTTAAGTAACTCCTCCACAAAAGGTGGACAAAGCACCCCAAGAATAGACAGTAACTCCTCCATGAAAGGTGGTGACAAGGTACTAAGAATAGAGAAGTAACTCCCATCAAGGGAGTTACTTATGACATTCTTATGACACTTATGACACACACCTCCACATAAGCTAGCCTATCCCACAAATGTAGGAAAACTCCATGTATGCACAAGAAATACAATTTCCCTAATTAATAAATAGGGAAAAATAAAAACCTACACTAATACTCCCCCCATAAGCGCAGCTTAGGTGGGAAGTGTGGTAATAGAAAATGGGTCCTGACAACTAGGCTTGATGAGGTACCCATGTACAAATGTAATCTCCAATAAGATAGAGAAAAGGAGAAAACCTGTAGGAAAAAACTCTCCCCCAAAAGAGAGACATAAAAGAAAGAAGAGGCTAGAAGGCCCCCCTGAAGATGATGCTACTGCAGATGTGGACCACACCACAAGAAGAGCTTGTAGATGAATGAACTTGCTCTCAATGAAAGGTTTGGTGAAGATGTCTGCAACTTGCTCCGAAGATTGACAAAATATCAAGTCAATGACTTGACTATGAATAAGCTCTCGAATGAAATACATGTGAATCTCTATGTGCTTGGTCTGCTGGTGCTAAACTGGATTCTTGCAAATCTGAATGGTACTCTGGTTGTCACAATAAATGATGGTGGGCTGCCTGATAGGAATGCCAAACTCAGAAAGTATCCCTTCAAGCCAAATAGCCTCAGTAACTGCATTAACAGCTCCCATGTACTCTGCCTCTATGGATGATATAGCAATAACATTCTGCTTCTTGCTAAACCAACTAATAAGACCAGAACTTAAAGAAAAACTATAACCAAAAGTGGACTTGCAAGTCTGTGAATTGCCAGCCCAGTCTGAATTTGTATATCCAACCAAGTCAACCTCTATGCCAAATTTGTAATGAATCTCGTATCTATGTGAACCCTGTATGTAATGCGAGATCCTCTTAGCTTCTTTCCAATGCAGCTCATGAGGTTCCTGCATGAATCTGGAGACAAGTCCCACTGTATATGATATGTCAGGCCTGGTGTGAGTCAAGTGGATGAGACTACCAACAAGTTGTCGATACCGAGTGGCATCAACCAAAGGTGAAGAACAATCAACCTCAAGCTTGACTCCTGATAGAAAGGGAGTCAGAGATGGCTTGCAATCAGCCATGTGAAACCGAGCCAATAGGTCAAGAGCATACTTAGGCTGTGTAAGAGAAATCCCTGAATCTGACTGTGAGATCTCAATGCCAAGGAAATAGTGCAACAAACCCAAGTTTGTCATGTCAAATCTATCTTGGAGAGATGCCTTCACTACTGCAATAGCTGATGAAGAACTCCCAGTGATCAAAAGTTCATCAACATATAGAACCAAAATCAAGAGCGAATCATCCTGCCGCAAGAAGTAGACATTGGGATCAAAATGGCACCTAGTGAAACCCACTATGAGAAGGAAGGAATCCATCTTGGCATACCAACCCTGAGGGGCCTGTTTGAGGCCATAGATAGATTTCCAAAGTCTGCATATTAAGGAATAATCTTGAACAAATCCTGGCGGCTGCTCCATGTAGATCTCCTCCTCTGGGTCTCCATGAAGAAAGGCACTCTTCACATCCATCTGATGCACATCCCAACCATGTGTGGCAGCAATATCCAAGGTGAGTCAAATAGAAGTCATCTTTGCAATGGGTGTAAAGGTCTCTGAGTAGTCAATGCCTGCCACCTGTGAGAAACCCTTGGTGACCAATCGCGCCTTGTACTTATCAACTGACCCATCTGCTGCAAACTTGGTTTGATATATCCACCTACATCAAACCATCTTTCTTCCTTTAGGAAGTGAAGTCAAATCCCAAGTGTGATTTTTGATTAAGGAAGAATATTCTTCCTCCATAACACTATCCCACTCATGTACCTTAGATGCCTCTCAAAAACTCTGTGGATCTAAAACTGTAGTAAAGAAGGCATGTGGATCTCTTTGAAAATCCCCCCTAGTATGTCTGTCATATGCGGGATCTCCTGCCCAAGTGCCAGCACTCTCAAGTGTCTGTTTGGCCCAAAGTGGCCCAAAAGTGGGCGAGTCAGGTGCTAACTCCTCATCCTCTGACTGACTAGAGGTGGATGACTCTGTATCACTATCCTCGCTATCTGAACTCAAAGAAGAAGATGTCTCTGGCTCAAGAACCTACTGTGGCTGATCTAAATTTGATGAGGAATCATCATGAAGAAGTAGATCCGATGAGGGAGAAGAAGTGTCAAGTGATGAGTCTCTAGGACTCTCTTAAAAATGGACACTTCTCTCAATGAACAACTCATGAGTGACTGGATCTAGAAGGCGATATCTCTTAATACCATCCAGATATCCTACAAAGATTTAAGGCTTGGACTGACATTCCATAGCTTTGTATTTCTTCTTCAGAATGTGGGCCATGGCTGGGGATCCAAAAACCTTGAGGTGCTCAACATCAGGTTTCCTTTTATGCCAAGCTTTAAAGGGTGTTGTCCCTTTCAAAGCTTTGTGAGGAACCCTATTTTGAATGTAGCAAGCACAATTGATGGCTTCGGCCCAGTACTGTGGTACTAAGGATTTGGAGTGAACCATACAGCTACCCATCTCTTTCAAGAACCTATTCTTGCATTTTGCAACCCCATTTTATGAAGGACTATAAGTGACTGTGCACTGTAAATCAATCCCCTCTGTGGTGCAAAACTGCTCAAACCTGATGCTAACATACTCCCCTCCATTATCTATTCGAAGAACCTTGATGGACTTTTCACTCTGTTTCTCAACAAGAGCTTTGAATTCTAAATTTTTTTTAAACACTTCAGATTTTTGTTTGAGAAAATATATCCAAGTGTACCTAGAGAAATCATCAATGAAAGTTAGGATGTACTTGACCCTTGTGAAAGATGGTTTGGGAAAGGGTCCCGATACATCACTGTGGACTAACTCCAAAGGTTGTGAAGCCCTCCAAGCTTTGCCTTTGTCAAATTTTTATTTGAGATGCTTCCCAAGGGAGCACCCCTCGCAAAGTCCTTTTGAGAATTGGACACGAGGCAAGCCAATGACCATGTCATTTTTGAAAAATTGCTCAAGATAGCGGTAGTTAAGGTGGTCAAACTGCTCATGCCATAATTTGCTAACTCCATCTGAATGAGTTAGCAATGCTGTTGGAGAGGAATCTGATGCAAAATGTGAGAAGGTGTATAACCTGGCTTGGTGATCTGCCCTACCCACTGCCATTATAGTATCACTATGCAACTCCCTAATAGTCACTGAATCTGGTGAAAAATCAACTCTCATACCTTGACCAATGTGAGTGATTTGGTACACTGATAGGATATTGGTTGAAAGAGAAGGAACACTTAGAACTTGTTGAATGTTCCTCCTTCCAGTTCAACTGACCCTCTCCCTGTAATAGAAACTAAAGTGTCATCACCCAAACTAATTAAAGTCATGCTACAAGGCTCTAAAGATGAAAACTCAACTAGTGAAGAGCCCATGTGGTGAGAAGCACCCGAGTCGATGACCCATGAATATGTAGAAGCTGCTATAGCTACAAGGGCCTTGCCCTTTTCTTTCTCCTTACCCTTGCCTTTTGCCTTAGTAGAATCTTGGGTAGATGAATTCTGCTTGATGGACTCAGGAACACCTATGTTTTTCTTCTCTACAAGATGAGTTAGGTGATTTATTTGTTTCTTCATGCATTTGTGTTCATCATGCCCTATATTTTTACGATAGGCACACTTAACCTTCTCCTTCTTAGGTTTAGCATTGGAAGAGGAAGTCTCAGTGTTGTTTTTGGCAGGATTGGTGTTTTCTTTCTTCTCCTGGTCCTTGTTCTTTTTCTTCTTCTCCTTTGTTGAAGTCTTATCCTTACCATTTCTATCTATCAAGGCTTGGGTTTGAGTAGACTTCATTTCACCCATTTGAATTAGCTTATCTTGCTCCTTAGTCAAGTCGGCAATGAATGAATCCAAAGAAGGCATTTTCCATGTAGTGCCAAGGGCACTTTTTATGGCATGAAAAGTGGAGACAAAGATTGAATATCTTGGACCTAGCTTAGCGAGAATAGAAAGTATGAGTTGATCATCTTTCTTCTCTATGCCGCATTCTTTCAATTGCAATCTAAGGGCGTTAAACTTAGTGAAGAAGTCTTGTAGGGTGTCAAAGTTGCTAGGACTTAGACTTATGAGTTCGTTTTCAAGCTCATGACCTCTCATCTCATCAAGCTTTTCAAATGATATTTCTAAGGTGACCTATATGTTATTGGGAGTCTGGGAGGATTCTAAATGGAAGAGATGTTTTGGAGACACAGACAAGCTCAGTATTCCATAGGCTTCATCACTACGGTTGTACCACTTGACCTTTTCAGCATCAGTGTTAGGTTTTACTTTAGTACCCATGGTGATCCTATACAATCCTTTGCTTCTAAGAATGATTGACATTTTAACCTTCCATTCATGATAGTTGAAGGGTGTTAGGGGTTTAAGTTGAAAAGAATCCATTTTTAGCTGAATTTAGGTGAAGTTGTGTTGAGTGCAAGTTGTGAAAAGCAATCACACCCCCCTGAAATATTGATCCCCCCCCAAATATGCAAGTGCATGCTAAAAAAATGTCAGACTCAGTTGAGAATGTGTCTTAGAGCAATCAGTCTAAAATTAAAGCAAACAAGACGTCGGACTCAGCCAAAAATGCGTCTTGAGAGACCCAAATTTTTGGCACTTTATAAAATAGTGCATTTTTAATAAATAAGAGGCCTAAGATGTGGAGAATTTAATTGTAAACACTTTTAAAAAAAATGTCACCCAAATCTGAGCTACCGTTTGCAAGATATTAAAGGTTCAATTTTCTTGTAAACTAGTGTTTTTGCAAAAAAAAACACTAAAACATTAAAAACATGCCTATTTTGAGAGAGAAAATGGCCTTCCAACCACTCATTGGATTCATCACGGAATGAAGAATGCAAATGAGGTTTGTGTGAGGGGGAATTGGCCTCTCGTCAACCCGAGCCTCACCCTTCGTCTTCGTAGGTCGAAGATACAAGTTTTAAATTGAAAACCCCCAAATTACAAAACTATCTATAAAACTGAATATTCAGTCAAATTGATTGATTTTTATTTTATCAAGTCAATTTTAATTAAAAAAATGAAGCATAGACATAAATGAACAGCTGGCCAAGCATCTAAGGGTCTACATGGGACGCCAAGTAAGGAAGGGGCACCCAAAAAAGAACAGTCCAGAATTTAATAGCAAAAAAGACAAAAAAATGAATGTTCAGACCTGCTAGACATGCCATACGGCCTGCTTGGTGCCTTGCTGGGCAAGAGAAGACTGTGGCATGGATAGAGGAAGGATGCTTACTGCTTGGCGTGGCAGAACTGAAGGTAGGCGCAGAAGTGCAGACTGCTGACCTGAAGAGCACACCGTACGGCCTGCAGACTTGGAAAGAATGTAGCTGCTAAATCTTGGCATGGCAGAAGTGAAGGCCAAAGGCTAGGTGCTGCTGAAGGCATAACAAACAGAACTGAAGACTAGAAGCTAGGCATTGAATCCTAGCTATAGAAGGATTGCTGTTTGGAGTTGCTGCTGCTCCCTCTGCTGCTCCACACAATAATGGCATCCAAGAAGAGAAATAGATGAACCAGCCCCTGAAGTGAAGACAACCAAGACACCCAAAGGCCAAAGATTTTAAAAATGCAAGAAATGATACAAGAAATTATATATATATATTTTATTTTAGATCAAATCTAGAAAATAAAAAAAACAAAGAGAACTCCACTCCTCTTGATTTCAAAATGAACTAAAAGCATAACCATACAAACGATTATCGTTCTTGCTCTGATACCATATTGAAGTTGTTTCTAGAATCTAGATAATGCGAGTGCAATGGAGACGTGATCACACAAGATGAAGCAAGTGCACACCACATAGATGCTAAAGCAATTTGAAAATAACACAAGAAGATAAATTGCATAAGACAAAATGGAGAAAACCAAAATCTGATTAGCATGAGATGGCCAAAGTGAGGAATACATATGGGAGAGTACGTAAGTAACTCCTCCACAAAAGGTGGACAAGGCATCCCAAGAATAGATAGTAACACCTCCATGAAAGGTGGTGACAAGGTGCTAAGAATAGAGAAGTAACTCCCATCAAGGGAGTTACTTATGACATTCTTATGACACCTATGCCACATCTATGACACACACCTCCGCATAAGCTAGCCTATCCCACAAATGTAGGAAAACTTCATGTATGCACAAGAAATATAATTTCCCTAATTAATAAATAGGAAAAAATGAAAACCTACACTAATATATCCCAATATAATACGAGATCTCCAACCTTAAATTTCTTATTTGACACCTTTTTATCCAAAAATTTTCTTAACTTTTGTTTAGCCTTTTCCATTTTTTGAAGTGTAGTTACTTTAGATTCATCAAGTGCTATCAAATCATATAGCCTTTGCTCAATTAAACTTACATCTTCTATGTTTTGCAAAGCAATTTTTGTCGAAGAAATCTAGAGTTCTATAGGTAAAGTAGATTCAAATCCATATGCTAACATAAAAGGAGAATAACGAGTTGCTGTTTTAACAATAATTCTATCAGCCCATAAATCTTTAAAGATTTTAAGATGCCAATTATTTTGTTATCACAAACTTCTTCATTATAAAAAATAAATTTTTATTAGTGGACTCAGCCTGTCTATTCCCTTGTGGTTAATATTTTGATGAGTGACTAGAAATAATAGAGTATTTTCTTAAAAATTCTAAAAATTCACTTGAAACAAACTGTGGTCCATTATCAGAAATAATTTCATATGGAACTCCAAATCTAAAAAAAAATTGATTTTCTAAAAATGAAATCACTTCACCTGTAAATAAACTTTTAAGAGCTTTAGGTTCAGGACATTTAGTGAAGTAATTTTGGCTATCAAGATATATCTATGATCTACAGATGATGGTGGAGGAATGTCTGAAATAAAATCTATGCCCCACTTAGTAAAAGGTTTTTCAAGAATAACCAGGTTCAAAGGCATTGCAGGTAATATATCCCTTCCAATAAAGAGTTGACAATGCATACATGAATGTACTAATTTATATGCATCTTGAAATAAAGTGGGCCAATAATAACCAGCTCTTAAAATTTTATAAACTGTTGTCTTTGCAGGATAATGTCCACCATAGTTTCTTTCATGATAGCCTCTAAGCACCTTTTGTGTTTGCTCATGAGTAAGACATAGTAATAAAACACCACCACAATTACAGTAAAATAATTTTTTTTATAGAAAATAAAAGTTTTATGCTTTTAACCGTAATGAACATCTTTCTTTCTTATTAAATTTGTTTGGGCAAGATTGATTTTTAAAATAGTAGACTAAGTCACGATACCAATCATCCTCAGCTAATAAATAATCCCAATCATTCATTTCATGCCTATACTTAATTTTTTCAACAAATTTAGAAACCTTCATTGTTTTGAAATGAGGTTTATCATTTAATTTTTTATCAATAGGGAGGACTAAGACATTGATATCTAACACTGTATTTTTAGCTAAGTGTTTCACTAATTCATTTCCTTTGATAGTTCTTGATGTTTCGAATTCAAGATCAAATTTTTGAATATGAAGAATCCACTTAGCAAGCCTTCCTTGAATAATTGGTTGTTTTAAAATATATGACAAAAGAGGTACATTAGATCATATGAGAATTTTGTTTTCCATCAACAAATATCTAAATTTGATTAATAAAGAAACAAGAGAAAAGACAAACTTTTCAACCAAAGGGTAGCTAGTTTTGGTATCTTTTAAAGATTGGATCGTGTAACCAATAGGTTTTTATTCATTATTTTCAAACTCTTGAGTAATTACTGCTCCTATAGCCTTTTTCTATGGTATTAACATAAAGGATAAATGCTTTATTTAAATTGGGTTTAGCAAGAATAGGTGCACTAACAATGACATTTTTTAGTGAATTAAAAGCTAGATCATCATTTTTATCCCAAATGTGAATATTATCTTTCTTTAATAAAAATTATAAAGGATTAGTCTTATCAGCAAAATCAGAAATAAATTTTCTAACAAAATTGATTTTACCAAAGAAAAACCTTAAACTTGACTAATCTTTTGGAGGAGTTAGTTCCTTTATTGCTTTAATTCATTTTGGATCAATGGAAATACCATCCTTAGAGATTATATGACCCAACAATTTACCTTCGGTTACACCAAAAATAGACTTCTTTGGATTTAGAGAAATTCCAAACTTCCTACATCTTGTAAATTTTTTACAAAGATGATTTAAATATTTTTTTCTCTTTTTGGAATGAATAATAAGGTCATCTAAATAAACCTGAATGATTACACCCATTAAATCATTGAAATCTACATGCATAGCCCTTTAAAAAGTGGCTCCAATATTCATTAATCTAAAATATATTTGATTATAAGCAAAAGTGCCTCTGCATGTGGTAAAAATAGTTTTATACCTATACTCAAGATTCACAATAATCTAATTTTAACCTAAAAATCCATCTAATAAAGACATCATTTCAGATCCTGCAACCTGATGTAATATCTAATCTATACTTGGTAAAGAAAAATTATCTTTAATACTTGATTTATTTAAGTATCTAAAATAAACACAAAGCCTAATATCTCCATTTTTTTCCTTACAGATATTAAATTAGCCATCCACTCAAAATATGTTACAGGGAAAATGACACCAGCATCAATCATTTTATCAAGCTCTTTGTTAATGGTATCCTCTAACAAAGTGTTAATCCTTCATATTTTATGTTTTACAGGCTTAATACCTAATGTAATTAGAATATCATGTTTGATAATATTTGTATTGTAACCTTTAATATTTTATAAGACCATACAAATATATCAATAAATTCTTTGAAAAGTTTAATGAATTTAATTTTTTCATTTTCAGTTACTTGTATCCCTAGATAAAAATATTTAGGATCTCCAGTTCCTAAATTTATGGGTAAGGTTTCACCTATGATTCTTATTGATAGTTCCTCAGTTCTAGCAACATTGGGCTGATCATTAGGAGGACACATAGATTCTAAACTTACTAAACCAACAGGCAATTTATTAGTACCTAACTATAAATAATCACCACAATTAAGTACATAATCATCTTGGTCAAAATAGTTGCCTTTAAAAAATGAATCTATATGTTCAGCACAACTAAAAAATGATCAACTCTCTTTTGAATCAGGAATTTTTGGATGAAATAATTCAATCAAAGGGAAATCAACAGTGGGTTCAATTTCACTAAAAGTAGGATTGGAGGCATAAACTATAAGTTTATCTACTCATATATTAAATTCCTTGAGAACATGGGTAATATTGAAAGATTCAAAATTTTCAGTTAATACCCATACCTTTTGAGTATAATGATGTAATCATGCTTGATTGGTCTTATAATTTTTTTGAATTTGTCTCACTATCAGCTTTGAGTCTCCAAAAACCTCTAGATGCTTAATATTTAATTCTATGGCTTTCTCTAATCCTAAATATAATGCTTCAAATTTTGTTGTATTATTAGTATTTTCAAAGGACAATTTATAAGCATAATGAAATGTCTTACCGATGGGAGATATGAGACAAATACCAGCACCACTATCTTGTTGAGAACAAGCTCCATCCAAGTAAAGAGAGCACAAAAGGTTTCTTCTGAATATTTTCTCATACTAATTTTTTGGTTGATCAACATTCAGTAATTCATAAGTACCGATACATATTTCTATGTATGAGATATTGGGAGAAGAAAGCGATTCAATCAAAGTACTAAAAAAATCTTCTCTTTTAATAAATGCAATCTCCTTATTAACTAGAACCCAAGCTACATATTTACCAACAAATGCTCCAGTTGCCTTTGACCATTCCCTTCCTAATAACATGGCATAATTACTAAGAATATCTAAAATTTGAATATTAGTCATGCAACTAATATGTTCATCCTGCGTGATATTAATAACTATATCATGAGATTTACCATAACTCTTAGTTTGTCTTGCATCAAAACTAGTAAGTTTTCTACCATCTGCTTCATAATAAATGCCCAATTGATCAACAATACACTTAGGCATAATATTTTTTGAAGTACTAGTATCCAAAATACAATTATGTATTATTTTATTACCAATTTTAACTGTGACATAGAAATGAGGAATATAATCAGCAAGGCGATCAAATTGTTGAGTGTAAATATGCTCAGCACTACTTTCTTATTGTAAACCTACATCTGATCTAGGATTCTTAACTGCTTCATTAATTTTATTTAGTTGTCCGGGAAGACTAGCATCTTGCGATAATGAAAATCTAGCTTTAATGGTTGACAAATCATCAATTATATTATAAGTCTTAGCATCTGTTTGCCTAAAATTCTTAGACTTATAATGTTGATATTGTGAATTATTATATCGAATAGCAAAAGGAGTATCTTGATCATTTTTATGAGCTATTTTATCTTTATAATTAGAATGAGATTTATCATTTGTTGACCTATTACTATTAAAAACTTCATAATCTTTATTCCTAGTATTTATAACATAAATATTTTCTTTTTCTGAAGACTGATCAATTGTATTTACATTATAGGTTGAATCCTCTGTTATCTTTTTTTTTTGTGTAGTAAATATTTCTTAAATTTAATAACTTGACGTGTTTCAGGATTATGAATAAGTTCACAAATCTCACAATAATAAGAAACATTATCTTCTTTCACATTTTTATGAGAAGAGGAAGGTTTATCATTAAGCTATCTTTTAACAACAACCAACTCATTTCCAAAACTTTGGATTGCTTTTAATTTTTTAGCATTTTCTAAATTCAATCCTGTATCAGATCTATCTTTAAAACCTACACATTTTAGCTTCTTTTCATAGTCAATACAGAACTGAGTGGTTTCATTATATTCAATTATATCTTTATCCTCTAGTGCCATTTTTTTTTTAAAGGTAAAGCATTACAAAAATAAAGCTTGGACAATCTTTTAGAAGCCTTGATATCACTTATATTTTTTTGATACAATTTGGTAAATCTAGAAACAAAATGATACATAGTTTCACCTAGATCTAATGAAATGTTTGCAAGATCATTAACTAAATCAAATCTTCTTTATCTTTTTCAAAGGATAATTCTAACCATTGTTCTACATCATTCCAACTATCAATGATTTTTGTAGGTAAACTAATAAATTCTTGATAAGCTTTTCCTTCTAATGTTTATGCAAAAACCCTTAAACAAGTCTTCTCATTAGTTATTCCAAGAGTGGCACAAACCAATATAAAAGCTTATAAATGATTCTCTTAAGATTCTCCAATTGAACCAAATTTTTTTGGTATGATTAATCCCTTAAGAGAAGGTGGAGTACCTGGACAGTTTCTAACATTGATTGGATTTGCAAAAATCCAAGGAACTACAACTATCTGACATTCTTGATAGAGTTCCTCTTCATCTTCACTTTCTATGAGTTCTTCAATTTCTTTATTATCTTATAACCTATGAAGGAGATATTCCAGTCTCCTTTCTAGTATTCATTGTTCTTCATCTGGTTGATTTTTTAATTGATTCATGGTTGGTGGATTTTTGACAATTTGATCCACCATTAGAATTTTTAATAGATTCTATCTCTGAGATATGATTGTCTTGTGATTTTTTGGACCTGAATACTAACTAGGCAAAGGAATTTCAATAGACTCAACAAATTCATCAAAAGGAAAAGAATCAGAATGGTAGCAAATTTTAGGACAAGGATTAGTAGCTAATACTGTTGCTCTATCTTCTGGAATCCTATTAAATTAAATTATATCATGTTGAGCTTCACTTGTTAATTTTGAATACCAATCAATTTTAAATTTAATAATTTCTAAGTCTTCATTGATTACTTCAATTATTTGAGGGAGATATTCAGGATGATTATACCATGCAAAACATGTTAGATTAAAATCAATATCAGTCTAATCCTCTTCAGCATTAAAAATAGGTTGAATAACTAGAAGTTGTTGACCTACAAGAACTATTAGCAGGGAAACATATTCTACAAAACTTATCCCCAACAGAGTCACCAAATTTGTTGATGGAAGAAATTGTCATGTCAACGAATCAATCTTTTTGCCTATCACAAAGGTCAAATTGGAATCATATCAGTGTAATCATAGGGGTTCTAAAGGTTTGTTTAAAGGATCATAAAGACGTAAAGGGGTTTTAAATAAATTATAGCAAAATAATTAACAAGCTATCAAAATAACTTATTCCACTATTATAATTAAGAATCTATATTAATTAAGAATCAGTTGAAAAAGGAATCTATAATCTATTCTATCTGATAGAGATAATCTATTAACTAGACAAACTTTTGAAGAATATAAATCTGATTCTAAAAATATGTGTATGAAAATACACTTAATTACATTCTTCCATAGTTTATGACCCAACCAAGTGATAACAAATACTAACAGAAAAATTAAAAAGACAAACAACTACAGAACAAAATAAGAAAGGAAAACTAAACTGAAAAGATTAACATGAAACCTAAAATAGAAAAAGGGATAAGTAAAACTAATCTAAAATCTAAAAACTAAGGAACAATACTATAAAAATTGCTATAAAAGCAATGAATTAAAGAAAACTTTGATAAAAGATAATCTAGAATAACACTATAAAAGATTTGAAACTAAGAACTAAATTAACAATTAATGCTACCCTACTACTAATAAACTTCTGAAAATACTAAACTAAACTGTAAAGATAATAAAAAACTAAATAGATTAAAGAAAATATAAAATCATCTATTAAAGTAAGTCAAATATTTACAAAAGAGTTGCAAATCTCAACATGAGAGTCATCTTATCATAAGAACAAATTTGAAATGATAACTCCAACATTTTTCAATACAAAACTTAAAAATGGACAACTCAATAATTGATTATATCAATGAAGTATTATAGACAATGTGAAGTGATCATCATTTTCAGGTTGAATACTTTGAATTCTGCACATGGGACTGTAAACAACAATCATTAAAAGATATTAAACTTAGCAAATTTTAGATAATTAGTAATAGATGAAAAATATAACTAGATATACCTATGTTACATAAGTTATTACTCAACAGTCAGATAAAGTATCATTTGGTCTATCTACAAAAGTTGTACTATCTTAGAGAAATTGCATAAAAAGAAGAGATAAATGAATGACTTTAGAATAATACTCTAGTCTTCAATACTTGTTGAACTTCTATCTTCAAATGAAAGTTTGATCTCATTTTATCCTTCAACTTCAGTTATGAAATAAGTTATAACTAACTTTAGTTAGTTATTAGTTAAGGTTAACAAATTGACTTATAAAGTCAATTAGTTAATATAAATACTATGGAGAGATTAATTAAGACTCTAAAGTCTTAATTAAATCAAACTATTAAAATGAAATAACCCAGGTACCAATCTTAATGAGTGGGGACCCCATCTATTTCAAATAAAGTAGGACACATAAATAATCATAAAAATAAATAATAAATTGATGAATCATACTCTTGTTTAAACCATAATACAATTTATACTTTAAACTTAAGCATATATTAATTATATCTTAAAATATCTGTTTTATCCATGCCTTCAAAAATAAATACTAAGATAAGTTTTAAAATTGTGTCAAGTTTTTGGAGTAAACAAAGTTATTCCCAATAATCATCTAAATCTGATAAAACCTCTATAACAGGTTTGTCTTGTTGATCAAGACAAACATTATATTCCATTTCAAATGTAGGAAAAGACAAAAATTTGGTGCCTATCTTAGTTGTATCATCATCAACCTTTAACTTCACTTTTTTAAGCCTCCTGAGCTCATTAGGTGTTTCAGATTCTTTCCCTTTTCTAGTAGTACTCTTTTCAACAACATTGGTCAGAGATATCAATAGATTTCCTTTTACTGTCAAATCCTCAACCCCTGAAATTCCTATGATTGGTTCACTATGAGCCCCTGAAAGGTTCAATCTCTTACATTTTCCACTGAGTTCAGTATTAGATGGAACAAGTGTATCTGCAATAGTGGCAATGTTCCTAAGGTCCTTAGCATGAGCCACCTCTTTATTTATTTGATTTTCTTGTTGACTGTCAGGAAATTGATGGGTAGGAAGTGGTTAATCAACTGGTTCTCCTCTAAAAATAGGTGGTTATAAATATAGATAAGGATCATGCTCAGGATGGTGTTTGATAAAATGTGAAGCACTGCTTTGGGATTGAGCATGGGCTCCAAATCTTTGCCCTCGAAATCCCCTATGACCTCTATGGTTTCTAAAACCACCATAACCTCTTTGAATAGGAAGAAAATTTAAGACATTCTAGAAATTAGGATTAGAAGCATCAAAATGGATGGACATTCATGTACTCCGAGGGAATCTAGGCCCAAAATTCCTAACATGAAAACCAACCCCATTAGAACTTTGACAATGGTTTGACTGACTTCCTCAATTTGACCTTTGTCCCGACCCTCCATCATTACTATTCTCTACTGGTTTTTCTCACCTAGACATTTTTGAAACAAGCAATAATTTGAAAAGAAGCCAAATTCAAATTCTGAGCTTAATGACTAAAAATTAATCATGACCTAAAAACATTACTCATCATTGTGTTTTATCTAAAAAGTGAAACTGACTTCCATATTCAAAATTATAAAACCAATTTCATTCTTAAATTATTTCCTCATTTGAAATTGAATCATTCCAAAGAAAGTATTTGATAAAACTTATACAACTGAGGAAATAATTAATCACATTTAATTTATTACCATCTTTATAGAATTATGTCATGACCAGAGATATTTAAGGAAAAATTTTCAACTCAGAACAAAAACCTAAACTATGTCAGAATCCAAAAACTCATGGTAATTAAATATGACTTTTTCAACTTGCTTCAAATTAGAACCTCTATCTGTAATAATTCTAAATTATGTTTTATTCAACATCTCAACACTAAAACCCAATAATCCATGAGAACAAAACCAATACTGAGATATCCAAAACCTGGAAACCCTTGACAAACAATTGTTACATTCCAGTTATCCTTATCTTCTTCATCCATGCAACATATTTCACTATAGATTTGTAATTAAATATTGCAAATACAAAACATGTAAGAAATAGAAAACGAACCTTCATGTATGCACTATCTATATCATGTAAAAACTTAAAAGTGATGATAATGATAGGAAATGTAGATGAAACCTTGTTTAAAATGTCGATAGACTATTCTGACCAGGACAAGTCTAAAACTACCATAAGAACCTCAAAATTTTTGAGATATATACAATAGAAAACTAGCATACCTATTTTGAGTTCATAAAATATTCAGATGTTCAACAACATGTCTTTTAAACATTAACATCCAAAATCATTGCATATGTAAGGTATCACTTGACCAATAAAATGAATAGGTTTCAACAAAATCTCATAAATCAAATCAAAGAGTTCAAAAACCAAAATATAACCACCTCTTGCAAGTTGTGACTCAAAAACATACCATGCTTCGAATATCACAAATATCAAATCTTTAAAACCACAACTTACCACTTTGTATTTTATTCCATAGGTTCTATTTTTCAAAGTGCCAAATTGCATGCATATTTAACCATATTTCCATTGAACATAAAAAAAATAATCGAATGTATCAACTTCTCAGACCTTCAAAGGAAATAGACTGAAAAATCCATACCTAAAATCAACTTTGAAAATCCTGTTCAAATCTCTTTGTTCACATTTATTTCGACAATTTCCATCGAACCAAGATTTTGCTTTCACCAAAGCTTTCCAAACTGACAACTGACTCAAGAAAACCAAATTTTATTTGCCAATTTTGCCTCATAACTGGTTATGGATACGTACTCGCTTCCCATTGGTCTTCACTAACTTTTGCCAAAGTTAACAGTTTGCTAAAACATTTTAACTAATTTCTAAACTTAGCATTCACTATTCTTTCCTACCCAATTCCATGCTAAGTAATGTGCTTTGAGGAGATAAGTGAGTCATTAATGCACACCTTACTACCAAGATCTTCATGAGCTGAAGCATCTAAAGATATTAGAAATAAATAATGCCACCTTGCACAAGCCTTGATATGAATAATATGCCAAGTCACCCTTGTAATTTGTTGATGTCATATCTTATTCTAAATATACATGCCAACTCAACTCGTGAGGACAGACTCAAGTGTGTATATCATTCACACTAACATTATGCATTGTGAAAACAAAACCATCGACGATGGTCCCATGTTCTTGTTTATTCATAATCATAAACTTAGGATCTTATAACTAATTAATCCCATATGTGTTTAAAACCAAATCATGACAAGGTCCATTCAATGTTAATAAAAGGCTAGGATTAGTGAATTAAGATAAAACCTCATAATGAACTAGCATTCCTTTAGAAAATTTATAATAATTAATGCATGTGAGGATAAATACATTATCATTCTTATGGAAATGGTATATACAACTGACAAGAATATTCCTCAATATTTTTAAAAATGTCAAAGTTAATATCATGCATCTGAAACTGAATGAGATAGAATCATTTGATTAAGAAAACACATCAAAATGTAAAATGTTTGCTATAACCTGATTAATCACTGCTGTTCCAAAACAATATCTATTTAAACTGTCGAGATGAACAAGCCATATATGATCCATACATAACAACTAAATCTTATCACATTGATTGATATAGAATTATATGAAAAAGTTGTAACAACTTTATCAAAATTGAAATGCAACACTTCCAAACATAACTCTAAAATTATTCAAATGCATATGAACTAAAATTGCCAACTCAATTGTAATTAATCATGAGTATAAAAATATATGCATATTTTATTCATTCATCCACTTTGTTTTTTGAAATCACTGAAACAAAAATAAAATCATCAATCAATCATTATGATCTCATAATAAAAAATGCATCAACTAATATTGTTAATAAATAAGGGTCCTCAACATAGTTTTAGACTTTATGACCAGGTCATCACTATGGTAGTAAGTATAATTTTGAAATTTGGAGGGGTATAGAAAATAGGCATACCATCTACTCAAAGTAAAGAGCCACTATAGTCTTTTATCACACAACTTGCTCCTAAAGCCCTAAGATTACCATGATAGGCACCGTAAAAATTTAACTTGAATCAACCTTATTTTGGGGGCTTTCAAACCGCTAGGGTTCTATTATTCATTTTAGACTTATCTACTATTGAAGCTTTAATGGGATAATGCATTTAATTACTTATTGTAGATTCTAAAAACTAATTTTATATGACATAATGGTCTTTCAACTTGAAAAATACTAATCATGGCTCAACCCTTCAATTTATGACCTTACCACTATCGAAAGGCTCATGTTTGCCATATCACTATGCCTAATTACTTATTTTATATTATAACATTACCATTATGATGACACAAACTAGATGTAGCCTACAATCTACACAAACCATGATTTCTATCTGACATAGATATTTATAGACACTCAACAACTTTTTACCTTATAGGACATTAGCATGCAGATTAAAACATTAGCATCACTATTAGTATCCCAAATCTTATGCTAGTGTCCCTACCTTCCAAACAATAAAATTATAAATTTATTGATATATATGTGTTGACCTATTTGTCTTATTTGACACTCCTAAGAGATTGTTTCAAAAGGTGTGACATAAATACAAATGAAGGGTCATTCATTATCCATCTAGAATAATCTAGCGAGCACCTTTCAAACTCATGCTACACTACTGAAAATAATTTTTACAATTGAGAAATATTGTTCTATTCTTATCTATTTCTAAATTAGTTATACAAATAATCTTTTTATAGGTTTGAATCATTCAAAGAGTAGCCCATGAGTAGTATTTGTTAAGTTATAAGATATATCACTAGATGCATCACAGATATCATATTTCATAATTATTCACACACAAACTCACATGATAAGGATAATGACATCAATTGAAGGCCCTCTTTAGAGTATATGGATATGTATCTCTCATTGGAAGATGGGTCTTTGAGGTCATCTTGACTTCACTTGAGCCCTCTAATCCTTGTTTTACAAGATGCAATGCCCAAATTGGAAGACCTAAGGTTTTAATAAAAATGATGATTTTAAGAACTTGTGCATGTGATCCGAACTGATAACCTTCAAGGTGAAAATTAGCCTTAATAGGCATAAATGAATATTATGTAAAATGATTTATATGATGATCTAAATAAAAGCAATGAAATCCTATCATTGATGGTAGTGTCTACAGTTTGACGCTAGTGTCCCAATGACAAAAAGCTAATTTCTAGAGTTTGATGAATCAAAGTGAATGATTAGACTATATTCTTCCACACTTGTGCATGTTAGACCTTTCTACACATCATTATATAGGTTAAGTGTTATTTATGCTTCATATTTCTACTTTTAAAATATTGTTCGGCTTTGCACCTTTTTATATTTAGCATATTCTCAAATTTAGTATATTTATCAAAATATTATAAATTTGAATTGTTTCATTGGCTTGATTTAGAATAGCGTATTCCATAATTGATTAGGACACTCCACCAACCCTTAACATAAAAGGATTAAACATCTACTTTGTGCTTAAACATATAAATATTTATTATTGTATGTTAGGTACTTAGCCATCATATAAATTACATTTACTTTACATACATGTTACATTTAACATGTCTTTTGGCCCTCATATTGAAACAAATGAAAAATTTGTAAATCAAAGAATTACATACATGTAAAAACCAGATTATATATATATATATATATATATATATATATATATATATATATATATATATATATATATTACAATACATTATTTCATCTAGAATTTAGAATGAAAAAATGTAATGAGATCCATAACTGTGTTATAGCCAACACAAGAACTAGACCAAGTACATAACTCATCAATGACTTCATTAGGAAGCATTTTAACCACTTAGTATTCAGATAGAAGTGGGTTAGTGGAGACACATCCACACATGCCTATGCATGTACTTCACTATGGCCTTCCTAATATAGCTATCATTAACTTATGCCCTCACCTGAGTACCTACACTAGAATGGAACAACTAGTACCTCATTGGGTAATTCAATAAAAGTTTAACAAACAGAGGCAGAGAGAAAATAGATTCAATAGAAGAATCATCATACTAAGCTTGTTTAAGGAATATCTACCAATTCACAAAAAATAGGTAAATATTAAATAAAAAGGACTATTTCTAAAATCAATGCAAAGCCTTGGAACATACTTTGAATTCAAAAACAAGCAAAAGATGAAGTTAGGCATGAACTACCTAAGGTAATGGTGTACAGATTAAACTTCATGAAATGTTTCAACGACCATGCTTATGTTCCATTTTGGAACATCTTACCAATCTACAAGGTAGGGTTAAAAACACATGTCAATGCATGCCTACCTAAGGATCTTACTTGATTTAGAGCATTGGCTCAAGGTTATCCTTTCATTTTCAATTATTACTATTATGAGTATCGTATGAGTTCAAGGGACTCATTACTTTTTAATATTTCCAATAACTAAGTGCACTTATCCTAGGCTTATTTTTAAATTCTTTGTTAAGAGAATTAAACCTTTTAATATTATGTTCATGACCTTATATTATGTATAACATTATTGTTTAAAACTTTAAATTATAAGTTTTCTTGTCAATACTTTGATATAGTTTAACTTTTTAATTTTTCAATGGTCAATTCCAAGTATAAAGGAATTGATCCTCTAACACAAACTACCTTGAATTGAAATATTCATTAATGTTAAAGCATTTAATGACTTAACTTATTTGACAAGTTACTTTCATCACATGCATAAGATTTACATAACCTTATTTGTAAATTAATTCTAAGAGATTATAAGGAACTGCCGCAAAACAATTCATTGTACTTCAAAAATGATTTATTAGTTTCTATTTGGAATGATTGTCTTCTAATAATATTTAAAAATTTTATATAACTTTAATTACTATGTAATTATTTTAGTTTAACCCTTATCATATATTCCAACAACAATTACAACCTTCATGTATTAATATAAGTCTTATGATGGTTATAATCTCTTTAAGACACCATATTATAATTGCAAAGGATTTCATCTTATGAATCCATATAAGGTTATTGACTTAATATCTTCCTTATAAGTTTCAAACAAACTCACATTAATTAGTCCATATCTTTAATGGATATTTGAATAGATTAAGGTAATTGAAAAGTCCTTATAGACTCAAGGTTACATGTCACATCATAATAATTTGTTATAATGACCAACATAAATTATCTTGCTTGATTAATAACATTACTCAATTTCAATAAGCATTATCATATGAATTACTAAAGGTAAACTTGAATTTATAATTTGTACTTGATATGTAATCTTAAACATAAAAATATTACTTTCCAATCCTCATATGCTCATTAGCATCAAAATAATCATGTAATATCACAAATAACTCTTACAAATTGTGTTAGAAATTAACTATTTACAACCTTAAATATCTAGTTTTTTATTTGATAGGGTAAAAGACCAGGTTTTTCAAGGATCCTGGAACTTTGAAAGTGAAACACAAAAAGTATCAATAGGCCAAACAAAGTTTGTCCAATAAAAACATCAAAAACCAAATATAATAAGCCAAAAGTATGGAAAACACAAAATAAAAACAAAGATTATGAGGGGGTCCCTCCAACGCGTCTTCAACTTCCTTAGGGCTCTTCACTAGGATGTCCTACTTAACCTTTAAAATTTTAGCCCATGTGTGGTTATTTGGTCCTTCTACTGCTTCTCCTAGAAAGATCATATGAGGTTTCTTATGTCCTTAGACGTGTAAGGGAGTCTTATTTATGGGGGTCACCTTGGGGGATCTAGGCAAGGGGGTTTCCAATATCTATTTGATAGGGATATGAGTAGGTTTATAAGACTAGATGAAAGATTGCACCATGGACTTGACCTATCTATGAAGAGCATTCTATTTTTGTATAAGATTGGTGAGGACCAGTCCTACCTCTTACATCTTGGAGTTGAAAATTTTCAACTACGCCTTGTTACTTTTCATCTCCTCCAACATAATAGATTTACCCTTTCAAGCAGTCTCCTTAGAGGTTCGTACATCAAGGTTAATCGACTTGGGTTTGGGTATGAATAGCTTAAAGGGAAGGTCATTGGTAGGGAATTTAGAAAGATTAGCCTAGGGGTGCTCTCGAAGGGTCGATAGGATCCTGAGGTGGGATCCTCCTCTAGGGAGTCTTCTTGGGAGTCCTCTCCAGTGAAGGATCCCCCCAAGGGACCTCTTAAACATGCATGGTTTGGCCGTGTTTGATGAGGAGGATTAGCCCTTGGTGGTAAATAGGGTTTGTTTCATTTACTTGATGAGCCAAAGTGGTGTATTTAAGATACTTAAGTAGAAAGAAAGTTAGACTTATCTTATAACCAATAAATTTATTCAACAATAGGAAATGGTGAAAAAATATCAATGTATATCTACCTTGAGGAGTCATATAGCACATAACCTGGAGACAAATTTTGGGCTAGTGACGAGGAAGGTCTGCCTATAGGAAACATTTCTTATCAGTCTTCACAAATTCATTCTTCTAAAAGAATCATTGCAGGAGCTCTTATTTATTTATTTGGTCTTTGAATGCCTTAGTACCCTCACAAGACATACCAGTCACCTCCCCAATAAATTCCTCCAAAATAGTGATTTCTATGCCATAATGGTCACCTTGCATTTGTTCCAAGACACTACAAAATCCCAAGCCACTTATGCATTATGTTCTATGATTATCTCCATAAACTCGGTGAGACCCCCATATTTGATTTCCTTTTAGACTTTTTTCTAGCCTCATACTTTCATGCACAAAATGGAGTCAGGACTTTCCCTATTGCCTCCCATCGAAGCGATGTCAGTAGGGCTGAGGTAAGCAGGTGGAAAGTTTTGGATGAAGTGATTTTAAATAATGCAAATGATGTTTGGGAAGCCCACCGATATCACCCTATAAAAATTACTCCTCATATAAAAATAATTATGGATCATCATAATTGAAATCCACCCCTTGAATGAAAGATTATGCATGTGTGGTGAAATGGTGTCCTAATTAATCAATGGTAATTTCATCCCATAAATCTTTAAAGACATTATTAGGAACATTGCTTACAACATGATAGTTGGTTAAAATATGGAGTTCTATTCCAATGCCATTGAGAAGGTCCGCTATCCCATTGCCTTTTTGGTAGGTATGAATAATTTGAAAATGAGTCATACCCA
Source organism: Torreya grandis (assembly GCA_037957365.1). Lineage (NCBI taxonomy): Eukaryota > Viridiplantae > Streptophyta > Pinopsida > Cupressales > Taxaceae > Torreya > Torreya grandis. The sequence continues at coordinate 1,196,164 of JARHVA010004906.1, forward strand.
TCAAGATTTTCTTGGTGTCATCGATGATGTCTTTGATGGTATGAGAGGGGGTTACTTTCCTTTCTAGAGCATTTAGGATATTTAATAAATCACCTTAAATATCTAGTTAGTTCCATGCCATGAACTCAATAATAATCAAGTGTAAACAAAGCTATGAAAACATATTCATATTATAAGACAATTAAATAATTAATAAAAGTTTGCAATTACAAGGCATCAAACTTATAGGTTTAAGAATTTAGCTTTAGAAGTTTCAATATTAATCTACTTATTCTGATAATTAGATACTAGCTACAAGTACATATTAAAATCATATAGCTAAAGTTCATAATACCAAATCCATCAATGAACTTGTGGAATTTCATATAAAAATAATAATACAAAGGATAATTTGACACCTTAAAGATCAAATCTAATCATAACCATAGATCAATCTTGCATGTTTTATCTAAATATGAAAGATAAACATAACATAAACTTATATCATATTTTAAATATAATGAATGTAATTAATTACATAAACAATTTAATTCATCTATAACCAACTGTCAAAACTAAAACATGAAGAAGTGTATCAAAGTTATTTTACATGTAATCCAATGAATCCAAACTTGCCTCTCCAATTCCATTGAGCCTAATCATAAGTGGTCTTAGACCACCCCAACCATCAGCTGGATAAAAATTAGGGAAATAGAGAAATGGTGGAGAAAGGATAAATGAAACACACTGAGCTTGACATAATAAATAATTGAGTAACAAAAAGAGACCCACCACACATACCTATTCCATCTCACCAAAATACATTAACTTGGCACCTAATTATAACTATCACTGATTCCTTTGAGCTTTTTGATTTATGAGCCATATTATATTTGAAGAATATAATATGGCTCATAAATCCATGTCATGCAATTATATTGTAGTCATTCTAAGATACCATTTTAATAGATAAATAAAAATGATTAGAAAAAAGACAACAACTTCAGCCAACCAAAAATGACAACTTAACACTCAACATAAAACTATGGGTCAAAGTTTGATCAAAATAGAGTTTACCAAAAATGGAAGAAGATTCAATCATTATTAAAAAACTATAATGATATAAGTGAAATCATAATAATAAAAGTAGACAACTGATCACAACTTCTAAAAGTACGTCAACTCATAATGACTTAGAATAAAATCCAACATTATGATCAGAATCACACAAATAATCCAAACAAGATTTAATAAACTCGAGTCAACTCATAATGACTAAATAATGAAAGAGAAGTATGTCTTACAAAATCATGAAAACCAAATAATAATAAAATAGTATTTTTTTCAAAACCCTAATGATCATTTCAAAACACCTAGAGGCTCAATAATTTCATCACCCCCAATCATGTTCATGGATTTGTAATGTACAATAGGGTTTGCCAATATCAAAACAACATTACTCAAAAACCTAAATGACCTAGCTAGGGTTTCAAATATACATAGTGAATTTACCAACTAAAACCTAGTGAAATAATGTACAACCATGACCATAAAATGGCATAAATAAATAATAATAAACTCAGATAACAATGATAATAATATCAAAATGTATGTGGAAAATTAAAACTCACAACATGACATATAATGACCACCATACAAAACAATACAAAAACTTAAAGTCACTCGAACCAGTTAGGGTTCTATTCTACATTTCTAGTTAGAAACAATATTTTATAGGCCAAAATAAAATGCCTATGTTTATGGATATAAACAAAACCAATTTTCACCATTAAAACAACTAAAAGAATGCAACCCAAAATTTAATACATCATTTACTTGGAGTCCTAAAATTGACCAAAAAATAGAAATTCCCTTCTTTCATAGGATTCCAAGTTGCTACCCAGGACCAATGTCAAATCACACAAGAATCCCCTTGCTTCTAAAAAAACTAGTCAAACCATATAGCCAAATCAAACCTCATAATTTTTTTTCTAAAATCTCATATGGACGACAAGTTATATGACTAATTGTAGTTTGATCACAAGAAAAAATCATATAACTAACTGAATGTTCATCTCCCTTGGCCACCATGCCCAAGATTTTGGCAGAGTCTCTCGAAAGTACAGGGTTTCTCAAACAAGTAAAAATGACCAAATAAAACCTATTTTTTTTTTTGGAAGAGTCTCAACCCAATGAAATTATGTGATGAACCAATACCATGACACTATACTCAAATGGAAACATAAAACAATAACCACTAATGCCAAGCCCCAAGGTGGGCCGTGGCCCAAAAAACACCTTAGCATAAATCCAAGTTAAGACTCGGTTATAATAAATAATGAATGCTACAAGACTTCAAAACCAAAATTTAGTCCTTCATTAAGTTACATACTAGATAAAACACATTTTTAAATGCTTTCAACCATATCAAAGGTTGATATAATTCATCAAAACAAATAGGACCAAAACAATTATGCAAGGTACTAAAGGTTCAAACACTCAACAAACTCAAATATGAATACAAGAGAATTTGGTGACTAATGCAGAGTCAAAGTTGACAAGTCATTAAACCATATGAAAATATAATGAAAAAATATCTAAAAATATTGACATCAAATAACCACTAATAGTTGCAAGACTAACACAATTTAATGAAGTTGAAAATTACAAAAGTCAAGATCATTTAGTAAAGTAATGATTGTACAAAAGTTGAATCTAACTATTACTCAATACATAATGAAATCAAACTTAAAATGATAACACTCAACACTTACATCAAGTAAACAAAATGACTCAAGCAATAGTACCATTAAGATTAGTTTGTCAATAAGATTTACTCTTTCGATTTCATTCACATTATTCCTCTGTATTTCCTCATATTTCTTTGTTACTCAGGTTTAAACATAAATTAGCTCAAGTACCTATCCTTGCAGTTAAAGAGTAGACCATCAATAGTATCTAGACATCTAAAAAAAATATATAATAACAACATTAAATAATATAAGTGAATTGAATAACCAATCAATAACTCATTAAGCATAAATATACACTGCTATAATGAAAAGTATAATAAATGATTGTTTCAACAAAATAATAATGGATCAATATAGATATCAAAATTATATAACAACAGTAAACCAAAAAATGTCTCAAATAGTTCACAACTAAAACATATTAACAAATGAAATAAATGTAGGTTAAATAGGGTCATGACATCCTCCCCCACTTGTAAAAGAGTCATCTTGATGATCGAAATAGCCAAGGATAATGTTGTTTAAAAATATTCTTATCTTCTCAAGTAACACTTCTTTTAGATAAAGGATCCTATTGAACCAACACTTGTGAATTCTCAATATTTCTCAATTTAACACTATGATGGTCTAGGATCTTTACTAGATCCAACTTCATATTTTCCTCTTCTAAAACCTAAAGATGAGTCAAATATAAAATATGAGATGGATCAAGAATATACTTTCTCAATAAAATAACATGAAACACATTGTGAATCCAAGACAAATAAGGAGGAAGGGCTAGTTGATAGGCAATAGGACTAATTTTCTCCAAAATTTCAAAGGGTTCTACAAATCATGAAGTTAAGTTGGAAGACTTTCCAAATCTAATTGAACTTTTATATGATCTAGCATGTATAAAAAACTTATCTCCTACTTGGAATTCACATGGTGACCTCTTTAAATCAACATAACTCTTTTACGTATCAAAGGCAACCTTTAAATTTTGCATTATAATTTCCATTTGCCTATCATACTCCTGCAAAACATTAAGACCAACAACAATCCTATTTTCTAAATTATCCCATTTAAGTAGAGTTTTACACTTGCATCCGTACAAAGATTTAAAAGGAGCCATTTTAATCACATAATGGTATGTGTTATTATAAGAAAATTCAACTAAGTGTAAATAATCCTTCCATTTATCTTGTTGATCCATCACATACATTCTTAACATGTATTCCACAACTTGATTTAATATTTTTATCTGATCATCCATTTTCAGATGATAAGACAAACTAAAATTCAACCTTGTATCAAAAGTAACAGTCAAAGTTTTCCAAAACCTTGAAGTAAAAAGATTATCTTTATTTGAAATAATAATTTTAGGCATGCCATGTAGCTATACTATTTCTTTCACAAAATGTGAAGCAAACACAAATCCATCATCAATTAAGTTTTCAACAATGAAAAGACCAACTTTAATAAATTTATCTATCACAACCAGAATAATATCATGTTTGCTTATATATTTTGGTAAATCATATATGAAATCTAAAGAGACCACAACCCACTTACCTCACCGTACATCATCAGGGTACACCAGTCCTCCTGTATGGAAATGTTTAAATTTTATATGCTAACATTCCAAACATCTTGCCATAAACTCAACAACTTCATGTTTCATTTTAGACTAATAGTATAGCCTTTTCAACTCATCTATCATGTTCATGACACTTGGATGAAAAAAACGAGGTGCTGCATGCACTTCTTTCAGAAAAATGTTCCTTAGGTCACCGAACTCTTGTACACAATTCTATTTTTATGTCTGATTAAACTATCAAGATAAATAAAAAAGTCAAAAAATTTCTTTTTAATAGGTTCATCAACCAAATTTTCACTTACATCTTGGTAAAACTTAACAAAATGTTATTGTTATAATATTTCAATTTTGAAATTAATATAGTTAGTGAATTATGTGTGTTGACCGAGTGCATCAACAACACAATTCTCCTTACCTTTCACATATGAATGTTTATATCAAAATTACTTAAAATTTTTGGCCATCTATGTTGGCACACATTTAAATCATCTTAGGAAAATAAATGTTTTAGGCTGTGATGGTCAGACTTTATCTCAATATGCTTACTTATAAAAAAGTGTTTCCATTACTTCAAAGCATGAATAATGGAAATAATCTCAATGCCATGATTAATGTAATTTTTCTCATGGTCCTTCAATTTCCATGACTCATAAGCCGCAACTAAACCATACTAAGTTAACATGCCACCCAAGCCTTCTTTGGATGCATCGGTCTATATTTCAAAATTTTTGTTAAGATCTAGTGCAATAAGTACAGGTGCTAAAGTTAGTAACTCTTTAAACTTTAGGAAAACTTGTTCACACTCCAAAGTCTAAACAAACTTCTTACCCTTGCACTACAAGAAAGTTATTGGGTTAGATAATTAAAAAAAAAATCAACAAATCTTTTATAATAACCAACCAATCTCATAAAACTACGTACTTCATGAACATTTTTAGGAACAAACCACTCTTGAGTAGATTTAATCTTTACTGGATCAAAAATAATACTAGCCTTAGATATAATATGATTTAAATAGTGGATCTCAATTTGAAATAAAGCACATTTAGAGAGTCTACCAAATAGTTTATGCTACCTTATAATTTATAGCACTAAACACAAATGTTATTCTTGTTCAATTATATTATTAGAATAGATAAGTATATCATTGAGAAAATTAGAACAAACTTGTCTAGAAAATCCCTAAATACATTATTCATTAAGTTCATAAATGTATTAGGTGCATTAGTTCAAACAAAAATCATTACTGTAAACTCATAATGTCCATACTGAGTTCTAAAAAAAATATTATGGATGTCTTCTTCCTTGATCCTCAACTGATGATATCTTGATCTCAAGTCTATCTTTGAAAAGTTAGCTGTATCCTTCATTTGATCGAATAGATCACCTATCTTTAGCAAAGGATAATGATTCTTGATGGTAACCTTATTAAGCATGCGATAGTCATCGCATAATCACAAGGTTCCATCCTTCTTTTTCATAAAGACCACTCATGCAAACCAAGGCAAAACACTTAGCCTAATACTATAAGTTTCCATTAGTTCTTGAAATTGAACTTTCATCTCCTAAAAATATGCTACATTCATATGATAAGATGCTTTAGATGCAAGGGTTACCCTAGCGTTACATCAATAAAAAATCAAATTCACATTAAAAGGTAAAATAGATAGTTTTTAAATAAAGACATCAGATATTTTTTGAAAAAATAGATATTATTTAAATGTTTGTAATGTTATAGGTGCACTTTATTACATTTGTATAATATATAATTTGTAGACCTTACACACTACTTTCTTCAGTTGCAAAGTTGACAACAACTTGCGTACTTATGATTTTAGCAAGCCTTGAATTTATATAGGTTTTTTCAAATTGTTACAACAATATATTACTTTACTACAATAGTCCAAATTTGTTTTATGCTACTCCAACCAACCCATACCTAAAATAATATCAAAATATCTAAGAGGAACAAAAAATAAGTAAATTTGGGTCTAAATTTTTTATAAGTCCAAGCTTATGTGCTTAAGACACTTAGTAATTGGTACCCTTTTACCTAAGTTAAACTCAACATCTCAACCATACTTCAAAGTCACTAGATTCAATTTACAACATGTTACTAACTTAAGATTCACAAAACTATCTGTTGTTTCTGAATCAAACAAAATTGAAATAGAAAAATCAAAATTTTAACCTCTAATTTCAATAAGAGTGGTTTAAAAATATGCGTTTCTATTATCCATAGTTACATACACTCTATGATTAGGTAATTGACCTATTTTCAGCTTAGGGTAATATTTATGGTAGTGGTTATCACCCCACATTCCCAACATACTACAATCTTTTGCAACATCACTAGAATCATATTTGCTCCAGTGGAAAGCATATTTTGAATACTTTGGGTTTGGTTTGTTTTAAATTTTATAGATAGAGGAATTCAAATTCTTAAAATTTTTATTTTACCCTTGGAATTTGTTGAAACCACTTGTACTCCTGTTAAATCTGTGGTTTGGGTCAAATTTCTTAAAATTTTTAGGCAAAGGGGACATATTTTTATTCTTAGATCATTGCCTAATCTGTTTAAAATATTATTTTGCCTTTTGATGAGCCTTCTCCTTCTCTTATGCCCTATGAGTAGATTCAATAGCATTAGTTTGATTCTTAGGATTTGTCATGTTAACATCATACATTAATATCTCTTTCAAACCCAACTTGAGCTTAGTGATTTTAGTCTATTCATCATGCATGTAGTTAACATGATGCAACATACTTAATTTTTTTTTTCATGCTCAGTCATATTCATATTCTCTTGTTTCAAGAACTAAAAGTTAGTTATTTTCTTTTTCTTGAAGTTGGAGCTGAGATACCTCTTCCTAAACTACCTTTCAAAAGTAGGCCAAGTAAAAGTCATTGATTTGTAACCCTTTAGAGCACAGAGATGGTTCCACCAAAGATCTATAGCTCTTACTAAATGATAATCAAATACTCTTGCCTTCACATTAGAGGACATGTTATGCAGATTGAAATACTTTTGTAGGTAGACTAACCATGTATTTGCTACATCACTTGATTTCTCACTTGAAAAGATTGGTGAAGGCAACTTCTTTAGCTCCTTAATGATATGGTTAGCCATATTAATAGGGTTATTTTGAAGTCCTTTAGAAGTTATTCAACTGATACACCTTTTAGATTGTTCAACCTTTATTCTTGGGTGTTGAATTTACTTTGAAGTGAATTGAATGTAGTTAGAATTTCATTCTAAACTACCTCTTATTTAGCATTGGGATTGTTTTCCTCACAATTAAGGGCTTCGATATTACTACCAATATTATTGAGAAGAGGTTCCTCTCTTTCAAGAATATTATCCCTACAACCTTGACCTCTTTCTTTACTAGGGATAACATTCTTTGGGTTGTTGTATGCTATTCCAGATGTTGTTCTCACCATCCTATGGTGAAACAAACAACTCAATAGAAAAACAATAATACACATATCACAAAGTTCATATTATGCTTTGATACCAATATGTAACAACCACAATTTATTTTTATAAATATCTAGATAACAACTATGGTACAAAGTTTTATCCAGAGTTTAACACAAAAAAACATAATGAGATCCATAACTATGTTATATCCAACATAGGAACTAGACCAAGTATTTAACTCATCAATGACTTCATTAGGAAGTGTTTTAACCACTTAGTATTTAGATATAAGTGGGTTAGTGTAGACACACCCATACATGCCTATCTATGTACTTCATTGTGGCCTTCCTAACGAAGCTGTCACTAACTTATGCCCTTACCCAAATACCTACATCGACTATGGAACAACTACTACCTCATTGGGTAATTGATTTTTTTTTTAACATAGGCATAGAGAAAAAAAATTCAACAAAAGAATCATCATACTAAGCTTGATTAAGCAAGATCTACCAATTCACAAGTAGTAGGCAAATATTAAAGAAAAATGACTATTTCTAAAAGTAACGTAAAGCCTTAGAACATACTTTAAATTGACAAACAAGTAAAGGATGAAGTTGGGCATGAAATGCCTAAGGTAATGGTGCAATGATTAAGCTTCATGAGATGTTTCCATGACCATGCTCATGTTCCATTTTGTAACATCTTACCAATCTACAAGTTAGGGTTACAAACACATGTCAAGGCTTGCCTACCTAAGGATCTTACTTGATTTAGAACATTAGCTCAAGGTTATCCTTTCATTTTCAATCATTACTGTTATGGGTTTTTATGAGTTTAAGGAACTCATTAATTTTTAATAGTTCTAATAACTAAGTGCACTTATACTAGGTTTATTTTTAAATTAATTCTTAAGATAATTAAAAATTTTCATCTCAGGTTCATGACCATAGACTATGCATAACATTATTATTTAAAACTTTAGATTAAAACTTTTCTTTTCAATACAATGATATAGTTTAACTTGTTAATTTTCTAACGATTAATTCCAAATATAAAGGAATTGATCCTCTAACATAGTCTACCTTGAATTGGAATATTCATTGCTGTTAAATCATTTAAGGACTTGAGATATTTGCCAAGTTACTTTCATCAAATGCGTAAGATTTACATAACTTTATTTATAACTTAATTCCAAGAGATTATAAGGAACTATCCCAAAATAGTCCATTACACTTCAACAATGATTTATTCATTTCCAATTGGAATGATCATATTTTAATAATATTTATAAGATTTATATAAATTTAATTACTATGAAATTATTTTAATGTAACCCTTATCAAAGATTCTAACAACAATTACAACCTTCATGTATTATTATAAGTCTTATGATGGTTATAATATATTTAAGACACTATATTATAATCGCAAAGGATTTCATCTTTTTAATCCATATAAGGTTATTGAATTAATATCATTTCTTATAAGTTCCAAACAAGCTCACGTTAATTAGTTCATATCTTCAATATATATTTGAATAGATAGGTAATTAAAAATTCCTTATGGACTTAAAGTTATAGGTCACATCATAATAATTTTATTATAATGACCAACATAATTTATCTTGCTTGATTAATAACATTACTCAATTTAATTAAGCATAATGATAATCCCATATGAATTACTCAAGGTAAGCTGACTTCCTTATTTGTACTTTAGATGTAATCTTAAACATACAAATATTACTTTCCAATATTTATATGCTCATTAGCATCAAAAGACTAATGTAATATCATAAGTAACTCTTATAAACTGTGTTAAAAACAACTATTTACAACCTTAAATATCTAGTTAGTTCCATGACATGAACTAAATAATAATCAAGTGTAAACATAGCTATAAGTACATATTCAAATTATAAGACAAATAAATAACCAATGAAACTTTTCAATTACAAGGCATCAACCTTCTAGGTTTAATCATTTAGCTTTAGAAGTTCCATTATAAATATACTTATTCAGATAATAATATACTAGCTATAAGTACATATTAAAATCATATAGCTAAAGTTCATAATATTAAATGCCTAAATGAAATTAAGGAATTCCATATACAAATAATAATACAAAGGATAATTTGATACCCTAAAGATCAACTCTAATTATAACCATAGATAAATAATACATGTTTTATCTAAATATGAAATATAAACATAACAATAACTTATATCATACTACAAATATAATGAATGCTATTAATTACATAAATAATTTAATTCATCTACAACCAATTGTCAAAACTCAAAGATGAAAAAGTGTATCAAGAATATTTTTCACACAATCTAATGAAGCCAAACCTACCTCACTAATTCCAATGAACCCAACCATAAGAGGCCCTAGACCACCTCAATCATCAGTTGGATATGGATTAGGGTAGCATAGAAATGGTGGAGAAAGGATGATCAAAACACACTAAACTTGACACAACAAACAATCGAGAAACAAAATAAATATACCACACATCCCTATTCCATCTCACCAAGATCCATTAACTTGGCACCTAATTATAACTATCATTCATTCATCTAATTTTTTTAATTTAGAGACATTTTATATTTTGAAATATAAAATGTCTCTAAATTAAAAAAATTAGATGAATGAATTATAGTTATAATTAGGTGCCAAGTTAATGGATCTTGGTGAGATGGAATAGGGATGTGTGGTATATTTCTTTTGTTTGCTTAATTGTTTGTTGTGTCAAGTTTAGTGTGTTTTGATCATCCTTTCTCCACCATTTCTCTGCTACCCTGATCCATATCCAAATGATGGTTGAGGTGGTCTAGGGCCTCTTATGGTTGGGCTCATTGGAATTAGTGAGGTAGGTTTGGCTTCATTAGATTGTGTGCAAAATATTGTTGATACACTTCTTCATCTTCGAGTTTTGACAATTGGTTGTAGATGAATTAAATTATTTATGTAATTAATTTCATTCATTATATTTGTAATATGATATAAGTTATTGTTATGTTTATATTTCATATTCAGACAAAATCCATGTCATGTAATTATATTGCAGTCATCTTCATATACCATTTTAATAGATATTAATGAGTTAAAATAAAATGTCTTTTAAATAAGACAACAACTTTAGCCAACAAAAAATCACAACCTAACACCCAACATAAAGCTATGGGTTAAAGTTTGAACAAAATAAACTTTACAAAAAAAATGGAAGAAGATTAAATCATTATTAAACATCGATAATGATATAAATGAAACCATAACAATCAAAACAAACAATTGATCACAACTTCCAAAAGTAAGTCAACTCATAATGACTTAGAATAAAATCCAACATTATGACCAGAATCACACAAATAATCTAAACATGATTTAATAAACTTGAGTCCACTCATAATGACTAAATCATGAAATAGAAGTAAATTCAACATAATCATACAAACCAAATAATAATAAAATATTATTTTTCCAAAACCTAATGATCATTTCAAAACACTTGAAGGCTTGAAAATGTCATTTTCCCTAATCATGGCTATGGTTTTGCAATGCACAATAGGGTTTGATAGTAACAAAATAACATTACCCAAAAACCCAAATGATCTAGTTAAGGTTATAAATATACATAGTGAATTTACCAACTAAAAACCAATCGAATAATACATAACTATGACCTTCATAAAAGGACATAAACAAATAAAAATAAACCTACATACTAATGATAATGATATTAAAATGTATGTGCATAGTTTAAACCCACAACATGCCATGCCTGAGCTGTATAATGGCTGCCATACAAAACAATACAAAAGCTTCGTTACTCGAACTAATTAGGGTTATGTTCTAAATTTCTAGCTATAAACAATATTTTGCAGGACAAACATATAAATACCTATGTTTATGGTTATAAACAAAATCACTTTGCACCATTAAAATAATTAAAAGAATGCAACCCGTAATTTAATACATCATTTACTTGGAGTCCTGCAATCGAACATACAAGAGAGCTTCCATTCTTTCACATGATTCTATGTTATTACCAAAGACCAATGCCAAAGCACATAAGAATCCCATTACTTCAACCAAAACCAGTCGAACCATATAGCCAAATCTAACCTCATAAAAACTCTACTGAACTCCTAGATGGTCAAGAAAATACATGACTAACTATAATTCAATCCCAAGAAAAACTCATGCAACTAATTGCATGTTCATCTCTCTTGGCCGCCATGCCTAAGATTTTGGCAGTCTTCCTAAAATGTAGGGTTTCTCAAACAAACAAAAATGACCAAAGTAAACCTAGAAACTATTTTGGAAGAGTTTCAACCTAATGAAATTATGTGACAAACCAATGCCATGGCACTATAGTCGAATGAAAAAATAAAATAACAACCACTAATGCCAAGTCCTAAGGTGGGTCATGGCCTTAACAACATCTTAGCATAAATCTAAGCCAAGATTTGGTTATAATGAATAATGAATGCTACAAGACTTCAAAACCACAATGAAATTATTCATTAAGCTACAAACCAAAAAAAACACATTTTTGAATGCCTTCAACCATATTAAAAGTTGATATAATTCATCAAAACAAATATGACCAAAATAATTATACATGGTACTAAAGAATCAAACACTCAAAAAATTTGACTATGAATATAAGACCATCTGGTGACTAATACAATGTCGAAGTCGACAAGTCATTAAGCCAAAAAAATGAGTAGTCTTCACATGACCTATACATGAATCACTTCTCATAGAAAAGTGAGTAGTCATCTACTATTTCCCTATATATATCACAATCCATATCCACATCTATAGATTTTATACCCTTTTAAATCTATAAATGTTATAGATCTAGCATGAATCCTTAATCCATTACTAATCTAAACCCACTTAAATATCTCACACTCATTATAACTCCTGAGCTCAACTAGTGCATTATGTGTTCCCTCTGTAGTGCTACATAGAGTAAAATTAGTATGAACAAGATCATCCTGTTTGATTGATGGTTCCATAGGTCATAAACCTAAACCCATGCCTACACCTCTTGATCCCAACTATGATTAAAAATGTGTAACTTCATCCTCTAAATCACCCACTTTGTGAGTTTATATCATATATGTTGTCCTTTCCCAACTCACAAGATAAAAAAGATATACATATGGGCCTACCTCAAAATCAAATTACTCCTATAATCCATAAACATCAAGTATATCACTAATTATTTCGATTAATGTTGTATCAATCACTACAATCAATTATGTCAACATTACAAATAAATATAAGACCATCAAACATTAATATCATGCATAATATACACATTTATTTACTTGGATCCACTAGAACTTCACCAAGTATGGGAACCACTAGTACCATATCTATCTTTTATTTGTGTATTGCTCCTTCACCCATGAGTGGGGCATATTAAATTTTAGTGTCTCCACCTATATGACTATTTTTAGTGGGAATAATGGTGCAATCATATCCCCACCCATGATGCCACCCATGTTTTTGTGACCCTATCATCATCTACACCTAGCTCTATGTTGAGGGTCACTGTGTTCTTTTCATTAAATTATATGAGTCAAGTTGATGTCATTTCAAACTAGGGTCAATATCCAATTATAGTCAATAGTAAGATATGCAAGATAATGACTGATAGTTGTTTGTTTGGGGGGAGTTGTGGATCATTTACTCCTAAAAATCTAATCTACTTGCTCAAATTGAAATCTAACCTATTTCTTATAAAATTAAACACTCTTGTTGAATTGGAATGCCTGGAAGGGAAACACACTTTATTGGAATAGAAAATTATTTAAAGGAAACACAATTATTGTAATATAAATTTATAATGAAAGAAATACATAATTAGTCTAAGTTGTAAAAATTAGAATTGCTTTGAAAGGGAATGCTGTGAAAATTTAAAGAAATGAATTAAGGCACACGTAGTAAGCACACACACAAACCTACACATTAGAATTTGTCACACAACACTTTTCATAAAGGAATTAAAGATAAAACACACAATAATATAAACATGTAAATACCATAAATGATCTTGCTTCCTTGGTTGAGTGTGCCCTTGCTCTCCATTTGAATAATATTAGATCACATTAGAATTGTAGAAATGCCATGAAATCATTTTTTAATTTATTTTGGAAATGCTTAAAATGTTGGAAAAATTAATTATATGGTTTAATAATTTACTTTCTATGTCTCTGGTTCTATTCTCTACTACCATATCAGTAGGAAGACATTGTTTATATGTGATAATGCTTTTCCAACAAATTATCAAAATAAACTAACCTTCTAAAAAGACCATAACTAACTAGGATCTCATTTATTGAAAATAGAAATATAAGAACACCATTTACATGTTTCAATGGACAAACTGGCCGAACGGTGTTGGTGTCGGTTCTCACATGCCACCCTTGCCTGCTACTAGTTACAACTTCTACTTGGAATTGAAACTAGATCTATTTTAGAAATAAACTCATTACAATACTTACAATTCCTTTCAATAAAAACTACTATAAATACTTATTTCTATAAATAGACATATTGCCTTTGGAAACTTTATACATGAATTCTAGAGATGTTCCAAAAATAGACTAAGATGCTTCTGATCAAGCAGATATGGTTTTCATAATTCTACAAAGTTTTTAAAATGTATTTTGTCAATCTTTTGGAAGCCTTCAGAACTGATTTGAGCATCTCCAGATCCAGTATAGGCATCTCTAGATCCAAATTGGTTATATCTAGAAACAAACTAGTGGACTTCAGAACCAACCTGGGAATCTCTAGAACTAGACTAGAGATCACTAGAGTTGGTATAAGCTAATATTTTGATGGCATTTTTCTTTATAAAAACATAGTATTTTCATTTAGTATATCTAGATGACATATATACACAAAATTGGTGGATTTTCATGCAAAAGGTTATAACAAAGTGGTGTAAACATGCAACATTATAGTTTGAGTTAGTAATAAGTTATAGAATGCACATATAAATACACACAAAAATGAAGGTTATTTAGGTAAGAATGAGGTTATTTATTGGATATAATGAGCCATTTTATGGGCTCATCATTTCCCCACACTTTACTTTTTACAACTCCTCTTGTAAGCTAGGATCCCCTTTATTCTCTACTAGATACAATATCTCCCAATTTATTTTTGAGGTCATAAGTCTTATAATAGGTATCCAAATGTACTTGTGTTGTGCTGATTTAACCTTTTTATGCTCTAAATTTGGTTTTCCACATTTTAAACTAATCTTCTACCCGAGCTTCTATATTTTTCTGTGGGGGCATAAGACTAAGAATCAATGGTGGCCTATATCACATGCCAATCCATTATTGCCCATATGTTTGCTCAAATTTTTATATCAATGTTATGATAGACCTAGATATATTTAAACACCATTTGAGATTGTTGGGGGAAATGACCTCCCTTCTCTTCAAATGAATACTTAATATATCCCACCTCTGATCACAAGTAGCAAGGGCAGTACTAAAATGTCTCTGAACATACTCTTCAAAATGAGAGATGCATTTTCTTAGGATAATGGGACATTGTTCCCTAATCATAGGGATATATAAAAGACTCCACAGGGCCATGAAAAAATTATCCAGATTATGGATTTCATGCCTCATATAAAGCCTAATAGTCTTAACTTGTACAAAGTATTCTTCTATTCTCTTATTCTGGGCAATCTGATTTTGTAAGGTGGAGGTGAAAGCCTTAATCTATACTTTTCTTAAAAATAGGTTAATTAGGAAGAAGGACATGTGTCCTAGGAATAAGTTACATAAATAAAACTCACAAAAAATATATTGTTTCTCAAGAGTATTAGTGTCATAGGCTTCCATAAACTCATTATCATCTTCTACGTCATAGGAAAGACCACATAAAATTCTCAACAATTTCCATCTATAGAACCATTCTTGAAGCAAGAGAGCATACCCAGAGGAAGGCCTTATACAAGATGAAATTTTCACCAAACTCACAAGCTATTTGTAGTGTGGATTCTAATTTTTATTTCCTCTCATCTTCAACTTCCTATTCTCTACCTTTACCCTCCTAAGGGTTTGACAAGTTTTTACCCAAGAGGCTATGATGTCATCATAGGAAAATAACATTTACACACAATAGTCCACTTTTTATTTAGGCACCACAATTCTCTTTTTCAATGAATCTATTTCATTATCTTTATTAAAAAACTAAATATTAGTTTCTCCTAACTCCTTTAAATATCAGATAACTTCTTCCTTACCTTATAGTTTGTGCTTGAGGAAGGCTATTTCCTCTTCTTCTTGTTTTATGATTGCTTCTACCCTTGATACAATCATAGATTTTTATACTTTCTATTACTCATCATGGTTGGAAGACTGATCTTCTTCCTTTACAACTAGAGCTTTTCCTTTATCTAATGGTGGTTTAGATGAAAAATAGGGAAGGGGATCTTCTATAACTTCCTTAGTTAAAAATACCTCTGCCATGGTTACCAATTCCTTAATACCAATTAAGGATTATTCCATTATCTCCTATTCTACCAGTTATTCTAATGTCTACAGAGCTCTAACTTAGTGTCTTTGGTTGAGACTACCAAGATTTATGTAACACTTATATCTACATAATCTTATTAAGGCAAGATGAGTCTTCTTTTTCTCCTAGGTAGGGTTTTTGATCTTGAGTTCTCCATTGGAGTCTTCCTTCTTGAACTTCTCCTTAAAACCATAGGCCAATATGTCTCCAAAGATCCTTTTTATTCATAAAATATTTCCATGATGGGTATTTGGATATCAACATGTTCCAGAGTCTCTTTGGAGCTGACTCTAGTTGTTCTTGTATTCAATTTCCTCTTCCTTGTCAGTTCTAAAGATGGATCCTCACTTTTAGTCTCCTCTTTTGAGCCATATCTAGCTATGAGAGAGAAGTACAAAGGTCCCATTTTTCCTTAGTTTTCTTCTTCAACTTGTTTTGAAAAATTTCCTCCCACTTAACCTCTCCATCTAATTTATTTAGGAAGTGGTGTTGGTATATGAGTCGAATCATTTCATGATGTCTAATGGAGGCTACATCTTGTACACTCTTTCCTACCATAACCTGAATGGATCCATAGAGAAAATCTAGTAAATTGACCATCCATTTAGGTTTATGTAGTCCTTGATTTATATGGTTTACAATTTTCAATGCATCCCCTCTAAAAGAACCATATTGTCTATCATAATTAAAGAATTTGAGAACCCAAAATGTAACAGTCCTCCATGGTTTTAGCAAGATTATATCTTGATTCTTTTGGGTATCCCCTAAGGGATAATAATTAGTTTAGGTATGGGCTATCTTTCTTCATGGATGATATGAATTAGGTTTTTGAATGTGGATTTCCCTAAGATCTTCATCCCTGCTTCTAAAATTCCTAAGAGCTGACTGATTATAGCATTGTTAGTATGAATATTAATGACTTTAACATTAGTATATTATCCCTAAAGGTTGATGATAAAATCGTTGACTAACTTCTCATCGTAAACTTAGAATTTATTGATAAAATCCAGCCACCCAACTTCCTAAAAAATCATCGCCACTGCCTCATCTTCTAACAATAATTATGTAGATTCAAGTTCTAATTTCTTCTTTTGGCACATCTTGTGAATTTATCAAAGAGATTTAGTGATAGGAGGAACCATTGGTAAGCACTTAGAGGAGTGAAGTAAAAAATTAATAAAATAGATTCTTTTGTGATTAACATATCATAATGTTTTATAAGAAAGATCAAAGCAAGGCACACTTAAACACTTTGCAATTAATTGCCTTGACTCACAAAATATACTAGAGCTTGAACAATCTATGAGATGAGATGGTTTGAGGGGAGAGAAGTAGTTAATTTATACATGTGGAGTGACTTGGGATGACCCAAATCTATTCCTATGATTTTCTTTATGCATAAATATGCCGCTAATCCTTTACCTGATTTGGTTCATGCGTTGAGCTTTCTTAATCATGATGAATCTTTTGAAAAATGTTTTTTTCCTTATGATTGCTCAGACCCTATCACCTTGATTGCATCATAGATTTCTGGTTCATGGGAAAAGACAGAAAAATGGTGCACATGCATTTTTGTAGAAAATATATTTGTAAATTTTTGGAAAGACCCCTTTTTGGCATGCCTTACTCGAAGGAATATTTATTTTAGAGTGGATTAAATGACATCTAAAACCTAGAAATCCTACTCATAAAATGATTGAATACAACTACCTTGAATCACATGCAGTTTATCTTTGTTCTTGGTTCTACCACTTATCTTGTGATAAAAACACCACACAAGTTAATTCAAAGTTTTATACAAGTCAACTAGGAGTACTATTTTATTGCTTTGTTCCCTGAAAAAGTTATCATTTACTAGTTTTTGACACTATATATATATACACACACACATATATATATATATGTATATATGTATGTATGTATGTATATATATATATATATATATATATATATATATATATATATATATATATATATTATTTTTCATTTTTTGGGAAGTGGACTACCATTTATTGGTTTTCAATCCCCCTCTTTTATTGGACTCAAAATCTCAATCTTTGGTTATGATGGAAAAATAAAATTATTCCATATATCCAAATTCTTTTTGAGATTGAATCTGTTTAAAGATTTCATTATTGCTTGGAGGTTAATGATAGAGCCTTAACCTATGCTCATTTACCAAGAGTGTCTTCTTGTTCCCATTAATTTCTAACAATTCCATTGATCCATTTCCAAAAAACTTTTCTACTTGATAAAGACCTATCCATCTAGTACAAAGTTTAGCTTTGAAATGTTGGTACTTTGAATTAAATAACAAGACCCGATCTCCCTCTTTAAATGTTCTTTACTTGATGTGACTATCACGTCATGCCTTCTTATGATGTTAAAGAAGTTATGTTTGATGTAATGCCTCTAGTCTCATCTCATCAAATTCATTTAATTGAAGAATTATATATGTTTGTGCTTAATCTAGATATATCCCTACATCCATTATTATTCTTCATGTCTGCAACTCAAATTGGAAGTAATGGATTACTCCCATACACAAGTTCATATGGATAAAATCCTATGGTGGTCTTCCATTTAGTCTTTTAGGTCCATACTTCTTTAAGTAACTTGCTTACCCAATCTTTTCTACTAATACTCACTATATTTGTCAAGATATTCTCTAGTTCTTTATTAGCAACCTCAATTTAACCATTAGATTAATGATGGTATGGTGATGACTTATTGGGGGTGATTTGGTAATGTTACATGAAATATTTGATCATGTTGGATGTAAATTGAGGGATTTAATCTGATACTATTAATTTTAATGCTCCAATTTTTTTGCATTTTCCTATAGTACAAGAAGTCAACAACTATTTCTTCATGAGCAAATGGAGAGATTGAACTTCTGCCCATTTGGTGACATAATTAGTACATAGTATGATGTACAATGGGACCAATGAAATCCAACTGCAATTTCTAAAAGGGTGCTAAAACCACTTGAGAATGGAGGGGCATTTCATTAGAAAAGTGGGTTCTCCATCCTTTGACAAGGGTAAAATTTCCAAATATATCTTTTCACATTTTTGTGAAGGCTAGTAGTATTTAGCCCCAAGGACCTTATGAATAGTTGTTTTGGATGAATAATAGCCTCTGTTGTAGAAACATTAGGCACAAGAGGTTGTCTAAACTTATTACACTCAGGTGTAAACATGGGATTGTATTTTTATGCTCAACATTTCACACTTGGCTGCATTGACATCAATTCACATAAGGCACATGCCGTATGCACTCACTCAAAGCACAACTGAGAAGGAACTAGGGCCCATCTTGAGTTAGTTGTGCCATGGCACAAACCATTAATTATAGTACTTGGTCAATTTAAAGAGGGTTTTAGATAGATTCATAGGTGTAAGCCTTTCATGGGCTAAGCCTAGTGGTCTATAGGTGCAAGATATTGTTTAGTAAAGTCTAGAGTAATATTGGTGATAGAAGGGTCAAGGGGATACTTTCAGTTAAAGTGATCATACTAGGCTCATGCTTCTTAGCAAGGGAAGAAACACTTGGTGCATGGGATTTATATACTTAGTCTTTATACAAGCTATGACTGATGTCATTATCTTTTATAAAGACACCATTAACTACATGAACTAAAAGCTTACTTGAATTTTACTTAGCATAAATAAACTTAAAATATAGAAACATATAAACAAGATTCATTAGGTGTGCTTCAAACATTCATTGCTATTAATCCAAGCTTTAAAGAATACAGAGTTCATAATAGGAAACATGTTCAAATTTATACTACTTAATGGCTTAGAGGCTCATAGGCGAGTTTGGGCATATAAAAATAGAGCCTTCATGGAATCTAATCTACTTATAATTCTATTGGTTGCCATTACAATGTATACAAATCATTCCAAAATTGTTAGAGCTTCACTACATCATCTTCACCTCTTTAAATCACCTGGTTTGAGTTCCTTTTATAGGTTTTCAAGAACATCTCAGCCAAGGTTTAGTGTACATGTCAGGTTCTGAGATGGAACCTTTTTTGGTCATTCCATTAGCTCCATCACCTTATGAAGTTTACACTGTAATGACCACATATCACCCAACTTGGAAGATGGCCTAGAAATCCTAGAATTGGTTAGCCACCTATCAGCTGGTGTAAGGTGTGCATTAATTACTCTAACTAACACCAAGATGTAAAAATATCATCATCACACAAAATGATGCCTCATGCTGATGTGTCTATCATTTTTTCATGAATCTTTACATATGAAAATAAGGGGCCCAACATTACCCCATACAAAATTTCTAGTCTATCCTTAGACTAGGCTATCAAGTCTTTGGTGTGCAGAACTTGGGCACACTCTCCTTAAGCTTAGTGATAAAGTCCTCAAAGCCCTTTATGGTGAGATTTATTTCTTTAGTGGTACTATTTATTTTGGTGGAGGCTGTACTAATCACAAACACATCAATATTTTCCATCTCCTTCTTGAAGGCTTCTAGATTTGCCTTAGCCTTTGTTACACCCCTATACAGGATTGCTCCTTGATTACAGGCCTTAGTCTATAAATTGAAAAAGAGTGATTCCAAGTTCTATTCTTTGTCCTTTATCTATGTGCTTAGCACATTGACACTTCCCATGATTTGTGCATGCTCTGACCTGATCGTAAAGTGTACCTGTGGCATCAACTTCTCCTTCTCCTCTTTTGCCTACTTGAGGCACACATCTATGACTAACACTTGGTTTGAAAAGATAAAAAAGATGGTATAAACTACATATGTTCCCTCATAAATTTTCATGAAGAGGTTATGCCTCTTTGAACTTAGCAATAAGTTCCTTCTATAACATAGTGTAGGGATCTTCTTCTTCTTATTCTTGTGCCAGCTCAAGTTTCATCTTTGGGAGCATCTACTCCACTAGCACACATATATTATCGACCTCAGTGAGGTTGAAAGTATCAATGTCAACAAGAAAAGATGGTTTAGTTGTCTCTATGTGCTCACATAGCTACTATAGTTTGAACTTAGTGGCTTGCACTTCCTCCTAGGCTTCTTTATGGAGTTACTTCCACTTTCTTGCCCTATCATCATTAATTATATTATGGTGTGCAACCTTGGTGGCCATACTAATAAGCAAATTTATAAATTGTATTAGGTTCATGGCATGAGGGTTTATGATGAGGGAGTCATACCCTTTCTTAGGTTTTTCTATGCCTAAAATAGCCACTTTAGGCACCTCAAAGTGAGGCGCATCTATGTAATGATCAAACACAAATGAAAGTTATTTACACATCCTAGTAGTGGTGGCTTGGGGGGACATGGTGTCAAACATGTATAGTTAATCATCCTCAAATCCATTTTACACCTTCTCTCTTATGCTTAATTTTATTCCATCATTTTTTATGACAACCAACTCTATTTGCTCTTCATCCTCTTCACTGGTGCCACCATTTTATTTGATGTTTTCTTCGGAGGACTCATCTTCTTATTCCTTAAGGGGTTATTCCTCAGACTTTTCCTCTTCATCTGATTTCTACTCCAAATATTTCTCAATGTTAACCTCTAGATTTATTCCCTCAATGCCAACATCATGTTATTCTCTCAATGCCAACATCTGTAGTCTCCTTTTATTTTTCTAATGTGCTAGTATCACCTTATTTTTCTATAGGTTCCCCTTCACTACCTAGGCATGCCTTTTGTGCATCTTTTTCTACCTGGCTGGTGGGGGCATTAGGTACTTTCTAGGCTACTTCGATGGTTGATCCCACACTTGTGGGAACCTTCTTAGATTTATCTTCCTTGGTAAATTCCTTTTCCTTTGAACATCCACACTTATTTTCAAGTTCTAACACCATCTTAATTTCTTCCTTGTTATGGCCAATTTTATTTCATGCCCTTCTCTTCTTAGCCTCTAGTTTTTAATGGGCCAACCTACACTTTTTTCAAGTTCCAACACCTTCCCAATGACTACCTCTCTTAACCCCATTCTATTCTATGACTTTCTTTTCTCCTCTTCTAGCTATAGAGGTGGTGTGGAGGGTTTTTTATTGAATGAGGAGCTTGCTAGCTCCTCTACTTCTTCAAGCATAGTGGTTGTGCCACTTTGAAGGGCCTCCTACACATCCTTAGTGTTTAAATCCTCTTCCTCTTCTTCTTCTTGAAAGATATGTTATTTCACTTTCTTCTTCCTCAGTCTCTTCCTTCATCCCATGTGAAAGGGTCTCTTCCTTCTCCATTTATACCAAAGTTATAGTCAGAAGCACAAATGGTCCCTTAGACTTCTTTTTTTTCTACTTCTTGCTAGAAGCAGTCTCTAGTGTAAAGGTTACACACTTCTTAAGAGCTGGACGAGTAGCTTGTTCATCGAAGGAAATCCTCAACCTTATGCACTCCTCTATCTCCTCAAGTGTCTCTCCCTGCTTCTTCTATGGTGTCTTATCCTGCATCTTCAGTGATGGCTTCCCTTCATCATCGATCAAGTGGGGGCAATCATCATATTTTTTTGGATCGATGCCTTTCTTGATTGACTTCATCTCATATTATAGATTAAGAATGCACCTGGTTATTATTTCCCTTTAGAGGGGATGGAGATCTATTAAGTCAAAGTCATCCTCATAATCCTTAGTGACCTTTGCTCTTATGCATACATATTGGCACCTCAATCTACTCCTTTATTGATCCATGGTTTTAATTGGGATATCTAATTGCTATGCATTGGGAATCCTCCTAATCTCTGCTACAAAAAAATTAGTAAAAAATGCAAAAGACAATTTTCACTAACCAAATAGGTTTTTGTTTATGAGTACCAAGCATACTACACAAAAATGCTGCATGATGAAAAAAGTTGCCATTCTTACCATGTGCTAGGGGAGATCTTATGGAATGTGCCATTCAATCCCAAATGCATTAATGTATGGATTACACCAACCCTATACTCTCATATTTTATTTTTGGGAGAAGTTACGTGGGCAAATGAAGTCTTGGTACTTCAGCTGGGGAGTCATTATGGGGAGGGAACACCTAAAGGTTGTCATTATCACTATTGGGCACATCTATCTCCTCCATCATAAATAATATCAGCATGGACCCCCACCTAAAGGTATCATGTGCCTTGTGGCACTCCAACATGTTCTTCATTATCTGATGAATAATAAATTTTATGATATTAAACTTTACCCCTTGTGCTATGTGATGAGTGATGCACAAGTAGGTCTTGATGATGTCGAACCACTATCTATCAGGGTATACCTTGGAGCTAATGAGGCATGTTGTTTCCCTCATGCTAAGATCTTGAATTTAATTAATAGGGAATATGAACCCTACCTTATTTTAGCCTAGGAGTTTCACAACCCTTTCCACCTCCTTATCATCCTCCATCATCTGGGGAATGTTAGTTCTTATGATTGGGAGTCTTCTGATCCTGCTAATGAGGCATGCTGAGATTCACATGCATCTATTTGTAAAATAAAAATGATCACCATAGATGTGTGAGAGGAGGAATTTCACTAGTTCCTCTCATTTGCCAAAATTTAGTAGCTCATATAACTAGGTCGCATCGGTGGTTGCTAGTTTATCTTGGATGGAGACATCAAAGAGTGCCATGCCCACTTTGGTCTTCCTCCCTATATCAACCATCCAATATTGGTTGATTTTTCATGTGTTTCTCATCATTTTATGGTTATATTCCTTCAATCTACATGTGTGCATAAAGGATGCCCATGTCTCCCCCACTATGACCTCCTAAGGGAATTGTATCTCTCTATACATAAGCTTTGTGCTTACTTCTAAGTTAATTTCCATTACAATGATACCTTCTACTAGCTTTGCCTCTTTTTTCATAGTGGCTACTTCCTTTACTATCCACACCTTCTTGGCATCCTTTTGTGCCTACATCAGACTTGAACTGACTACTATTAAAGCATGATCTGTTGATCTTTTTGAAGCCTACAATGTTACTTTGCACTTCCTCATAGTTATGAGGTCTATGACTGTGACTTCAGATATCAAGATTTTTTTATCATTAATAGAAGCATTGACATCCTATAGAATTCTTACTACTTGGTTATCTCTTAATTCTCTCTCCACTCACCTCGTAATCAATTTCAAATGGAATGTAATCTCTATCTTAGTTTAACCATTTTTGCTTGGGGTAATGGATGCCCAATTTTCTTCTTATGAGAGAATTTTTATAGTTTGGCTATGGTTCGACTATGTGTTCAAATTTGTTTAGGTTTGAATTTTCACAAGATTTGTAACTTAGTCTAGTGTTTTATACACCTCTTTATACCTTAATTTCAGCCACCCTAGTAAAAGCTGGTGAGTAATGTCATGGTAGAACATAGATTTCTTGAAATTTTCTAAACCTAAAAAATATGCAAAAATCCACCACCACATTCTCAATAATTATATAAATTTGTGCCTCCATCAACACCGCATTAAGTTTTATTAGTAGTGTATTTGATGAAGTGATAAGTGATTCAAATGGTCACTTCCTACCAACCGTTGGGTGGGTGCCAACTATATTGATGATTTCTCTATTGCACTTCATTCACCTTGGCATGACCTTCACCTTTCAGGCATGCTTCTATTTCTTGGTCAATTTTCCTATGCTTTCATCTCTTACTTCGGCCTTACCTACCCCATAAAAATTCTTTCACTGGTTCTCCCGTACTTTAGTATCCAAGTTTATTATGCACTAGTGATCCAAAACTTAGAAGCTTTGGTTGAAAGATAATTCAAGAAACAAGAACAACACAATTGTAATAATGCTATCTCTGAGAAGAGATGTTTTATTGATCAAATTTGAAGATCTAAACATATGCTTATCTCTAAGAAGAGATGTCTAATTTCCATTTCAGGTTACATCTTCATTTATAAAATTTTTGAAGGTAGGAGGAGGATGTGGAAGGTTTTCAATCTCGAGGGAGATTAAGTGGTTTGATTTCCATGATTTACAATAATACAGAATTTGAGGAATAACTATTTTCAGAAACTTACTATTTTTAGACTACACTACTAAAATTGAAATTTGGGGCACTTCTATTTGGTTTTTAGGGGTTAAAAACCATCAAGTAGAGATCCATGTCATCTTATGATGTTCCCCTCATTCTTATCTTTCCAACAATTCAAATGGGGAGTCAAATGGAGCTATGGTACAAAAGTTATGGCTCTTGGAAGTTATACCACCAATTGGGGTAGAACCGTCACCTGAATTATCACTTGAAATATTACTCGGATCAACTAGTATCTCATGTGCCTCCCTTTGTCAATTTGGTACTTAGATATTTTTAAAATTTGGCAAACTTCAGGTGCCTAAAAATTTAGGTGTCTGGCCTTAGGCACTTAAAAAGTGTTTGTGCTCGACTCACCCAATTAGATTTATGTGTGTAAGCATCAAAAGAGTTCTCCTACAAGCCTAAAAGTGCCATGCTTATTCACCTAAAAAAATAACACAAAACATAAGGAAACATTTGGCTTGCACCAACTTTTATTCTGGTCAATAAAATAACTAACTTGTGACTAGGAAGTCAGTGTTTCATGGTGTAAATACCATCCTAGTGACTATAGGATTTCAATCTGTTGTCATTGAAACTCCTAGGGAAAATTTCACCCATTAACATGCACAACTTACATGCATCAGTCTCTAATATGATGTGGATGACATAAGGTCCCATCTACCTAATCTATAGCTTGCACAGGTGCTTTAGGTACTTGGAGTCATATAGCAAGACCAATGTGTCTTTAGTAAACACCTTGTACTTGATGTGATTATCATGATAGAGATTTTGGCATACCTTTTATATTTGCTAGCTCCATCTTGCTTAGGTGTGTGTCTCATCCAAGTGCTCCAAGTCTTCCAAGTGTGTGCTCGAAGATTCATGGTCATCCAGTCAACCAATACATGTAATGCCTAATGAGGGCACTATGAGCTCCATTGGTAAAATGGCCTCTACACTAAACACCAGTTGAAAAGGTGCATCCTTATTTAGGCACTTATATGTATTGTGATAGGCCCACAACACTACTAACACACGGTCTTCTCAATCCTTGTGACTAATGTCACATATCTTTGTGAGGCACATTCCCAGTATATTATTAAACACCTTAGTGGTGCCATTCACTTGGGGATGATAAGGTGTTGTATTATAGTGTACCACCATGTATTTGTTCAATAGGATTTGAATGGTTAAGTTGAGAAAGTGTACACCATGATCGCTGGTCAAATGAAGTGGGCACCCATAGGGACTGATGATGTTCTCCTAGATAAACCTTGCTACAATGATGGCTGTAAAATCATTAGTTGGTATTACCTCAACCCACTTGGTGAAGTAATCTATAGCCATTAGAATGTATCATGCAACTATGTGCATTACATTAGGGGTAATAGGCCCAACAAAGTCAATGGCCCATTTTTGGAATGGCACTTGAGCAAGGATGGGGATGAGAGGCATTTCATCCTCGTGGTTGGGATTTCTTTCATGCTAGCATAAGTCACATGATTTGGTGCAATATTTTGCATCTTAAAACAAGGTTGGCCACCATAACCCTAATTTTAGAACCTTGCACACTATATCATCTCTAGCACAATGGCCTCATTCTTGATCTAGGACACATTGATGTAGAACATAATTATGGTTCAAATTGTATAGTTTCCTATTAATGAGTTTAAAAGGGGTGGCATGAATTGAAAGATGCTTTTTCTCTTTAGTCATCATAGTCTGGGGCACAGATATAGAAATTAAAAATATGATGATCTCTACCAAGTATTTTGGGATGTGCTGGACCTTGTATATTTACATGTTAGGTATATCATCTTCAATAGGCACTACCGCATTACCGAAGTTGATGTGGGATAAGTGGTCTGGGCTTGAGTTTTATTTTGTAGATTTTAATATGACAAAAAACTAGAACTCTTGAAACAAAATTATCCATTGAAAAATGTGCCCATGGAAAATGGGCTTGTTCATTAGGTACTTAAGCATCTCATGATCAGTGAAGAAGATGAAAGGCATTGCCAATAACTACTTTCAAAACTTTTACAAGGTATAGACCATGGCAAGTTCCTTGCACTCAATTGTAGTGTAGTTCTGTTCTCCCTTGGTTAATTCTCTACTTGTGAAATAATTAGGATGGTCCATTCTACCTTCGCATGACTATGCTAGAATGACACTAATTTTAATACCAGATGCATTAACATGGACATGGAAGGGAGTCATCTGGTTAAGAAATTATAATATCAATGTGCTTACCAATTTGATCTTCAAGGTCTCAAATGCATCTTCCTATGTCATACCCCAATATAAAGGGCCATCATTTCACAAAAAAACTACTAGCAACACTATAATCTTTGCATAATTTTTTATGAATTTCCTATAGTATCCATAATAGACAAGAAAGGTACGAACATCCTTTTGCATTGATGGGGTTTGGAGTTGAAGGATGATGGTGATATTCACTAGATCAACAAGTAGACCATCCTTACAGATGATGTGCCTAAGCAATGTTCTAAATGGAATTGTGAAAACACACTTATTGAGGTTTAAAGATATCTAAAACTTCCTGCACGTCTCAAACATCAGGCCCAAGTTGTCATAATGATCTTTCACTCATCCATACATAGTCCAATCATCTAAGTATACTTAGAGGAACTTGTCAATGAAGTGTTAGGATAAATTAAAACCCAAATCTATCCCCAAATTATATACAAGAGAAACTATGAAATGATAATCAAACATTCAAAAAATAAACATAAACATGCACATAACAATAGACAACAAATTTAATGTGGTTCACCCAAGATGGGCTACATTCACCAAACTTATCCAATATATTATTTCCAACAATACAAGGGAGAAAGAAAATCCTATAACAAACCTTGTTATACCTCTCTACCTCTTTCACCTCCTCTCTATGTACAATACTTTATCCTCATACATCTCAGTTTAATATCAATACATTTTAGGATAAAAATGCCTAAACATAACCTCTACCATCAGATTTGGAAACCTTTAATTAATATCGTAGATTGACTAAAAAATTAAATTTTAACAAGGTAATTTTAATAACATCAATTTTTTTCCCCCTTGCAGCCACCCGTGCCATCAAGGATACAAAGAATGGGATCCAAAACCTAGCTAAAATAACATCAAAATTTTAACCTTTGATCCTGGAAGACAATCATACTCCACACCTAATAATCTCCCACTTGGATACTGATTGCAACAACTCCACTACTACTGCATCCACTGTACTATCGAGACCTAGACAAGTTCTTTAATTTAATTATCATCCATGAAGACCAATTGAAGCTGAACAAATCTTCAACTTCTTTCTTGTAACTACCTTGGTCATCATATCCATAGAATTTTCATTGCTATGTATCTTCTCTAATTTTAGTTTATCTTCCTCTATCACTGAATGAATAAAATGATATCACAACTAAATGTGTTTTGTCTTGGAGTGAAAATGTGAGTTTTTTGATAGATGGATTGCACTCTAATTGTCACTATATAGTGTACATGTTTCTTGACTATGTCCCAATTCTTCCATCAACCTCTGTAACCAAATTATTTCCTTGCTTTATTCTG
This sequence comes from Torreya grandis, assembly GCA_037957365.1. Lineage (NCBI taxonomy): Eukaryota > Viridiplantae > Streptophyta > Pinopsida > Cupressales > Taxaceae > Torreya > Torreya grandis. Next base: position 1,225,050 of record JARHVA010004906.1, read on the forward strand.
TAGCCATGATATCCAACTAATTGCTATACCACTTCTGTAAACACTTAACCAGTAGTGATTTTTCTACCATCCAAGTCACCTACCATATCTGAGTCAAGATATCACTGTAATGTCACATCTGATCCACCATAACTTAACACTATAATTATGGTCCCTCTTAAGTAACGAAGGATCCATTTTACTGCCTTCTAGTGTTCCTTTTTTGGATCACTCATGAACCTACTCACCAATCCCACTGCATGTGCAATGTTTGGCCTCACACACCATTACATACATTAAACTACCAACTACTGATGAGTATAGAATTTTAGACATCAAGTTCTTTTCTTCTTGTGTTTTAGGATTTTGTTCCTTTGTTAATTTAAAGTGTGCAGCCAAAAGTGTCCCAAATAATTTTGCATCCTGCATATTAAATCTTTCCAAAACTTTTCCAATGTACTCTCTCTATGATAATTCCAGCTTCCTATTCTTTCTATCTCTAGTTATCCTCATACCAAGGATCTATTTAGTTGTGCCTACATCATTCATAAAAAGTAATCAATTAACTATTTCTTAAGTACATTAATATTGTGCATGTTGGAACTAGCTACAAGCATATCATCTACATATAAAAGTAAAATAATATAGCTGCTATTTTTAAATCTTTTAAAATGTACACAATAGTCTGAATGACATCTACAATAACCCTATTTTATCATAAAACTATCAAACTTAATATACCATTGTCTTGGATCTTGTTTTAGGCCATACAATATCTTCTTTAATTTGCACACAAAATTATTCTTACCATTAACTTCATAACCTTGTAGCTACTCCATGTATAGTTCCTCCTTTAAATCCCCATGAAGGAAAGTAGTCTTTACATCTAACTGTTCTAAGTGTAAATCTTCAATAGATACTAAGCTCAAAATAGTTCTAATTGAAGTCATTTTAACAACTGGAGAAAATGTCTCATCAAATTCTATACCTTAATTTTATGCAAAACCTTTAACCACCATTCTGGCCTTGAATTTCTTTTTACCTACATTCTCCTCCTTTATCCTATATACCCACTTATTCTATAATTCCTTCTTTCCTTTGGGAAGCCCCACCAAATCCCATTTTTGGTTTTCCATTAGAGCATCGCACTCCTCATCCATAGCTTGCTCCCACTTATCCTTGGCATCAATATGCAATGCTTCTTCATAGATTTCTGGCTCACCACCATCAGTAAGTAATAAATAATATAAAGAAGGAGAAAAATGATCAAGTGATCTACTTACTCTTGTAGATCTTCTAACAGGGGTTTGAGGTACCTATTCTTATTGCACATTTTGATTAGGAACCTTTGGAATATGTTTTTTTTAATGTCTTCTAATACAATATATTCCTTTTTGGATTCTTCTTGCTTCTTTTCCTACGATTAGTCCCTGCACATGACTTTTTCATTGAACATAACATCTCTACTCTTGATTATTTTCTTATCTTCCAGATTCCACAATCAAAATCTAAAGTCATTAGTTCCATAACCAATGAATGTGCATTTCTGAGAATTAGCTTCAAACTTATTCCTTTGATCTTTGTTAATATAAGAAAATTCCTCACAACCAAAAACTCTTGAAAAGAATAATCTACCTTCTTTCCAGTCCATGCCTCCTTTGGTATTCCACCATCCAAAGCACTCGAGGGTCCTGTCTTTATTAGATAAATTACTATAGTTACAATATCTACCCAAAACTATAAAGGCAAAATTTCATGCAATATCATGCATCTAGCACTCTCCATAATATTCCTATTCATTCTTTTTGACACACCATTCTATTGTGGTGTTCTTGGAACTATTTTTTATCTACAAATTCCACTTTCTAAACAATAATTGTTAAAAGTGTTACTGCAATACTCACCTCCATTATCAATAAAAGTAACATAATAATATGAACTGTCAAGTGAAAATACTTGAGCTAGTCCCCATACATCCATATGCACAATATCTAACTTTTACTCCTTCCTGGCAGGTCCAACCCTAAGAAACTTCACATGTTTTTGTTTCCCATATACACAGTGCTCACAAAATTCTATATCTAATTATTTTAGACCTATTATTTTATCTTTTTCATATAGGGTCTTCATTCCCTTTTTACTCATGTGGCCAAGTTTGTAATGCCATAAAGCTGCATCTTTATTTGTAGAAGCTACAACACAAGATGAATTATCATTATTTGTAGACAAATGTAAAGTGCCTAGTTTCATAGCTTTTACAACCACCAAAGAACCCTTTGTAACCTTCCATTATTCAGCTATAAATGTGACCATACAACCCTCATTACCCAACTACCCTATAGAGATCAGATTTCTCCTCAAGCTTGGAACATTTCTGACATCCTTAAGCACCTAAGTGTTTCTTTTCTATAATTTAACCTGAACACTTTGTTTTCCAACAATGCTACAAGGTTCATCATCACCAAGGTAAACATTCCCATAATTTTTTTGAACATAATCTATAAGATAATGTCTATGAGGGGTAGCATGAAAAGAAGCACTTGAATCTAAAACCCAATATTCAACAATATTATCCAAATAAAGTATAAGAGCATCTTATAATACATCACCTGCTACATTTTATTCTCTATTACCTTCCTATTGGTCCTTACTCAATTTTTCCTTTTGAAACCAACACTTTTTCTTTGTGTGTCCTTGCTTGCCACAGATCCAACATACCATCTTGCCTCTTGATTTAGATTTTTCACCCCCTTTTGATTTTCCATAGTTTCCACTTCCTCTATTCTTTTACCTGTGCTTTTCCTTTGCATTTCCTTGCTTAGGATAACACCCACCACATCTTCAAACTTTAGTTTGGCATTGTTAGACACAAAATTTCTTATTGCCATTACCAAGCTATTCCAAATTTTAGGCAAGGAACAAAGAATACGAAGATCACTAACTTCATCATCAAAGTCAATAGTTAAGGAATGTAATTAACTAGGAACCATGTTAAACTCATTTAAATGATCTCGTATTAAACCATTTTTAGACATTTTCATATTAAACAATTTTTTCATCAAAAATATTTTATTTGAGGTAGAGGGTTTTTCATATAACTTGCCTAATCGCTCATAAGACCTTATGTTGTCCTTTCTTGTGATATGTTGAATGCTACAGAAGATGCAAGGCACAACCATATGGTTCCAAGGGATTTATGATCTAGTAGTTCCCAATCTTCATATGATATTGTTAATGGCTTCTTGGCTTTCCCTCCTAAGGGCAAATATAGGTCCTTTTAGTTAGGGTAATCCTCCATCTGCATCTTCCATAATCCAAAGTTCTATCCATTGAACTTCTCCACCATAGATTTATTTTCATCCACCATAGCCCCCACTTGAGGTCACACCTTTTTCTTTCTGTGATTTAAAATTATGCAAACAAAACCTTTCCTCTGATACCACTTATTAGGATAAATTAAAACCCAGATCTATCCCCAAATCATATATAAGAGAAGCTATGAAATGAATTTATCAAAAATTTAAAAAATAAACATAAACATGCACATAACAAGAGACACAAGATTTAACGTGGTTCACCTAAGATGGGCTACATCCACCAAATTTGTCCAGTCTATTATTTCCAGCAATACAAGGGAGAAACAGAATCTTGTAACAAACCTTGTTACACATCTCTACCTTTTTTGCCTTATCTTTGTGTATAATACTTCATCCTCATACATATTAGTTGTATATCAATACATTTTAGGGTAAAAATGCCTAAACATAACCTCTACCGTTAGGAAACCTTTAAATAATATCCCAGATTGACTATAAAATTACAATTTAACAAGGCAATTTTAATAACATCAGAACCCCCCTCCCCCCCTTGAAACCCCTCATGTCATTAGGGATATAAAGAATGAGATCTAAAACCCAACTAAAATAACATCAAAATTTTAACATCTGATCTTGGAAGACAATCAGGCTTCACACCTAACATGAAGTCCTTACACGTGGTGATCACCACTTAGAAGAATATAGGTGGTGCATTCATGAGTCCAAAGGGCATCATTTTATATGCAAAACAACTTGATTTTATCATAAAGATCATTTTGGGCTTCTCCTCCTCCTTGATTTGAACTTGATGGTTCCTAAGAACCCATTAGTGAAAGCATATATTTTAAAACCTGTGATGCCATCCAAAACTTCATTGATGAATGGAGTTGGAAATGGGTTGGTTACATATGCATCATTAAAAAATATATAGCTGACACAAATACAAATGCACCCATCCTTATTGATACTGATAACCATGGGGCTAACCCATTCATATTCTTTCACAGGGTAAATGATGCTTGTAGCTAGCATACCAACAATCTTTGTTTTAACCTTGGCATGAAGATTGGGGTTCATCTTGTAAGGTCATTTTTTATAGGTCTTATACCATCTACTATATTGATGCTCATCTTACTAAGGGATGGGTGTGTTTCTTCCATATCTTTATAGTTTAGAGGGAATAAGTCCTGGAACTCCTTTAGGAGATCAAAAATGTGTGCCAACTTTGTGTTAGACTAATTGGCACCTAGAGTAGTAATATTTGGTTCTCCTTTTGAGATGATATCTACCTTTGTCATTTTTAGTGGCATGTAGTAGGGATCATTCTTTTCTTGGTGTGAATCCTTGACCTATCTAGTACCCTTAGTTATTTCTATCCATAGGTGGGTAGGGTCTTCTTCCTTTGGAGTGTTATCCTCAACTTGACACACTAGTTTCCTTTTACCTATCATTGTTCACCTTCTACATTTCATCATCTTCATCATTGGAGTCACTATTAAGGGTTTGATCTTAAAATAAAGTTGGGAGTTCCAACCCCTTTTCACCAAACATATCTTTTAGGTGCTCTTCTAATATTACAGTTTCCTCAAATACTGACCTTTGAACTAGCTACAATGGCTCAAATGATTCAATATTTTGCAAATAAAAGGAGAAGGTATGGATAAAACACTCCTTAAGTACATCCTAGTTGGCTATCTCACATGTCTCATTGACACCATAACATGCTTGCACCCAAGTCTTTAAGGTTCTATAAAAAAATGCACCCCTAGGTACCTCAGGGCATTTTTCTATAAATAGTCCATGTTTATTTATAAAGGTACACATGTGTAATGGGGTCAAAGTCACTAGAGTAAGCTGAGATATCTAGGTCCTCATTACTCTTCCCAAAAATAGTTCAAATGGATGCCTTCACATCTTACCAAATTATCAAGTTGGGCCTTTGCACTTCCCACCAATGAGCGGTAGTGATCTTAAATATATACACTAGTGCACCCATCTTATCCACTTCTTTGGGATGCGTGCTTCAAGGTTTGAGACATAGTCTTCTACTAGGTTACTCCCTCTATATTTTGGAAGCACTACATGCTTTCCCTTATTGAGGTAAAAAACTCTCTTTCCTTTCTTCTTGGCACAAGGGACCCACCTTTTAGAAGCACGATCAATCTAGACCCAACCTATTTTTACTAGTTTTTGCACCTTTGTGCATACCAAACAACACCTTCGACCATTGGTCGCATATGTTCCTTTGACCCAATGCTCATAAGCAATGCTGGTGGTGTTCAAGATTGACTATCCATCTTCTTAGGAGAGGAATCCTTGATGATCAGGGTTTAAAGTTTTATCACCTTGCACCATGATGTTATATATGTGGTTGATCTCATCCTTGAGGTCCACTCTCTCGACATAGGGGGATCCTTGGCCTCTTGAGAGGGGTATAACTACCTTATCCTTTTCATTCTCAAATATCATGTGGCACTTCTTGAAGTGCATATCTACATTATTTTCATAGCACCATGGCCTTCCTAAAATCATCAAGTGGTTTTCTTGTTCTACCAACTACATCACTTCAAAATTAGTATAGAATTTGATGCCCATGATATCTAAAACTTCACTTTTAGAATTATGATTGGTTGTGCCCAAGTTTTGTTAGCCATAAAAAGTACATGAGGGGAAGGCCTCAAGGTTGGCTTACCCATTTTATCCTAGATGTTCTTGGTCAAAATGTTGACCTCAGTGTCTGTGTTTATCAAGACCTCATAAACCATGAGGATTTTTTGGTCATACACTCCATTTTTTGTATGCCATACTTCTCACACCTTCTCCATGTGTGGCACAATGACTTCAATTAGTTTATGACCTACATGCTATAAGAGTAATTTATTTAATAAGGGCATTATTCCCTCTATTTATAAGAGGTTTAGATCTTTATTAACTCTTGTAACTCAACCTCTTGACTATCCTACTTATTTTAAGAGGTAGTAGCTTACACTTCTAGATTTTGTGCTAATTGGAACTCCCATTGTAGGCTTTGGATGACACTCATAGCCTACTATAATACATATTTTTGTCATACTAGGTTTGGGTAAGGTGAAAATTTGGGTTTAGGCTATGTTATGCATTTATTGTAACCCTTATCCACATATTTTAAGTACAACTCAGGTATTAGTATAATTGGCAGTTGAGTGGTGAATCCACTACAAGTAGTTGCCTACACCTTGACTATCTCTGTGCAGGTTAGTTGTGCTTTTGGGGTCCATTTTTCTATTTTTGGCTCACATATGATCACCCTTATGCCCTTATCTATGTCAGACCTACCTTGGGTTAATGTTTTGTATAAGTTATGGAATTATTTCACCTTATGGGACCGTCAATAATACCCACACATGGGATGTGTAGGGAAGTCGCATTGACAATGCTCTATTGAGTCACACTTGTAACATGAGTAGGGTGGGAACCTTTCACCACCATGTCCTCCACCTTTCTCTATAGTGACTCATTTCATCCCAAATCCTATATTATATTGACCATAACCTTCATTTCCTTGGTTATCCTACCCTTTGACTGCTGTAGTGGCCTACTTTGCACCTATTTCTATGTTCTCATGCATCTTATCAATCACTCAGTAATTAGTAGTGGCATGGGTATAGGCATCACATAATTGATAATAGATAGTTGTGTTGACCTAGATGATATATTATAACAAAGGGAAGTTATGAACATCATGTGCCTCTCGACAAACTTCACATTTTAGAAGTATGGTGTGCACATTCCTTTATGGGAAGTTGTTCCTATTATGGCATTCTATTTTAGAGTTAGTGCACCATAATCCACTTAGAGTATATTTTAACAAGATAGTGGTAAGATTTGGAGTAAGGAGGCCATAGATGTAATTTGTTCCTTCTTAAATGGGCTGATCTTTGTATTGGCACTTTTGACTACCTCAACTCTAAACATGGTTTCAAGTGCTTCGTGAGGGTCCATAAAAGTCTTCAGGAAAATCACTCTTTAGAATGGCACTAGAAACCATCCAATGAACCATTATGCATGTTGGGAATGGTGAATATCATAAGGGTTCTTAAAAAGGAGAGTTTTAAACCTTACATCATACAGGTGCATGAGTTTTGAGAGGCCTTGGGTAATCTCTTTGAGCACGATAATGCTTTACTATTCAAATTTTGGAATGTTAAATTCCTTCAAGAATGCCTCCTTTAGGATACCATAATCAACCATGGACTAGTTAAGGTCAAATTTATTGTACCAAGTATGGTCACAATCAAGTAGAGTGGTCATGAACTAGGTTACCTTGTGCTCTGATTGGATTATACCCCAAGCATGCCATTGTAGTTCACACTTCAACACATGCTCTACAACATTTTTCATTTCATGATACTCTGGAAAGTGCATGGCCATTTCATAATATTTTTTTTATAAGGGGTAATTAAGATCTGAGGTGCTTATCCCCCTGGCATCTGTCTTGATGGTGGCCCTCTAATGCATTTAACCATTGGGTTAGTCACTAATCCCATTATTACTACTAGTGTTATTGATGTCAAAGGCACTGTACTAATTACTTATGACATCAAAACACTTTTTGAGGGTTATTGACTACTCTATATTGCTAACATTGGTTGAGCTGGCTTATGATCAAATTATATTATGGTGAGTTAGCATCTACTAGTCTAGAGGTAATTACGGTCAGCTCCTCATAAGGAATAATTTGTTCAATCATAAAATTACACTCCAAGTCTGTAAAACATCTAAAATCTATGTCAATAATAAGGTCAATTATCACTTTTATACTTTATTCAAGTGGGGGATCTAGTGCATGAGCATGCATCACAAGTTCAAAGTGGGTAGGTTCATCAAGCATGTCACTAGTCACCAAGTCTTATAATAACCTAACATATTCCACACATGTCAAATACTAAGTTCAATCCATTGCTTCATTATTTATCTTATCCTCATGCTATAAAATTTGAAGAGATCCTTACCCATGCCCTTCCCACTCTTTACAGGTTCTCTTAGAATTTCTAAGTTCTAGAACTTCCATTAGCCTGCATCATATCTTGTTATAGGTCTATCTTTTAAGCTCTCAGGTGTCAATATGCTTGTTCCCTTCCATTTTTCTTCACCTACACATCCACTTCTCCCCCTTTATGCTGATAATACATGAAAGAACTTTAGCCTTCCATCCCTAAAGTTTTAAACCCATAATATCCCATTAGATTTTTGAGCTCTACATTGAATTCCTTCACAAAAATTCCTCTATGTTCATGCAAAAACTAATACTTTGCTTCCTTAGGGCATGAGTATGTTGAAACTATGAACTCAAGCATGTAACTATTCAATACTCCTTGCCACCATTTATCCATTGCTATAGTCCAAATGGCACCTAGGATCTCAAGCCTCTCTAGGTGCTCCTTTGTCCACTCATAGTACTATCTATAGTTTCTTTTATGATGGGTTGAAAATATAGCCAATCATCGTTACATATACTCAAGCAACTCATAGAAAAAGACCTCATATAGAGCATCATCTAGGTTGTGCTAAACCCACTTTCTTGAATTTTTCCATTTATAGGTTGGATGCTTCAGTGCAAAGCTATATTTCACCTATTACAACCAACACTTGATGTTTTTGAGGGAAAGTTGGTACATTATTCTTTCATGTTATTGAAATAATAATATTCGACATGGGTCCCAACAACAAAACCAAAATGTTGTAAAAAATTCAGGCATAAGATGTTATCTAAGTTAGTTCTAGACTTATTACACTTAGGCACAAACATGGGATTGTCTTTCTATGCTCAACATTTCACACTTGACTATGCCGACATCAGTTCACATAAGGTAAAAGATTTATGCACTCACCTAAAGTGAAATTGAAAAGGAATTGGGGCCCATGTTGGGCTAGTTATACTAAGTGTAAGACATTAATTATGGGACTTAGTCAATTTAAAGAGGGTTTCAATTAGATTCATAGGTGAAATCCTTTCATGGGATAAGTCTAATGATCTATAGGCGTAAAACTTTAGATGAATTTTTCTTGGTGTCATATGGGCACAAGATCTTGTTTAGTAAAGTCTAGAGTCATATCGGTGCTAGAAGGGTCAAGAAGATAGTTTCAATTAAAGTGTTCATACTAGGCTTGAACTTTTTAGAAAGGGAAGAAACACTTAGTGCATGGGATTTATATACTTAGTCTTCACACAAGCTATGGTTAACATCATCACCTTTTATAGGGATGCCATTAACGATGTGAACCAGAAGCTTTCTTAAATTTTACTTAGCATGAATTAACTTAAACTATATCATCATATCCATTATGCATTTCAATCACAATATAGAAAAATATAAACTAGATTCATCATGTGTGCTTCAAACATTCATTGCCATTAATCCAAGATTTAAAGAATACAGAGTTCATAACATGAAACATGTTCAAATTTATACTACTTAATGGCCTAGAGGCTCACAAGTGAGCTTGGGAATCTACAAATAGATCCTTCATGGTGTCTGAGCTACTTATAATTCTATTGGTGGCCATTACAATGTATACAAAGTATTCAAAAACTGGTAGAGCTTTGTTACATCATCTTCACATCTTTGGATCACCTAGTTTGAGCTCCTTTTATATCTTTTCAATAACATCTCAGCTAGGGTGGAGTGCACATGTCAGGTGCTTAATTATATCCTTTTTTCATTCCATTAGCTCCATCACCTTGTGAAGTTTTCACTATAATTACCATGTATTACCCAACCTAGAAGATGCCCCAAAAATCCTAGAATTGGTTATCTACCTTCCAGTTAGTGTAAGGTGTGCACTAATTCCTCCTGGTGCCAAGATGTCATAATGTCATAATCACCTAAAATGATGCCTCACACTGATGTGTCTATTGTGCTAGCATAAATCCTTACATACCAAAATAAGGGGTCTAATAACCTCCTCCTGGTTCATTATGGAAAGCTCTTAGAATGTCATAAATTTCATCTTCTCTTACATAAATATGAAGCACCATATCATGTCCACATTTAAACATAACACCATTAAGCCATTTATAGTTATTAATATTTCTATTCAAATGTTTCCTTTCTTTATGAGTGAAATCACAAGGAAATTTTTATGTGGTTATATAGTTGGCCATAATAACAAACCACAGTGTGTGTGCTAAAATTGTTTACAACTACTCATCTGGAAAACTATCCTCTACTAGCTCATCTTCACATAAAACATTCAACCTTGACAAAATGTCAGTAAGTACATTAGCCTTTCTTAGATTATCACTGATTGTGATATCAAATTATTACAATAGTATTAACCATCTAATGATCCTAACTCCTACCACTACTTTTTTTATTATATTCCTTATAAATGAATTATTAGTGTAAACAAATATTTTATATCCAATGATGTAGTGACAATTTTTTTTTAAGGCATAGATAATAACTAGGAACTCCTTTCCAGTAGTGGTGTAATTTCTTTCAGTAGGAGTTAAATTATTAATAATGTAATACATAACATACATCTTACCTTCCTCATCTTTCTACCCAGGGATTACCACCATAGCATTGTTAGAGGCATCTATGTATATGTGGAAAGTTTGCTCTCAATTAGGACCTCTTAATATTGGAGAAGAAATTATTTTTTATTTTATTAAGTCAAAATCCCATTGACACTTGTTGGTGCATAAAAATTCACCATCCTTAGTGAGCAAGGAAAACACTGGTGTATCTATCAATTAAAATCTTTTGTAAAATGCTTATAATATCTTTCATGTTCTAAAAAACATTTGATATCAATTTGGTTCTTAGGTGAAGGAAACTGTGAGATAACTTCAATCCTTTTAGGGTCAACCTATATTCCCTGAGTTGAGATGTGATGATCTAAGACTATACCTTGATCAACCATCATTAAATATTTATCATGGCTTAGGGATACTTGATGTTATTCACACTAGGTTACCACTTTATCTATATTGTTTAAAACTTCATCAAAATAATCACCATGCATTATAAATTTATCCATGTACACTTCAACACACTCATTTGTAAGATCAACAAATATATATAAGACTACTCTTTGAAAAGTAGATGGTGCATTGCATACGCCAATGGGTAAAACTCTATATGCAAATTTTCCCCAAGGATATGTAAAGGTTATTTTATCTTGGTCTTCTAGAACTACCATTATTTTATTGTATCCACTGATTCCATGCAAGAAGAAAAATAATTCTTCCCATCTAGATTATCTAGGACTTGGTCTATCTAAGGCAAAAAGAAGTAGTATTTCATGGTAGATTTGTTGATCTCCCTGAAATAAATACATATCTACCATTTTCCATGTTTCTTTGGTACGATTACAAGTGGTGAAACCCATTACCTATCTAATATAAGATAAATGAATTATACTTGCAATAGGTTTTCTATTTTTATTTTGACCATATCTCTTAGTGCTAGATTGATATTTATCTATGGTTGTCTTATTGGTTTTATGTTTTTCATATAAGTGTGATGAATACATACTATCACCATGCTCCCAAGTAAATGATTTTGTATGGCTTCTCAGAATATCAAAGACCTCAATTTCTTTCTCATTATCTAGCCAAGTATTTATATTTAATATTTTTCTTGGTTGGACTACTAGTTATTTTGTCCCTGGATAAATTGAACTAACTTACCTATATTCAATCATGAGATATTTCAAGGGAAAAGGATGAGGTTGTAACATGTGAAAGGTAGTTATGTCTTTGAAAAAGGATTCTCCTTCTGAAATCACACCTGATAGGGGATACTAAAAAGTTAGAAGAAAATTTTCTTGACTATTGTGTGCCCAACTAACAATACTCTGTTGGAGAGGTGTGTGATCATAGTTTTTAGTTTGAGAGCTATCAATGTTGTTTTTTTAACTTTATAAATATGGTAAGGTTCCTTCCAAGTCTAGATTAGACCTCTTTGGAGCTAGATTGGGCATCTCCAAAGCCATATTGGCTTCTTTAATACAACTTATTAAATCCTCTAACTCATTCATGTAGTTTTTTACTGATACCATGGTCAAAGAGGAAATAATATTATTGTTTTTCTCTAGTTCATCTACCCATAAGTGACCTATAAAATTTAGAGATGGTTTTGCAAGTGGATACATATAATGTGTCTTTACTTTTAATCCATTTGAGATGGTCATATCTCCAGTACTTTGTTCTATGAGTGATACAATTATGGCCAACCATGTTCTCCATAATATCAATAGATAACCTAATTCTTGAATTTTTAGATAATGTATCATGAAATCCATGAGGTATTCCTAAGATTATACTATTACTGAGATACACTCTATAATTCCTTCCAATTTGGTAATAGATTGATCAACCATCTATAAGACTATAGTAGTTGGTTGTGCTATAGTTGGGGAGAGTGATTTCAATGTGTTTGATGTCATAACATTGATATAAACTCCTAGATATACTAACACATTATATATTTCCTTCTTTCTTATAAATACTATGATAACTGGACTCCTAAGGTCTCCATATTTTGGTAGAAGTAATTTTCCTTCTAAGAGGTCAATAAGATTTTCATCTACCTGTATGGTCTTTGGTTATTGATTTCTTATCTCTGGGGTTTTAATACATAATCCTTTGATTATTTTATTGAGTTTCATAATGTATTTTATTTATTATAATGGTGGTATCTCAATAATTAATTTTCTTAATTTTTGGACTAAATCATATTTACTTGTATTCATTGTTTCCTTAAGTCTTTTAGGAAAATGAATTGGTGGAGTAGTTGAATTAGTTTATCAAGGTTTTTATTTTTCTTGCATAGATTCTTTCTCTTTAAATGGTTCATTAATAGGTCTTGGAATTTATTTTTAAATCATAATTTCTATAATGGTGATTGGAGGACTAGTTAATGTCTTAATTAATCAATACTGAACATTACTACAATTAATGACATTGAACCTCATAGTTCCTATTCAATTTCATAAACAGGGGCTACCTATCTATTATTAGGGTTATCTACTAGTTGTGTAGGCATTTGAGGCTGAACTAATTATTTAGTTTGTTGAGGCTGAGTAGGTAGAGGAGGCATCCACACTTGTTGAGGTGGAAAGCTCCTTTGTTGATCAAACATTTGAGGTATCCATTATTGATTTGTTTGTAGAATCCATAGTTTCTAGTGTTGTTATGACAACCATGGTTATGGTGATGTCCACTTTTATGGAGGCCAAATTGGTGGTTCCATGTTTGTGGAGGTGTTGGTCTAGCCCATGGCATCATACATAGATTAAAAAGGGCTCTAGGAACAAAGTGATTTGAATTTTAATAATAAGAGAAATTTCTCCCTTGCCTATGTATATAATTGAGCTCTTCTATTGGTTGGGAATATTGTTTCAATTTATTCTTTAGGATAACTAGGAGGATACAATTATTTATATTGTGGTCATTTATATCATAAATTCCACACATACTTGTCCTATCAATAAGGAAATCTCAGAGTGCATGTTTCAACCTACATTTTGGGCATTATATAGCCAAAGGTTCAATAGTGGAAATATATTTCTATTGAAATCCATCTATTATGGTGTTTAATTGAACCAAAATGTCTATTTTAAGACTTTAAATTCTTCATGAGTTGTCTTACATCAGTGCTCCCTTTTCCTATTTTCTATTTTCTAATACTGGCTCTTATTCTTGAGTAATTCTTTCATAGTTTAGAAATATCATTGAGTCTTAGTTTATTTATGTCTCCTTTTCCTATTAGGTTCAAATATTCTCTAGAATCATCATACAATCCATTTAATTTAATTTTTTACTCAAATATTCTTCTAACTCATATCCACATCTTCTATGTGCAAAGAGGAAATGATTAAGATAGTCTTTTATATTCTCATATTCCTTTTATTTTATATGGAAGAATTCTTCTTTTCTATCTCTCACTCTAAAATAGTCCTGATATTTATCCAAGAATCCATTTTCTATCTCATCCTATGTGTGAAATGAATTTGGTTGTAAACCCATAAACCATCTCATGGCTGAATCCTTAAGTGTAGAAGGGAATACTTTTAGTTTGTGATTATCAGTTTTATAATCATAAATTTGATACAAGACTTTAAACTCAAATAAAAATTAGCCAGGGTATTCTATTGATAATCCACTAAAAATAGGCAATATGGATGGGGATATATTATTCATTATGGATTTTTCATCTTAATCTAAGATAATAGGATAGGAAAAGTTCTCCTGGTGGTTGAGTTCTACCTCCTTTAGCCTTATTTAGTGAATTGTTTCCCAGATTATCTCCCATAGTTTCCCAATAAATGTTGTAAAGAGATATCTTGAAAGGTATTGAATCATCATAAGTGGCTAGAAGGCTACTTGATTATGATTCAAAACTCTGGTTTATAATATTTTTTAGCCTTAACTGATTCATTTAGAAGGATGCACCTACATCTGGATAATTATCCCAAAGTTCAAGTAAGGCAACAATGGTTCTTCCTCAATAGGTTGAAGATATTTTCCTAAAATTTTTGTAAGTTAAATTTCTTATTGTGACTTGTTAGTGCTTGTGATTTTTTAAAGGTTCTTAGGAATGTACATTCCCTTTGAATCTCTTGGTATATTCATAATTTTTTTGAGTTATGCGAAGTAATTCTTATTCAAATATCAACTTATGATTTTATACCTTACAAAAACCTATAAAATCCCCAAAAATGGTGTCAAAAATGATGAGGGTCATTGTGTCTTATTTATTTAATCAAATGAGTCAAGTTGATGTCATATCAAACCAGGGTCCATGTCTAATTATAGTTAGTAGTAAGGTATATGAGATAGTGACTAACAATTGTCTATCTGGGGGGAGTTTTAGATCATTTACTCTTAAATATCTAATCTACCTTCTTGAATTGAAATAAAACCTATTGCTTATAAATGTAAACACTCTTAATGAATTGGAATGCTTGGAAGGGAAACACACTTTGCTAGAATAGAAAATGCTTTAAAGGAAACACACTTACTGTAATGGAAATTAATATTGAAGGAAACACACAATTAGTCTAAGTTGTATAAATTAGAATTATTTCGAAATGGAAAGCCATGAAAATTCAAAGAACTAAATTAAGACACACATGCAATAAATACACACATAGACCTGCAAGTTAGAATTTGTCACACAACACTTTACATAAAAGAATGAAAGATAAAACACATAATAATATAAACATATAAATACCACAAATGATCCTACTTACTTGATTGAGTGGGCCCTTTCTCTCCTTTGAAATATGATTACATCATACTAGACTTGTATAAATTCCATGAAATCAATTCTTCATTAATTATAAAAATAATTACAATGCTAGAAAACTTAATTCTATAGTTTAATCATTTACTTGTTATGTCTCTAGTTCTATTATCCACTACCATATCAGTAGGAAGACATTATTTAAATGTAACAACACTTTTAAAATAGGTGATCAAAATAGACTAACCTCTTATTAAGACCATAACTAGCTAGAAACTTGTTTATTAAAAATATAAAGTTAACAACATCCTTTCCACATTTCACGGTACAAATTGGTGGAAGGGTGTTGGTTCGGTTCTTATGTAGCACCTTTAGTTTTTGATAGTTAAAATTTCTATTTAAATTTTAAACTAGAGCTATTATAACAAAAAACCTCATTATAATACTTATAATTGCTTTCAATAAATAGTACTATAAATACTTATGGCTATAAATAGACATACTAGTTTTGAAAAGTTTATACATGACCTCTATAAATGTTCCAAAAATAGATTAGGATGATTATTATCAAGCATATATGGTTTTCATAATGATACATTTTATTCAAAATGTCTTTTATCAAGCTCTTGGAAGCCTTCAAAACTGGTCTGAGCATATTTGGAGCCAATCTAGAAATCTTCAGAATCAGACTGGTGATCTTCAGAGCAAGGCTAATGGACTCTAAAGCCAACTTGGTGATCCCTAGAGCTAGACTAAAGATTATTTGAGTTGGTAGAAGATAATATTTTAAAGTCATTTTGTTTCCATAAAACACATTATTTGCCTCCATTACATCTAGATGACCTGTATACACAAAATTGGTGATTTTTCAT
Organism: Torreya grandis; assembly: GCA_037957365.1. Classification (NCBI taxonomy): domain Eukaryota; kingdom Viridiplantae; phylum Streptophyta; class Pinopsida; order Cupressales; family Taxaceae; genus Torreya; species Torreya grandis. The sequence continues at coordinate 1,241,457 of JARHVA010004906.1, forward strand.
GCAAAAGATTAAAATAAAGTGGTGTAAACATGCAACATTAACTTGTAAAAAATAATCAAGGTAAAATAATTATTTTATACTTTGAATTAGTAATGAATTATATAATTCACATCTAAATCCACTTAAAAGGAAGGTTATTGAAGAAAAAATGAGGTCATTTCTTGGATATAATGAGCTATTTTATGGGATTATCAGTCTTCAATGGGTGCATTTGCATCTTCATCATTAATTTAAATCATATTATATATCTTATGTGATATTATATATCTTTATACACTTAAATTTAATCACTAAGTGCTTGAAAATGTCAAATCTTGACATCTTTACCTTACTTGATTGATTTATCATTTTGTTAACTTGTAATCTCTATGAGAGCCTTCATTATTATATTCACCATATTAAAACTAGTAAAAACATAATTTAGACATACCCATTTTGATTACAGATTTCTGTTAGCCAAATTTCAATAGTCTCTAGCCTTATAGGATAATAAAGAACTAGGTTAGATAGGGCCACAACCTAGCCTTATCTCATGTACTCCAACAATAACTTTAAAAATTTAAAACATTTCATAATGGTCCTTCCATGCTTTTATAAAATTTAGTTAACTAAAATATTTAATTTTTGTCACTTTATAAGCATATCAAGGTCATTCAATACACATTTAGTAATCACTTGGCAATTCTACTACACATTGAGAAAAAAAGGCACTAATGTTTCCAATTCTAGTTCTGATTTATTCTGACAGTCATAGGATAAGTCTGAAGCTATTTGATTGTAGGTCAAGGGAATTTATTGTCAATAATTCAAGTCAATTTTATAATTGCATCCTTATATCAAATATATCAAGATTCAAAAACTCACTCTAAGAGGAATAAGTACATTGATTTGAGGCCATTTTGGGCTATGTAGGCAATATTTAAATTACATAGGATTTTCTAAGGATAATTTGACTATTCCCCTTACCTAATTCCCCCTTTTCAAAATTTATCTCTATTTGGTTCATGTATAACTAGGGTTTGAAATTACACGTACTTCCATGCATCACATTAATACCTACAAATAATAAATAATGCATCCCTAATAGCTTTAGGCACTCAAATAGAAAAATCAATTTCATAATCAACCCAAACACAACCACTATCAATAGATAAGGCCATAGTGCACCTTTGTCCACCCTATCTCAGTACATCACAAAATTTTATTTTTAAAAGTGACAAAATTCATAGATCCTCCAATTCATTATATATTAGTGATCTTCCTGCATAATTATCATAAGTGATATTCAACCCACGGTTGCACATTTATCAAAAAATATTATTTATAGCTCATTTTAGTTTTAGCATTTTACTATAGTTCACATTTAGATTTTTTATATCTAAATCAAATTCAATAGTTTAATGTTTATAGCATTTAATTATTAAATAAAAATAAAAATTAAACATTATGTTGAACCCATAATTTTTGTAGAACATTGTTTGATGTTTTCTTGATTTTTGTCCTATAATTTCATAAATTATTGACACTAAAATAAATAACCTTCAACTCTGGATATGAAATCAACACCATGAGCCAATCTTCTTTGACTTTGGATTTTAATTCAACAGTGAATAAATTATCTTTTCACCTCAGATAACATCTGACATTTCAACATTTCTTTTTAACCTTGGGTTGGAATTTGTTGATCTTTATATACAAAAATATTGTGATTTTTATTTCTATTTATTTTCTATTGTTTGCTCCTTTTTTTTAGAAACTATGTTTCAATAGTTGTAAAACTACATAGAGAGTTATTTCTTTTGGATAAGTAATGACCTTTTTTATCAACATCATGAAGTGAGGGATATTATCCCAATACCCACACTCTAAATAATGTTATACATAGATTTTATTTTCCTCGTACCTAAAAATATAGTGTAGACATCTAAGGTTCATTATTTACACCATAAGAAACACCATAAGAACCCTCTTTAGCTATTTGATTTATGGTGCACCTAAGAGGAGTATCACCCATGGAAGTTAATCTCGTCATACCCTCAAAGATGGGATAATGGGATACAATCATGATTTAGCTTATGTAGTTAGTACTCTAAAATATAGGATTGTCACTCATTTATGAATTAAAAAGTAAAATTAAGATCCCACACAATCATTCAATCCCTTTCTTAGATCACTCTTTATACCCTTTTTTTAACTTATTGTAGTCATAATGGGATCAATAAGTGAATATTTCTTTCATATCTAACATATGATTACGTAATTCATTGTCACATCTTGTATTACTTATCAACATGATATTCATTAGGTTTTTACATGGATTCAATGCCAAATTAACATATAAGCTATACTAAACAAGGCCCAATCGCATGGCCTTTATATTTCAAATGGTTGCACTACTATATCATGTCATTTTTCTTCTCTAATGTAAAACATCATAAAAAATAACTTTTGTCAAATATGAAATGACTTGAGAAAAAGAGGAAACATATGTGACACATTGTCTCAAATCTACAACTTTAAAGGATCTTCCATTGCTTATTCAATATCCTCTTTAAGGGCACATTGTGGCTTTCATTTTTGAATCCAATACTAATAAAAAGTTTGATGAAACTAATGAAACAAAATTTATGGATTATCTTTGTGAACATCCAAAAAATATTGACTCACTCTTATATGTTACTAGACATGAATAATATAAATGTCCCCAAGATAGTCTTTCTAATGTTTCCAATTTCACTATTATACCATTCCTATTTCTACACCTCTAGTTACTTCCATACCATCATCCCTTAGTTTGGGAACATCACTTGGTTTCTAGTAATAACCCATGCTTATGTTTGATCAAACTACTTATACTCTTACTCCTCTATTAATATCTACAAATATTACTCTTGAGCATACAATTATTACCTTATAATCTAAGCTATCTCAAATTATTACATAACCCTTTGGCACATGAAATTGCATCTTATACATTACTAGTTAGCTCTGTGGCTTCTAAGCTTCCTTTATATGAAGGCAAAGTGAACTTGAACAACATTTGTGTGCATTCCATGCCACTTTTCTAGACTATGTAGATAATGACAAACTATTGACAAAGCTCTTTCCAATAAATATTAAAGAATATGCTCTTATATGGTCTTATGATCTTCCTCTTAATTCAATAAATGCTTTTAATTCATTGACATATAAGTTTTTAACACACTTTTCTATTAAAATTGGTGAAAAACTATCATATGCTCAAATTTAAAAGCTCAAAAAAGAGTCTAGTGAAACAATCAGTGAACATATTCTAATATACAACATTATGCTAGAAAAAAATGATAAATCAAATAGATGATAATGAGATCCAAGATTTCTTCACTTAAATTTTTTTATATCCACTCCAAGAGTCAATTATGGTTGATAAGTTTTAATCTTTTAATGAACTATGCCATACAAGAAAAGACCATGAAGTCAAATTGCTTACTTCAAATGTTCCTTCTATTTCAAATGTCAAGTTTCAAAGAAATCCAAATTTTATAGGAGAAAATAAAATGAAATTAAGAATTAAGTTAAGATTAAAATTAATTCTATCTCAAAATCAACACAAAATATTCAATTACAAGCTCCACCAAGGAGGCAATTCTTAAGGTTACCATCACCTGCTCATGTATTGTTGTAAAAGCTACTTGAGTGTAATATCATATCTCTTCCTCCACCAATATAAGTAGACATGTCTAAATCAAATTCTAAAAGTTTTTATAAAAATTCATATTATGACTACCATTTTTGCATTGGACATTTCACAAATATATGTTTTATGCTCAACCATAAGATTTAAGATCTCATTGATGATAATATTATTGATATTTGCACACCTAATGAAGAGGCTAAGTCACAAACAAATGACAATTAAAAGCTCAAAATGTACAAATATCCTTTTAAAAATTATGAGTTAATAAAAAAACTTAATTTTGAAGTACATTATGCATACAATGATCAAAATTTTCCTTATACACATGGGCATCCACTTGATAACATTATCGGTATAATTACAAACAAACAATCATCACATCTTATGATTACATTTGATGATAGTGAAGTTTTTGTTGATGATTCAAATATATATGCACTTTTTATTTTAGAATATGTTGAAAAATAATCCATACATAGTGTTATGATCGATAATGGATCAATAAAAAATACATGCACCATGACACTCCTCTACTCTTTTGGTTATACAGAGCAAGCTTTACAAGATACTTATAGAACTATCAAAGCATTTGATGATCATACATAAGATATTATTGGCCATATAATACTAACTTTAAAAGTGGGACCTCTCATAGTGCCCACACCATTCTTATTTATACCAAGCATAGGGGTCTTTGATATACACCTTTGGAAATAAAATATTAGAGCAATACCTTCTATAGTGCATAATTGTTTCAAATATATTCATGGTAATCAAGTGGTCAAATTCTAGGAATCTAATATGAATATATTTTAGAACCAAAAATATTAAATCCTATAGAATAGTTGGTTGATACATACATTGATCAACATGGTAATGAAATAGTCTACTGAACTATTCAAGAACACATTAAAAAATTAGCTTCTCCATCTATTTATGAACATGATATAATTACACATGATCATAATCATTTAGCTCGAAAGATCATGATACATTATGCTTAACATAAAGTGGCACCTAAAAAGAGGTCTTTATATTCTAAGGCATCATATGTTATTCAAAATGTTTCACTATAGTTATAGGTGGTTACATCCTCTCTTACTATACATGAGGATACAAGTTCACATGAGTATATGAGTAGTGATTTAGATGGTTATATTATAATCTATGATTCCTATTCAAATTCAAAGGCATATAAAGTTGGCACTTCCTCTTCATAAGAGTTTAATCCTTCATATCATGCCATGGGCTATGCATACATGCCTCCCATTACAAACATAATTGGCTAGCTATTTGAAAATTCCTTTGTACATAATCTCTTTGATTTTAATTGATTTCTACTTATTCTATCCCTTATTTGAGTATTTTTAGAACCCTTGGCTTTATTTTAAATTTAGGCACTTGCCCTATTGATTTTCAAAATAACTTAAACTATACAAAATATATATCTTATAATGCTTTCAATGCACATTATTTATGATAGTTCACTTGCTTACTATTGAATATATTTCATGCTATGGCTTTCATTTCATGTACATAATCACATCTATCTACACCTACATTATCCATGAGAACACATATTTTTTCCCATCAGGGGCATGCACATTCTTATCTATATCAAAGATTTGTGCTACATTGCTATGACTCCTTTACATATATATTGGGGTTATATTGCTTGCCTTCATTCTTCCCACACTATGATTTAACACCTTATTGTGGATTATTTGAATCCCTCATATTTATTCTATTTTAAAGCGTTGCTTTCAGGGATAATTTTAAGAAGGGACCCCTAAAAGCTTACAATAAAATATTGACAAATCCTAGATTTCAAGTATAATTCCATTGGTGAATTTTTGGCAAAATTGCCATGTTGGTATAAATAGACTAGTGATTTATATTAGATCCTTAAAAAGACTTCTAAATAACTGTCGAATAAAGCATCATATTCAAATCAAGAAATAATGACAAAAAATCCAAGTTAAACTCCTTTCCCCAAACACATTCATGGGGTAAATAACATGGTAACTGTTTGAATTCCTTAAAAAATAGGCATGATTCATTAAAAGTGTGAAATTTTTTATAAATATGTATGATTTGTATTTCTTACTTTGATTTTACTTTATTGTTGGTTACTTAGATTCCTCTTTGGCCTCCTCTTGTAATTATCGCTCACTTCATGATTCTCACGACATGTAGGGATTGAATTTTTTACTTAGATTGTACTTCATTATTGACTACTTAGAATCCTCCTTAGCCTCCTCTTGCAACTGTCACTCACTTTATGATTCCCACAACCACAAAGGAATAAAATTTTAATAGAAATGAAGTTATATGAATTTAGGTTTTAGGGTTCTAAGTTTTTAAGTAATTCAAAGCACTTATGTAAATTTATTTTATAAGAGGTAATTTGTGTTAATTAAAAAACCAAAGGAGAAAGAGGTTAGAGGGTGAGAAGTCTAAAGTTTAGATCTTGTTTATGATTTTTTATTTTTAACGATTAACTTTGTCCTCCTTTTTAACGATTAAATTTATCATTTTTAAGTGCTAAATTTGATGGTCATATTATGTATAAATTGAGTACAAACCTCTTTAATTCTCTCAAAAGACCAACCAAATAATATAATATACTAAGTATAGCAAAACTTGTGACAAAAATCAGAGTATAGAGTATAAATAAACTATGGGGCCATAGGGCAAGACAACTATGAAATGCGAGGATGACATAATTAAAAAAAATATTTAAAACATCTTCATAGTTTTAAAATTATAAATTATATAATAAAGTCTATCAAAATATCTTAAACACATCCATAGTAGCCTTTAAAATATTTTTTATTTCAATTAACAAACCATTCTAAACATAATATAATTATTACCTTAAACATTTAAAAACAAAATACAATATGATTATTAGGTTCTATTGTGTTTATTCAGTTTGTTCTTTATGCACTTAAATGAAGTATCTTGCATTATCATTATGTCTCAGAGAAAGTCAATTTCTTGTTTGTTTATAATAATTATTTGGTAAATACCAACCATATAATATAATAAATCAAGTATAGAAAAAATAGTGATAACAAATTAGAGTATAGAGTATAAACCAACTATGGGACTATAGGGCAAGACAACTATGAACATCAAGGATGACACAACTGAAATAAATATTCAAAAAAATTTCATTGTTTTAAAATTACAAACTATATAATAAGGTCTACCAAAATTTATTAACCATATTTATATTGGCCTTTCATTTTTTTTAATTTGAATTAACAAACCATCCCAACCAGAATATAATTATTACCTTAAACATTTAGAAATAAAATATAGTATGGTCATGAGGATCTGTTGCATTTATTCAATTTGTTCTTTGTGCATTGTTTAAAATAAGTATCTTGCATGTCATTATTTCTCAAAGGAAATCAATTTTTTATTTATTTAAAATAAGTATCTGGTAAAGACCAATCATATAATATAATAAGCTAAGTATAATAGTAAAAATTGTTGTTAGGTTGTGGAGCTAAAAGCTTCACTGTTTGCAAACATGGAGGAGGTTGCTGAGTTTCAGGGATACCGGCGTTAGCAGTGCAACAAACATCGGTCAGGGGTGAATAGAAGGGCAACCGACATCGGTAGGAGTCAGCCAACATCAGTCACCTCTAGACAGATAGGGACTGACGTTAATCACCTGTGCGTTCTAGAACTGCTCGTTGCATGAATAGTTAGTTTGTTGAATCGGTTGTTTGCATGTAAAGGCTATTTTGAGTCTTAAGCTGCGTGTCTAATTATTGTAAATTAGAAGTCTAAGTTATTTTTTAGTATGGGATCTATTTATACTCATTGGCATGTATTGTAATTAAGGATTAAGGCAAGGAACAGATCCTTCCAATTGTAAGAACAAGTTGATCTGTAGGTTGTTGCAGGTTCATGGGAGATCTACTTGAAGTACTTTGAGTACTTGTGTACTGACAGGGTTATTACTGACTGGTTGGAGGTGAACACCAACTCTGTGTTTGAGTTGTGTGTTGGGACCATTTTTGGTAGGAGAGTGAATTCTTGAGGGAAACAGATCTATACATTTGAGAGGTGTGGAAGATTGTGGCATCTTCATTGTATTTCCTTCAGGCATGAGTATTAATACAAGATTGTGTATTGTCTCTCATATTTTGTGTCATTTGTGCATTCTAGTTACTTATTAATTTTGGTTTAATTTCGTGTTTAGTTGCTTATACAAGGTAATCATATTGTGCTCTTATTGAGGAGCAAGATCTTGAGAAGTGGTATCAGAGCATGTTTGTTGTTCTAGGTGCCTAACAACTGGTATCAAAGCTTTTAGTTGGGTTACTAACAGGTTGTATCATATATGGTTAGTGTTTGTTGATTACAGGTCACTCACAGGGGTTTCTATTTGAGTGGGAGTATAGCAATGGCAGAAGAAAGTAAGCTATGAATGGAGAAGTTTAATGGCAAAAACTATCAATTATGGAGGATATAGATAAAAGATTATCTGTATCAAAAAGATTTGTACTTACCGTTGGGTGGGGTTGCATGCAAGCCCATGGATATGAAGGATGAAGAATGGGAGGTTATTGATTGGAAGGCTCTGGGATCTATAAGGTTGAGCCTTGCATCGTCTGTGATTTCCAACTTATCACAGGCTAAGACAACGATAGAGTTGATGGAATCTTTGGCAAATTTATATGAAAAACTCTCAGCTTTGAATAAGGTATTTCTTATGAAGCAATTATTTAATTTATAAATGTTGGAAGGTGGATCTATACATAGTCATCTTAGTGATTTCCATGGTTTGGTAAACCAGTTAAATTTAGTCAATATTATTTTTGATGATGAAATTAAGGCTCTCTTAATATTGTGCTCATTACCTGAAAGTTGAGAGAGTTTGGTAATGGCAGTTAGTAATACTGCATCTACTTCAAAAATCTTAAAAGTGGATGATGTTGTGAGTGTAATCTTGAATGAAGAAATTCACAGGAAAAGCACAGGTGAATCATCAGGGAATGCTTTGAGTGTTGAAAGTAGGGGAAGGCAAAGAGAGAAGATCGAGCAAGGGAGGTCAAAGTCAAAGATAGGTAGGAGATCCAAGTCTAGGTATGACAGAATAACCTGCTGGAAATGTGGAAATCAAGGGCACAGAAAGATAGATTGTTGGTTGGTTGAAGATCAGCAAGAAAGAACTGAGGAAGCAGATGTTGCAGGTATTGTTTCACAAGATGCTTTGGTATGTTCTTTGGATAAAGTAGAATCTTGGGTTTTAGATTCTGGTGCCTCTTTCCATGTATCCCCAAATAGGGAATTTTTTCATGAGTATGTCCAGGGAGACTTTGGAGAAATTTATTTAGGGGATGGTAAGCCTTGTCAAATGGTTGGCAAAGGAAAAGTGAAGTTGGAATTGTAGACAGGCAACACATGGGTGTTGAAGGAGGTCATGCATATCCCAGTCCTGAAGTAGAATTTGATTTCTATTGGAAAGTTGGGTGATGAGAGTTGCATAATAACTCTCACAACAGACTCTTGGAAAGTTTTCAAAGGTGCACTTGTTGTAGCAAGAAGTAAGAAAGTAGGTACGCTTTATCTATCTACTTGTATTACTGATTCTCCTTCTGGTTTATCTACTTCAGCTATAGATTCGAAGATGTGGCTTAATAGGCTTGGTCACATGAATAAGAAGGGGATGCATGTTCTTGAGTCAAAGGGTATACTTTTAGATTTGAAAAGCATGGATCGAGATTTCTGTAAGCAAAGGAAGAAAGTGACGTTTCTTGAGAAATTTGATGTTCGTGACAAGAACAAGAAAGCCTTGGTTTTCAAGGAGAAGATGATAGACAGAGATCAACATAAGGGGTTAAAGAATTCTGAGCAGAGCAAGGTTGATATGGACATGGGTTTGATCCAAAAGGAGCTTGCAGGTAGAAGTCATCGCTCACAAGTAAAACATAGAGACTGATGTCAGTTAGAAAATTGACGTCGGCATCTAGACAGGGACCGACATCAGCTATGTGCAACCCGATGTTAGTGACTCTAGACAAATAAACACTGGCATTGGTCAGGGGGAACTGACATCGGTGAAGGGGTAGTCGCATGAAACTGATGTCGATCGGGTACAGACTGAGATGTGACTGGCATCGGTCACTAAGACAGATTTTGGGCAAACAGCAAGCTGTCAAGGAGTCTCAAGCACCCATATGGAGGACTTAAAGGGTAAGTAAGCCTCAAATTCATCATTTCCCTTCTTTACACTACTTGTTACTCACTGATGGTCAAGAATCAGGAAGTTATTAAAGAAGCAGAGCAGGTAGATCCAAGAAACAGTGGGAGCTTGTCATGGATGAAGGATGTGATTCCTTGGAGAAGAATCAAACGGGAGTTTTTGGGTGGAGTTTCCAGTTGGAAGAAAGTATTGAGAGACGAATGGCTTTTCAAGTTAAAAAAGAGCAGGAATGGACACGTGAGACGGAAGGCCAGGGTATATGGTCTTGAGTAAGCTGCAGGACAATGGAGGTTTGACCATTGTGTTTCTCTTTACCAAGTTGGATAATATTAGCTACATTATCCTGTTACTGTATTGTGTGCTTGTTGTAGGGTTACACATACAGGGAGTTGCTGAACTAAAGGTAAAGTTAGTTCAGAGGTGTGTCATGAGGAATCTGGGAGCAGCAAGATTCTTTGGCATGAGTGTGTTTTAGGGACATGGAAGGTTACAAGTTCACTTTGTCTCCAGATGATTGTGTGAAACCGGTTAGCACGTCGATGGTTGGACAATTTTATGAATAGTGTCTTGATTCACATGATGAAGTTAAGTGCATGGTATGTACTAGACCTGAGATTTCCCAAGCAGTTGGAGTTGTCAGCAAGTTTGGGGTCAATCTGAGAAAGAAGCACTAGAGGGTAGTTCAGTGGATTCTCAGGTATCTAAGAGGGACCAGCAGCAGGTGCACATGCTATGCAGGGTCAAGTTCTTCTCTACATGGGTTTGTAGATGCAGATGTGGTAGGTGATTTGGATGACAGGAGGTGCACCACAAGATTTGTGGTGGTTGGTCTTCAAGGGTGATATTAAAGAGAGATACAAAGCCAAGGAAACAAACTAGATGATGTACATGTACAGGTATAGGTGCAACTATTTATCTCCAAGTGGGAGATTGTTAGGTTGTGGAGCTAAAAGCTTCACTATTTGTAAACATGGAGGAGGTTGCTGAGTTCTAGGGATACCAACATCGGTAGTGCAACTAATGTCAGTCAAGGGTGAATAGAAGGGAAACTGACATCGGCAGGAGTCAGCCGATGTCGGTCACCTCCAGACAGACAGGGACTGATGTCGGTCGCCTGTGCAGTTCCAAAACTGCTCGTTGCACAAACAATTAGTTTGTTGAACTGGTTGTTTACATATAAAGGCTATTTTGAGTCTTAAGCTGCGTGTCTAATTATTGTAAATTATAATTCTAAGTTATTGTTTAGTATGGGATCTATTTATAGACTCATTGGCATGTATTGTAACTAAAGATTAAGGATTAAGGCAAAGAATAGATCCTTCCAATTGTAAGAACAAGTTGATCTGCAGGTTGTTGTAAGATCAGGGAGAAGTTCTACATGGTAAGTAAGATCATTTGAGTTGTAAGTTGTTGCAGGTTCATGGGAGATCTACTTGAAGTACTTTGAGTACTAGCAGAGTTATTACTGACTGGTTGGAGGTGAACACCAACTCTGTGTTTGAGTTGTGTGTTGGGACCATTTTTGGTAGGAGAGTGAACTCTTGAGGGAAAGAGATCTGTACATCTGAGAGGTGTGGAAGATTGTGGCATATTCATTGTATTTCTTTCTGGCATGAGTATTAATACAAGATTGTGTATTGTCTCTCATATTCTGTGTCATTTGTGCATTCTAGTTACTTGTTAATTTTGGTTTAATTCCATGTTTAGTTGCTTATATAAGGTAATCATATTGTGCTCTTATTGAGGAGCAAGATCCTGAAAAGTGGTATCAGAGCATGTTTGTTGTTCTAGGTGCCTAACAATTGTGACAATAAATTAGATTATAGAGAATAAATTGACTATGGGGCCATAGGGCAAGACAACTATGAAAAGTGAGGATGATAAGCAAATATATTTAAATAAATACTTTCAAAGGAACTTATCATTAAATTTATTTATTTCAAAAATCAAGATAGACAACTATGCAAGTAAACAACTGCTCTCAGTCTTCTATTTGATTAAGAGAATATGTCTATAATAGTTGTAAACTCTATTATAGAGATGCATATGTATTCGAGCATAAGTATGTTGCTCAAATACATGTGACAATTTTTCAATTTTTATATTCATTGATTCAATCTATTGGCAAAAGTGAAGCTTTGGTAGTCTAAGGTTTGGGATGGGAGGTTGAAAATGAAGGTGTAGACAATTTTTAAGCTAGTTTCCTTGTGATTACAATTTCAAGGTATGGATTTGTGTTTCTTTTGTTTTAAAGACTAAGAGTCATTGTTTACATGCACAATTATCTATCTTGAAATGAATAAATATAATGATAATATCCTTGAAAAGTATTTATTTAAAGATGTTTTTTTAAAATATTGTCTTTTAAATGTCTTAACCATATCCATAATCAATAATGATAAGGTTTGCCAAAATGTCTTAACCATATCCATAATCAATAATGGCCTTTCAAATATATTTTTATTTCAATTAACAAACTATGCCAACCAAATTATAATTATTACCTTAAGCGTATTACATCCTAAGTCACAAGTGGTCCTTAACACATTTATAAAATTGAATGAAATAAACATGCTCTTCCTTCTATATGATTTTAATGACTTAAAAACTTAATAATAAATGATTAAAACTATAATCATAAACTTGTAATTTGAAATTGCTACGTCTTCAAGACTTCAAAGCTTAAAAAATCAGGCAATGTTAAAAGAGGTTAATGACATAAATGATTTCACATCCCAAATCCTCATATCTAATGTATATTTTATCTCTAGCATTGAATGTGATGCATGTGGAATTAAAGCTATGAGGATCGAGGTTGAGATCTTGCCCTATTTTTTAGTAAATTAGTGCTAACATATTGAAAGGCCAAGACAAAATTTAATGTTGGTCCAACACATCACCCATGGGATTAATGGAAGTTGCTCGAATATATATGTGATAATTTTTTCAATATTTCTAGTCATTTATGCAAGATATTGATGGAAGTGAAGCTGTTGGTCTAATATAGATACTTATATTTCATTACACTATAGATAACTCAAATAATTTTGGTATAATATAAAAAGGGAAAACCACAATATATTTATGCATATTTATAATAAAGTTTGCAACTGTTATAGACATGTTCTCTTAATCAAACAAAACACAAAAATACACATACTTGGTATAAAATAATAAGAGAACACTGAAATATACTTATGTATCTCTATAATAGAGTTTGTAATTGTTATAGACATATTTTATTAATAAAAAATAACACCAAAATACATCTAATTACTATAAAATAAGAAGGGAACACCATAATATACTTATGCATCTCTATAATAGAGTTTACAACTATTATAGATGTGTTCTCTTAATCAAACATAACACAAAAATAAACCTAATTCATATAAAATAATAAGGGAATACCACAATATACTTATGCATCTCTATAATAGAGTTTACAAATATTATAGACATGTTCTCTTAATAAAATAAAACACAAAAATACACCTAATTCATATAAAATAACAAGGGAAGACCACAATATACTTATGCATATCTATAATAGAGTTTACAAATTTTATAGACATGTTCTCTTAATCAAACAAAACATAAAAATACACCTATTTGGTATAAAATAACAAGGAAACACCACAATATACTTATGCATCTCTATAATAGAGTTTACAACTGTTATAGACATGTTCTCTTAATTAAATAGAACACAAAAATACACCTACTTGATATAAAATAATAAGAGAACATCACAATATACTTATGCATCTCTAAAATAGAGTTTACAACTATTATAAACATGTTGTCTTGATCAAAAATAACACAAAAATACACCTACTTAGTATAAAATAGCAAGGGAACACCACAATATACTTATGCATCTCTATAATAAAATCTACAACTATTATAAACACATTCTCTTAATTAAAAAAAACATAAAAATACACCTACTTCATATTATATAACAAGGGAACACCACAATATACTAATGGATCTCTATAATAGAGTTTAAAACTATTATAAACATGTTATCTTAATCAAACATAACATAAAAATACACCTACTTCATATAAAATAACAAGGGAACACCACAATATACTTTTGCATCTCTATAATAGATTTTATAAATGTTATAGACATGTTATCTTAATCAAATAGAACATAAAAATACACCTACGTGGTATTAAATAACAAACGAATTCCAAAATATACTTATGCATCTCTATAATAGAGTTTACAACTGTCATAAACATATTCTCTTAATTAAATAGAACACAAAAATACACCTACTTGGTATAAAATAATAAGAGAATGCCATAATATACTTATGCATCTCTATATTAGAATTTACAACTATTATAGACATGTTCTCTTAATCAAATAGAACAAAAAAATACACATTTTTATAATAAAGTTTTAGTGCTTTTCCATCAAAATTAAAGACACCCAATATTAATGATCAAAATACAATCTGGCTACATGTATCCATGAGAAATTATTTGGGATCACAAAATCTACTATCCTTCTCCAATCAACCTCAGATTTTAGATGCCTAAATTTCATATTTCAACATGCCAATTTTCTTCATTTTGTTATTGATAATTGTTACATGCATTCTCTTCAAAAGTTATCAGATTCAGATCTAGTACTGTAGAACTCTCTGAGTGTAGTGTGTTTGAATAATTATTAGCTATTCCTCTTCTTTCAAATGTATACTACCAAATTTCTGTATCTCTATCAAATAGAAAATTGAGGACATTGTATCTAGTTGTAGAGAGCCTCAAGCAATTATCCAAATTATTGTCAAGCTTGTTTCTTAACTTTGAATTTAAAAATAATAATGCACTAAAAATTCTTTCATCTTCCACTAAGCCCAAAATAATTGTTTGACATAAATTATCAAGATTAAAATATTTTAAGATACCATCACGTAGTATTTAAATCAAACCTAAAGTAGTCTATAGGCTAGTAATTGAGCCATATTCGAAAGCATTGTCCACAAATTTAACTTGTTCCAACATTATTGTGGCAAATTAAATAGACTATTCACTTATCTTGGACAAATCTAAAATGCCTTCAATTTGTTCACCATTCAATTCTAAACTCTTGTAGAAGTGTTTGACCAAGGTTTTGATTTTATTCTAAAAATCTACTGAGCTATCATTTTTATAATATTTGAGGGTACGCCACATCCATGGATTCTAGTAGTTCATCTCAAAGAAAATGATCTCTAATCTCTAATGAGAGATATTTTGTAATTTCCTTCAAGGTAGACCTTATAGAGGATAAAACCTCAAGGAATCGATCCCTTGTAATAGGAACTTCTTTGAGTCTATTAGATCGACTAAATATGTCAAAAGTGTGTAGGGTTATTTTACATTCTCGTAATTCTGAACATAAATATCCATCTTCATTAAACTACAAATAGTTACCACTATGTTCAATATTTGTCACCAAGTTCCAACTTGTGAACTTTTCCCTTGTAAATGAATGTTGTGTTAAATACAAATTATCAAGGATAAGGCATATTAATTTTCTCAACTTAAAATATTTCTGAATGTAAATTATTATTTCTTGAGCTTTCTTTATCATTAAATTCATTTTATCCAACATTGGTAAAACACTGTATAAGGTCAATAATGTCTCTATATGACTTAATCAAAACAAAATATCTAGAGCTTTATCTATTATGTGGTGATGTTCCTTCATTATTCCCATCAATGACTGATATTTTGCATATGCTCTATGTGCTAGTCCACAAAGGGAAATCCATGAGTATCAACATCCTTAAGTAGTTTGTTTCCTTGTATTAAACCTTCAATTTTTTTTTGAAACTATAATAATATTTTCGAACTTATACAAAAGTATGAATGGATTTCACAGATAAGATGTTCAACATTTGAGACTAATATAAACTTGCTCATAATTTTGAATGCCAAATTAATTCTATATTTCATGTAATGAATACCAATCATATATGGTGTACAAGAAGTTTTTAGCCTTACATAAAGACCACTTATTTGACCTTGCATAAATGATGCTCCATATGACCCTACACAAATAATATTTATTTCAAATGAGAAATCATCCTTACCACCAACCTCTTTCAAATTATTGTTGACTAATTTCAAAAGGTTTTGAAAAGTTGCATTTTATTTCATTTTATGAATGGCAAGAAAATGACACTGATGAACATGATTTATAATAGTTTAAACATGCATACACACCCAATAAGTGTTATCAATGGTTGTAACTTCATCTAATGACAATGCAATGCATCTTGAAAGCCTTATCTTCTCTTGAAGATCCTCCTTTTATACTTCAGTAAGACAATTAACCCATTCCCAACCACTAGTAATTGATCAATAAGTATTTGGAAAGTTTGAGATGTCAATTTTTTTAACATGTCCTTATATCCTAGATAATTGGTCATTGGTCAACCTTTGTTTAAAATATGAAAAATAACACAAAGTTGTATAGTCTTTGACATTTGGCTGATTCTCATTAATTTTATAAACAAAGTTGCAATGTTTCTTCCACTTGCATGAAAATTTTATTGTTTTGATAGGTATTCATTGTATTTACTCGCATACCTAACATGAAGAGACTCTTCTTTTGTTCTCTATCGTATCATTGATTTATCCTCTCCCTTTATAATTTTATTTTCATACACTTTTTTCACATACTTCTTTATGGTATCTAGTTTTAGCTGCAAGCATTTATCCCTCCCTAATTTATAAACACATATCTTGCATCTACATTTTTTTAGTGTCTCATTAGTGTCTTCACTAAAAATAGGTTCAATGAAAGGATATTTAGAAACCCATTCATCTTGAAAACTCATTGAAATTTCCCATTAATGTGTCTTCTTTTGTTGGAGCTATGATGAATTTCATGAACTACTTGTGAGGTTGAATTATCAACACTTTTAGAATTAGATTGTCTTAAATCAATGGTGTCATGATCATTGGCATTTTTACTTACATCTACTGATTCAAAGTGATCAGAACCTTGTTCAACATGATCTTTATCATGAGATAGAATGTTCTATTCTAGCTGATTTTCTAAACCAATATATATTTTAAAAGGTTGTTCTTGTTTATGTTTTTCAAAAATGACAAGGAATTTCCCTTTAATGAGCCCCATATTAATTTTCTAGCACTCAAATTAGGTGTAGATATTTTACAAATCAAAAAATTTTCAATGCCAATTTTATGAATCACCAATGCAAATCATTCCCTTCAAAGATAAAATCGCTATTCCACTTCTTGAATTAACTTTTGAATTGGCAGTTTAAAATTTGGCACCTAAAAAAAGTAATGATATGAACACATTTATTTAGAAAAATTTGAAAAATGAACTATAAAAATATCTATTTAAAAATGATATCATAGACAAAATCTAAATCTGCACAATCTCTAAATTTATATATTAAAACTTGAACCAAATCACAATTCACTTAAAAATTCAAAACATTGAAATAGGGGCCAACATAAATTTATAAGGACATGCTACAATTTCTTAGTGACTATTTTGATGCACCTTGGATCTTTATTTTTATGTTTGTAGAATAACAATGATTATAAGAAGTAACAAATGTTTCTAATATGTGTATAGGGTTTTTTTAATAAATTTTGAGTTTAATAATGAACAATGTACTAATTATGTTAGGAATGGTAAAGGCATTCCAATCCTAGAATCTAAAATGTTGGCAACAAAACATCATAAAGGTGGATGTAGATATGAAATGTAAAAATAAGGTAGATCATATATATTTAAATATAAAGTATATCAAAAGCATGTTAGTACAAATGAAGACACTTGCATATATAGGCAAGTCAAAATATTAAACTAGCTATGCTAACCAATGTGGGATAAAACTTCACATAAGACAAACTCACTACAAGATGAAAAATATAGATGACACTAGAAAACATGAGAAATACACAATCTAACACCCCCCTCAAGTGAAGGTAGGGGCTAACAAAATCCAAAAAAGAAATAGTGGCATATCCATATTATGAATCTCGACAACTAGACCTGATAAGGTACTAAAGTAAAATATATATCCATGAAATGAAGATGGAAGATGTCCTATGAACACCCCCCAAGAATAAATTTTGAAATCCCAAGCATGCCATGCAACTCAAGGAAATGAGGTGATGTAAAAGGCTTTATAAAGATGTCTCTAACCTACTACTGAGTCAAAATGTACTCCAAACTAAAAATACATCTTGAATGTGATAATGATTGAATTTCATGTGTACCTTAATGTGCTTGGTCCATTGATGCTTAATTGGGTTGTGAGATATATGAATTGCACTCTGGTTATCATACCAAGGTACATTGGGTGAATCCTGTGTGAAGCCAAACTCTATCAACAACTGACAAAGCAAAAGAATCTATTGACGCACTGTAACTATTGCCTTGTACTCAGCCTTTGTAGATGAAAGTACAATAGGTGAATAACCAAGACAAAATATTTATCTAGAATTGGAATGCCTTCCATCAAGAAAACCTACCCAATATGAATCATTGTATCTAACTAACTAAGTAGAACCCGTAGTGTAGTGTAATATGAAATGAGTAGTGTTTCAAAAATATCATAAAATATTCTTTGAAGTTTGTTAATGAATTTTATGAGGGTCATGTTCAAACCTAGATACAAGCCCAACTACAAATTAAATTTTAGGGCGAGAATGGATCAAATACATAAGACTCCCAACTATCTACCTATACAATGTAGGATCACAAAGTGGAGTAGTAGAAGAGGTAGTGAGGGTCACTCTAGATTGAAAAGGAGAAGGAATTGGCTTGCAATCAACCATGCCAAAACACTAAAGTAGAGACTATCACTCACATATCCCCTAATCAAGCCCATACATTCTTCAAACTTACATTATGCTAAAATTTTTCAAATTCCCATGTGAACTGTGGTTGTGTTTTGTTCATTATGAACCATAATCCTTTGCACTTTATGATTGTTTTCATTTTAGGTCTCCATATGTGGTAATTATATGTAGTTAGAGGCTCACAATGGTTGACACTAGAAGTAGAATCCATTCTAACTAATCACCAAGAGCAAAAAGAATGCAAAAGGTGCACAAAATTGACACCGAGACAACCTCTCAAAAGATTATATTATAAGACCCCCCCTAATTTTAGAACTTTATTAAAATAGTGTGTTTTTAATATTTAATGACACAATTGGATAGAGAATAAAAAAATAGGCACTTTTGAAAAAAAATACCTCAAATTTGACTTACAGTTCAAAAGCTACAAGCATTACGATTTCCCATAAATTGGGTCAAAATAATAAAAAAACACTACAAATAGATTTTAATGACCAAAATGAAAAATAATATAGTCATCCGACCACTCGTTGGAACCAACATTTTTACATAGACTTATAAAATCTAATTAACATGAAAATAGATCCTCTTAGTTAATGCTCTGCTTGTGCAAGTGAATAATTCTTTTACTTGGGGCAAAAATTCAGCCTTGTAAAAGCAAAAAATGAATGGATAGCTAATTTTGAGAGGAGAAAAAGAAAAATTACTGTTGTCTTTGGGTTCATATCCTTCTAAGAAGATGCAAACTCAGATCTTCTAGGAAAAAACAAGTACCAAGGCTAAAAAAGAATAATTTCTCTCTCCTCTCTCCTTTGTAGGTAAATGCTAAGACTTTTCTTCCAACTCCTCTACTTCCTTAAGCCTCCAACATAGATTTTGAAGAAGTAGAAAAGCACAGACCTCTGATCAAAATGCATTAACTCAGTAGTTTGCTAGCAAATATAATAAATGATAGATCTAAAAAAAAAGAACAAAAAAAGAAGGTGCCAAATTTGAAAAAAATTCACACAAGATAAAATTGCAGTACCATTTTCCTCCAATGCATAGAGCAGATGTATGCAGGTATGAAATGCTGATTTGAAGTCTCCACACCTCAGGCAGATCTAAAAGGCTCCAAGCTTGTAGAAAGATGCCAACTTTAGGCCAAAATGAAATCTAAAAAAGACAATGCCATAATTATCTCCAATGCTCTCTTTCACAGTCTTATTTTCC
Source organism: Torreya grandis (assembly GCA_037957365.1). Lineage (NCBI taxonomy): Eukaryota > Viridiplantae > Streptophyta > Pinopsida > Cupressales > Taxaceae > Torreya > Torreya grandis. Next base: position 1,261,423 of record JARHVA010004906.1, read on the forward strand.
TCCATGCCAAGATTATATTTTAATGCCCTTGTTCAAAGATGTCAAATGATGCCAAAATACCAAAAAATGATGCCAATCTAAAATTTTTCAATGCCTCAAATTTGGAATGCCTTAAAAAAGGATGCCAAAGTGTAGAATTTTATAGTAAAACATATATCAACACCTTTCTCTTTCTTAGAAATGAGAAAATTTCAATGGATTTCAACATAAAAGAGTGTGAATAATGCTCAAATTTTAACAAAAAAAAGAAAATAATGCCTAGATCTCTAAAACATAGATCTCTTTCTTATCCAACACCAAGGTTAGTCTCTTCCTTAAGAAATATGCAATAAAATAGATCTTAAAACAAAAGAAAATCACTAAGCTCAGATCTAAAACAAATAAGGAAATAAATCCAATGCCTAGCCTCTCTTAGATATGCCAAGCTTCTTCTCTTTCACTACCTTAGAAGCAACAAAATCTTCAAAAAATAACAAAAACTTCAAAAATCCTCCTCCACTTTTAGATGAAGGAAATAAATCTTCCACAATCAAAGACTTGAAGCAAGAGCTTCAAAATAATGATAAGCTTTAAAATCTTTGAGAAGTCTAAAAAGAGGCACCAAGATCTTCTCACACACTTTTATTCTATGCTTTTGCAGTGACAAGAGAGAAGTGGAATAAAATTATCTAAATTATAAGCTAATATATGGGTGCAACTTCTTTAGGGCTCTGGTACCATGTGAAGAATAGTAAAGGCATTCCAACCCTAGAATCTAAAGTGTTAACAATAAAAAATCAAAAAGAGAGCTGTAGCTATGAAATTCAAAAACAAGACAGGTCATATATATTTAGAAATGAAGCATATTAAAATCATGCTAGTATAAATGAAGGCACTTGCATATATAGATAAGGTGAAATATTAAACTAGCTAAGCTAACCAATGTGGGATAAAGCCTCACATAGGACAAACTCACTGCAAGATGAAAAAGCTAGCTAAGACACTAGCAAATGTGAGAAATACACATGAAATTTATACTCTAACAAATTAAATATCTCAATTATCAAATATATGTATATGTGAATCAAATTTCAAATAGTATAATCTAACCTATCTAACATAGTAAATTCTATAGAAGAGATAATCTCTTGAATAAAAAAATTCTAATTCTATAAAAGTGTTCTATCAATGAAAACAAAAGAACAAAAATAAAAATACAATCACTATTATAACTAAGAACAACTAAAACACCAAACTAACATACTCATAATTCAATGTCAAATATCATAATTTACTGGTCACTCTTATATTAGTCTTTTGAGAGACTTACAAAGGTCTGTACTCAATTTATACTAAGTACTACACGTGATCTTACTGTATGTACTCAATTTTTTTTTAGTTATTTTATCATTCTTTTTCATAGTTGTCTTGCCTTATGGCCCCATAGTTAGTTTATTATTTATACGCTATGCTCTAATTCTTTATCACAATTTTTTCTATATTCAATTTATTATATTATTTGGTTGGTTTTTGCCACATACTATTTTTAATTAAATAAGAAACTAATTTCCTCTGATAAATACTCCTTTTAAATAAACAAGAAACTAATTTCCTTTGAGAAATAATGACATGCAAGATACTTCTTTTAAACAATGCACTAAGAATAAAATGAATAAATTCAATAGATCCTCACAATCATTTCAACCATATTTCTAACTAACCCAAAAATAATCATTTCACAGATTTTGATTTTAAGGATTTTTTTTTGAAAATATGCATAAAATTTCTAAGAAAACCAACATGCACAATGTTTTGAGTAAATACCTTTAAATAAATACTTTTCAAAGAACTTATCATTATATTTATTCTTTTCAAGATAGATGATTGTACATGCAAACAACTGCTCTTAATTTTTAGACCAAAAAAAAATAAATCCATACCTTACAGTTACAATCACAAGGAAACCAACTTAGAAATTGTCTGCACTTTGTCCCAATCTTTTGATTGCTAGAGCTTCACTTCCACCATATCTTGCATCAATGACTAGAAAAATTAAGAGACCATCAATAAATATGTTTAAATATATGAGTTTTAAGGAACTTAAAATTATATTTATTCATTTTAAGATAGATGATTATGCATGCAAATAACTAATCTCAATCGTTAGAATAAAAGAAACACAAATCCATAGCTTACAGTTACAATCACAAGGAAAATAGCTTAGAATTTTTTTGTACCTTTATTTCCAACCTCTTGTCCTAATCTTTCAACTACTAGAGCTTCACTTCTGCTAATAGCTTGCATCAATGACTAGAAAATTTGAGAAACCATCAACAAATATCTTTAAAGAAGTGTTTTTCAAGGAACTTATCATTATATTTATTCATTTCAAGATAGATGATTATGTATACAAATAACTACTTTCAGTCTTCAAAATAAAAGAAACACAAATTCATACCTTTCAGTTACAATCATAAGGAAACTAGTTTAAAAAGTTACAAATCCATAGCTTGCTTCTTAGTTATTTTCAAATCTTATCTTGAAAAAGTTAAAATGTTTTAAAACATTCATTTTTTTCAAATATGACAAAAATTTAAAAATAAATAAATTCATTTATGCCAAAAATTCAAAATATTTTCAATAATTCAAAATTAGGATCTTCACGTATTTTCTTATGTTGCTAATTTACTTCTTTCCATACATTATTTATTTCATGTTAAGTAGATAACATATTTAAAGTTTCATAAACACACTGCTATTCATGAAGTATCTGAGTGTGATACAGGGTATATTATTACATGGTTTTTTGATGTCGGGCTTCCCTTATTGCCTAACAACCTTACTAAGGTTGGGGCATCACTTCATTCTTGGTGAACATTTCAACATGTTGTATCTATCCACAATATTTCTATCATGATGAGCTATATATAATATAAATGTTTTGATAATAAATCATACTTTACATTGTGTTACATGGATATGATATTTTCTAATAATGACAATGATACATATGGTTGATGTAGACTAGTTTTATTTGCTCTATATTTCTTTTCAAATTTTTTACTTTACTACATGATAAGTTAGGAGTTTCTTGTTTATTGTGTGTGGAATTTGGTCTTGTGTGTGTAACATATATATATGTTCTTGCTTATATGACATCTTCATACCATTTACGTGTGGCCCTTGGCCTTTTTTATTTATGTGACATTCACGTGTCCCTTGTATGTGGCCTTTGGGACTTATATGTGACATTCTATGTAAATTGCATGATATTAATTATATGTTCATTTCTTGTCACTATGGTGCCATGATTCATATCACACATTAAGTATATTTTTTATTTTTACTATTATGCCATGATATATACCATGCATATGATACCTATGTGACTCAATAGTATAGTTATTTAACACATTTTTTATATACAATTGAATTATATATTCAATATTATGTTATAATACATTTCAAATGTTCACATGTTACTAAATGATTATATCTTTCACATATGTTATGAGTCTTCTTTTTAGATTAGGATGTGAAAGATACATCCCTCATCTCAAAAGGGGGGCATCAAAATGGGCTTGCCTCGATAATTCAAGACCTTACAAGCCATAACTTACATATGCTAGAATACATCATTAAAAACAAAATATGGTCCATAATTTTCAAATTGTCAGGGCATATGACTTGCATGTGCACTCATTCTTATAGTTACTTGAGTACATATTTACATATACTTTATATATATGCATGGGCAAGTGGAAAATAGTTACAAGTTACAGGTTTCAAATAATTACAAGTTTAATTAGCATTCAATATCAATTTAGTATAGATACAGGGGGTATGCTATTCATTCATGTTCATATTTATACATTTTAAGTTTCAAATATCTCTTCAAATTTTAAAAGTTTCAAAGGTACAAAAGTTTAAAATAGAATATAGATCCGTCTGCAATAGTTTGATTCATCTTATTTTTCAAGTAGCTCATGTTAGAGTCTAGTGAAATTCAATGTCTATGGTTACACTTTAGTGACCCACATTTGTTGGTCTCATTGTAGAGAGCCACATTTGGTGGTTCCATTGTAGTGATTCACATTTGGTGGTTCTATTATAGTAAGCCAAATTTTTTGGTTTCACCTCTTCAAGTATTTTAAAGAGTACTCTACACATTCGAATGAGAGTTGGAGCATAAAATATTTTCAACTCAAAGGTTTTCATTAGTTTCTAAAATGGGACTTGATCACTCCCAATTTACCATAGGTTCAATATTTCTTCAAATGCCCCAATAAGGGGGCACACACTTATCCACTTTTAAGTTACAAAGAAATTAGATTGAATACTCATTTAGGTCTATTATTTCCTTTCTCTATTTTAAAATTTCAAATTTAGAGTTTTATATTTTAATTTTTCAAATATGGATAACAACCACTTTCAATGGCATTGCTGCACGTTTTTGCATTGAGGCATTTTACATAATCAAGCTTCACATCAAAAAGTAAAGTGTGTATACACACTTAGGTTTGCATCTTCTTTACTCTAGTAATTTCACTTCATTGCATCACTATAATAAAGGGTGAGGTAAATATAGACACTCAAATTCTAATTTTTAAGTGCTTGATAATGTTTAATATTGACATCCGTATCTTACTTGACCTATTCACCATTTTGTTAACTTACAATCTCTATGAGATCCTTAACTATTATACTCACTATCTTGAAACCACTAAAAACTTCATTTAAAAATTCTTATTCTAATTACAAATTCTTTCCAATCAAATTCCAATAGTTTGTAGCCTTTTGGGATAAGACTGTACTAGTTTGGATAGGGCTGCAACTCAACATTATCCACTAGTGTAGTCTTGTATCCCGTGTTCTAATGGTAAATTTTAATATTCAAGATGTTTAATATTGAATCTCGCACACTTTTAACAAAGTAATTAATATAAATAGTTCAAATATTCTACTATATAAACACATCAAGGCCATTTAATACACATCTAACAATCACTTGAAAATTTTAGTGTATATTGGGCAAAAAGGGAACTAATATTTCTAATTCTAGTTTTGATTTATTCTAATAGTCATAGGCTAAATCTGAAGCTATTTTATTTATAGTTAGGGGAATTAATTTTCAAGCATTTGAGTCATATTTATAATTATATCCATATAGCAAAAAAATATCAAGATTCACACTCTCACTCTAGGAGGGATAACTACATTGGCTTGAGGTCCTTTAGGTTTATGTAGGTAACCCTTAGATTATGCAAGGATTTTGAAGATATCTCTACTATTCCCATTGCATGATTCCCCATTTTTACATTTGATCTCTATTTAGTTTATGCATAAGATCTAGAGTTTGAGATTACTAGTACTTCTGCACATCACATCAACACCCACAAATAATGAAAAGTGCATCTTTGATAGTTTAAAGTAGTAAGACAAAAAAATAAATTACACAGTTAATCTTGATGTAGTCACAATCAATAGATAAGGATGTAGTGTGCCCTTGTCAACCCTAGTGTATCCCTATCTCAATACATCATAGAATTATGTTTTCAAATGCTACATAGTTCATAAATATTTTTAATTAGTTCTATATTAGTGATCTACCTGCTCAATCAACATAAGCCATATTTAAGTTAGGTTTGGACATTTGTCAAAATTTTATACTTATATATCATTTTAGTTTATGTGCTTTACATTTAGGTTATTTATATTATGTAATCTAAATTAGTATTTCAATTGTTTAGTGTTTATAACATTTAATTGTTAAATAAAAAATAGACATTAAACATTATCCTACTCACCAAGGGTATTGATTAGATATCATCCATACTAGTACCTTTGGGAGTTTATCTCGTATAACCTTAACTTTTAGTGTCACATGCTCATAATGAAATATCTTCACAATCATTGCATGCATGTAATTGTACCAACTGTTGACATAGATCCTTCATAGATGTGTGGCATCCTCCAACCATCCATGCTGCTATTGATATGTTCACCATACTCTATCCTGTTGTAATATATCTAAAATCTACCTATAACTGGTGGTATCTATCACCTCAAACCTCCTAAGCTATGTTAAAACCAATATCATAGCATATGTGCTATTGATACGCCACCCATCTATAGAGAGTTTTATGTATAATAACATGGGAAAAAATATCATATGCCAAAACCTATAGGAATGTACTTACCACTATACCTCATCCCTATGTCTCCCACATAAACTGATATAAATATTTGTATAAATGAGTGAACATACACTGCCCCCAGGCATAAATAGTCATATGCTCCTCCATGACTTGAATGATTGGTATTATCCCATATGTTATGGAAACTCCACTAGTATCCACTATTAGAAATGAATATAATAAGATAATCAAGTACTTTTGTAATCACATAACACTCCCTTTCACTATGTCACTCAATAAAAGACTATGGTCAAGCCTTTTTTACACTTATTGATCACCTATGTAATATATCTAGGCTAAGAGCCTCTTTGCTTAAGTAAGATCCTATATAGATACATTAAAACCCATAATAGGGACCCACATGATCCTCCATACATCCTTTAAAGTAAAATTAAAATCCCAAGTCAATAACCAAAAAGTACATGTGCCATAGTCCCACCTCTCTGTCAAGTGGTCAATAATGGTAAGCCATATGGAACCAAACCCATTTGTATGAAATGGCACAATCCTAATGTATATATATGAGCCTAATTATCATCACTTAGACCTAACACCTCATAGAATCTATCCTGTGCTCCTGGTGGCACCTTGTATATAGAGATCATTTTGTAAACATAAAAAGACAAAAATAAAAGTTCAATACACAAATAATCATTATCAAAACTAAATACACACACACACACACACACACACACACACACACACACACACACACACACAGATAGACACACATAAAAAAATATACATACATACATACACACACACACATCCATACATACATACACACACACACATACATACATACATACATACATACATACATACATACATATATGTGTGTGTGTGTGTACACACACACACACACACACACACACACCATGAAATAAAAAATTTCATGACCATAATCAGATCAGAATTTATGCAGTTGAAAACATAGTCAATATAGAAAGCCACAATCATGGATATTATTGGAAGACTATATCCACAATTAGATAAGTCTGATCATTTTTAGAAAAGATTGACCAAAAATGGAAATTTTACAAATAGCCTAATTTTTTTTATTTTTATATTCTAAACATATTTTACTATTTCTAATATTATTCAAAAAGTGACAAAAATGGACTCTTTCAATATATATTGGTTGTACAACATGTCTTGAGTATTCTAGTCACACACACACTCTAGTCAATAAGGATTAATATCTTATTACATGGATATAATCATCTCTCAAAGCTCAAAATAATCTAACTTAGTAAAAATAAATGAAAACAATGATTTTATTTTTTGATTGACTTGATTTTTATATACCCACACAATTTTCTAAAGTTGATTGTTTATTACTATTAGATATATTAATATATATAGTGATTTCAATGATATAATTTCACTACTAAAACACACTTGGCTCCCCTATTTGACTTTCTTGGACATTATGTATATTATTTATTACTAAATTAACATCTATTGCACTTTCATCGCTTATATATTTATACTTGTGTTTTATCAATTATCTCTTTTGTTATTTGTATAAACCTATTTTTTCCACTTATTGTTGATTTCTCTTACAATAATATTTCATGTATCAATATCCTTTAGTGCATGTCCTAAGGTATGTAGTAGGATTGGTGTGGGCTAGTTCATGGTACTTTGTGAGAGATTCCTTAGATGTTCATATGTTATATTTGCCTTCATCCATCATCTCATTCTTGTTTGGCCTAAATTTTTTCATGCTCTCTCTTTCACCTCATCTTCTTCATTTTTTCATGTTTCTTCTGGACATCTTTGGATTAGTTGAAGATGTTATGTAGTGGTCCCCTTCTTGGTAGACATCATCAACCATGTTAAAGGGGTATTGTTTTTCTCAATATACCTATGGTTGGGTCGATGACATATGATATGACTAATCAATGATTTTTACATTTTTATTCATATTTATAGGGTTCCTTATTATCATTTGTCTTAAATAGGACATACAATCTACTTTACTCACGTATGAAAATACACCTTAGTAAGAATAAGAAAAATTAGGGCTTAAGATATTACACTTTTAGGAGGCTAGTTTTCATTAGTTATTTGAAGATTTAAAAAGATAAGCTGAACCAAAAAAGGAATACCTCATATTTTGATTCCCCAACTAAGTATACTTATGCCTTCTTCTTACCATCATGATATTCACCTACATCTCTCATAAAGTGCCACTTGAACCAAAGGGGTGATTGATAAGCTGACAAGTGAGCCACAAATAAGTATTTATATCCTTAAATTTTTCTTTATTTACTTTGGTGGATATTTGTGTGTGTGCATGCGTTATATTGGTATGTTATTGTCTTTCACGCTTAAATTAATATCAACTTATTAGCATATGTTATCTTTGAATGCTTTTATACTTTATTTTTATCTCTTAATTACAATCCTTATTTTAGATTACTCTTGGTTAAAAGCCCTTGAAATAGACACATATTGGTTACTATGTAGTATAATTTATCTCTCCTTAGTTTAACCCTTTTACATCCTGGATCAAGTTTGGTATTTGTTTATCAATTCTTTACATACATCTCCAAATTATATCCTTAATTAACTCATTGCACACAACCCTTACTTAGATGCCCATAACACTTTGTGTAACCAAATTTAATATATATATATATATATAATATATATATATATATATATATATATATATATATATATATATATATATATATATATATATATATGTTGTATCTAGTATGGTATTGTATCTTTTCCTATATTAGAGTATATTTATATTGTTGATCATATTTTACCTACACACATTTTGATAAACCCAACGTGATTCTTACCCCACCATCGTGTTGGGTCATTTTTACATTTTATTTTTATATATTGTTATCTTTTTCCATTATTTTAATTTATGTCCCCTCTTAGATTTTTTTCTAACAAGCCTCAACCCATTGAGATTTTATATGGGTTACTCATTTTTTCCTTCCATGTAAAACTTAAAAAACAATTCCTCATGGTGTAATTTTACCATTCCAAAAATAACAATTTCTTATTCTATTGTTGAAGATGCCATAGATGATCTTCCCATTTTTGATAGTTATAGCATTTCTAAATATCCCCTATTCAATCTTCCTATTTTTGATATTGATAACATGGCCAAAGATACCATAAATGATCTTCCAAATTTTGACACTCATAACATGGAAAAAAATGCAACAAATGATCTTCCTATTTTTTACACTCATAGCATAACCTAAGATCCCATTTTTGACACTCATAGCATGACCAAATGTCCCATAGATGATCTTCCTAATTTTGACACTCATAACATGGTAGAATATACCATAGTTGAGTTTACCATTTTTGACACTTATAACATGGACAAAGATCTTATCTTTAATGAATATCCTCTCACTTTCAAATATAATCCTTACAATTCATTTCAATACCAAACTTACAATTTTTGATCTGATGCACTTTATCACCTCCCTATTATCAAAATCTTAGAAAACCTCACATGGGTCTAGATTATACAAAAAAATCCCTAAAAATGAAATATTTAAAACCTTATAAAGTATTTATTCCATCATTTCAACTGATGAAATTATCAAAATATTACAACTAACTAATGACATTGGCCCAATAGATGATTTTTAGAAAAATATAGAATAATCTGAAGTCATTGGCTAAACTGATGATGTCTAGAAACATTTGTAACCCTATTTTCAAATCATAACATCATAATTGATTCCAATATCACACACATTATATAGATAAATAAAATAGAATATGACATCAATAAAAACAAAAAATAAAACTTTGATAACCTCACATTGACACAAACAATCATAAGGATGATCTTTTACTCCCCCCCACTACTCAACCCCTGAAATATCCCAAGTGGATTAGTCAGTAAATATAAGTACCCAATTAAAACAAACTTAAACAATAATTTTCCTAAATATTTACAAAAAAATAAAACTCTCTCAACTTCATCATCTAAGTTGATCATGTTAAGTGCTAAATATCAAACTCTCTTGACTTTATTAGCCATGCCATTGATGTTCAAAGCCAAAATTACACTCTCTTAACTTGATTGGCTAGGAAAATGATGTTTAATTTAAAATAGATCTACATGATTATATTATCCATGTTGATGATTTTAAATATAGTACAACAAAATTGATTTACATTTTCCTAGCTAATTATGTACTCATAGACACCTAAATCTAGTCACAAACACTTGATTATGTTAGTTTTAACCCTTTTTCTCTTTAATTAACATATGCATTTAAACATTTCATATTTTACCAACTCAATCTATCATAAGCCCTTATTTGGACCTTTTATATTTTCTAAATTGCTATTTGTCACCTACATAAGTGTTATGATTGCTAAAAACACCCTTAAACATATTTATGATCAATCCAAGACCTAAATTTCACACATTTATCTTTAGGATAAAATAAATCAATAGGGACAAGAGTGGTAGTAGGATATGTCCCTATAGATATATCCTATCCTCTGCCCCTCTAATAGTAGGGTTTTCAAAGTTATCCCCTCTTATGGTTTGTTCTATAATTTTAGGGCATGAAGCATGAGGTTTTCCCCATTTGGATTGTTATAAAGGTATATTTGAGTCACTTATTTTACCCCTTGGAAATTTTAATACAAAGATATATTTAAATGATTGAACATTGAGAAAAAGTTCCATGTTCTTCCTAATTATGATTCTTATTACTACAAGTATTCCTCAACCAAGTCAAAAGTCTATTTTACTCAACCCAAATCAAAGCATGATCAAGGATTCAATCCATCCCTATATATATTCATATACTCAAAGAAGAATAATTTCAAAAAACACTCTAAGTAGGATAACTACATGGAATTTATTTCTTATTTGGAGTATTAGATATGTAGGTAGTATTTAGTCATCATGGAGGTGATTGGGGTAAACTCAGCCCAATTATACTTCACTATCTTCTATTTGTAGGTATTCAATCATTGCATCCCTATTAGGGTTTCAAACTTGGAGAAGTATTTGTAGGTATTTTGCATACTTTCAAAGGTTAAATATTTCCATATAGATGTAATTATAGCTATCATAAGTGATCATGACCTAATTTATTAATTTTTAGCAAAAGACATGATCACCTAGTTTGGGACAATAATGGAAGTTGATCCTATCCTGAGTTGGTTGATTTCATATTTCTTTAGTTTTAGTTCCCACTTTTAGGAACTTGTAAATTATACTCTTGATTATGTGTTTCAACCATCTATTAGTAAACACAGGTTGATATCATGTAGGAACAACTAAGTTTGTCATTTCATTTCATAGTTAGTTTTCTTTCTATCAATTGTATTTTGTTGAATTCAACATTTTACTTTCATCCCACTTGTTGAAAGTTCATTTTTAGCATTATTATTTATTCCATTCAATTTATCTTTATTATGATTAATTCACATGTTAATCCAAGTTTAGATAAAACATATTGATGAACTCATTTTTCATTAGAGCATTACTTTAAAACAATTATCCTAGTGTTTAGATAAATTCCTAAACATTCGAGACATATTTTTATTTTGAATTTGGGTCAAAATATAACACTAAAAGAACTTATTTTTGACCTCAAATTTAATAGCTAACACTGAAAGAATTTTATTTTGACTTTAGATTTGATATCTTACACTAAAATCATTGACTTTTGACCTTGAATTTTATAATAATTTACTTATATCCATACACAAAATATTTGCTTTTATTTTTAACATTTCATTTTTTGCTATTGTTTGCAACATCCTTTCTATGTTATTTTTACATGCCATCTAAAAAACTTGTTTCTCATATTACTTTAAGGTGAAGTGAAAGGTTAATTAAGATTATTATTGAGCATGTTCGAATTCCCTTGACCACTGTTAAAATGGATTGTACTAATGCAAACATTGGTTCCTCTTCTTTTGATGAAAAAATTACTCATGAATATTTTCACAAACATAATCATAATGTACAAGCTAATAAAGGTGACCATAATGCAAAAAATAACCATGAAGATGCATATGTGATCCATCAAGATGCATTCCATGGGATAGATCAAGCTCACATTTAACGTCTATTTAATTTTTGAGAAGGACTCCATCAAATGTTATTAGATAATTAATCTTATTTGGGTCCTTTATTAAGTCTTTACGAGTGTGTTAGGTTACCATTTATTTGGGATAATGTTTTATCTTATTTTTTATTCATGTGTAGATAACTTGAATTTACACGAATTATTAATTCACATAAATCTAGATTCCATTGTGTGTCATTCACCTTTATGTCTTAATATTTTGAGAGTTACTTGCATGTAAATAATTTCCCACCACATGTCACATACATTTTCTTAACTTGTTAGAGGATTAGGGACACTTGGAACACATGCTAAACCTTACACATTTAACTCTTTATTCCTTCTATCTCTATTTATTGAGCTCTTCTTCTTCTCTCTTCTTGCATTTTGGTAGTTTCACAATATTGATCTTGATCTTGGATCCTTGTGATATTATTTTGGTTTAATGCCATTATATATATCTTAACTTCTCAATGCTATGCATTTAGAGATTAATTATTGCAAGGCTTATAATAGATTGTGGGGTTTTTCTCCATTTGACAGTTTCTCCACTTGTCAACTCTTATCTCAATTTTACGGCTTGATTCTTTTTGAGGTAATATTATTTCATTATGCTTCATTTATTCACTTTCAAATTTATTTAATATCTATCTTAGAATTAGTCCATCTATGACTTATTTAATGTTGACTACTAATATTTTTGTAGATTTGGAAGTGGAAAAGAAGATTGTTTCTTCTAACATTATATTTTTTCTCATATTTGTTTAATTTTTAAAGTTTTGGGTGAAAAATTATGTTTTTGGACACTTTTTGTGGCAATAAAATAACCATTTTTTAATGCATTAAGAGTAGCATTTATTTGCCTTATAACTTTTTTTTCAGGTTTCTAAATGAGTTTTTTCATGCTAAATTTGGTTTTTTTTTAGTGACATTTAAAATTATAATTCATTTTTTAAAAAAATTTGAGATGTTTTTCCACTAAACCCCATCTAAAAAAGGGTCCATAACTTTTAATTAGAATATTTGTTTCTTATAATTGTTTGGGGTTTTATTAATATAGTATCTAAGATCATACTATAATTTTTTTGAGGAAACCCAAATCATGGGTTAAGATAAATCATCACAATCATAACTGTATTTTTAAAAAAATGTGATTGTTTAAAAAAAAAGGTTACGAGTTTTTTATAAAACCCTATCTCTATATAATATTTAATATAAGTTTGTTTTTAATTAAAACAATTATCATATTGTTGACCAAATTTTACCATAGGTCAAATTGGGTCAATCCCTCCTTACATATTCAAATTTTTTATAAGGTCCTCTAGGTTTGAAAATGGTCATCATGGTATTAAGTGAGGTCAAATCACACCTTGAAGGTCACCTAATAACCTTTGTCACATTTATCTATTTTTCTCAATATCCTTTTATGCTACCTTTTAGGTCATGCTAAGGAAATGTACGATTTTCCACACAAGGAAAAATGTGTCAAGAATAAATTTAATGTACTTCCTTTTAGATAATATCAAAATATATTTTTGAAACTAAAATATTGTAGGTTCAACATAAAATAAAGGAGATCATTTTATCAAATTTAGTTTCAAATGCTTGTACAGACTAAATTGACTCATTTGGCACATGTGAAGGCTTCAATAAGGTGTCTTGAGATCCCTATAGGTCATTTATAGGCTCAAGTGGCTTTAATAGATCCAAAATTATCAAAAAATACTTTCTATCTCCTATCACTCCCTTGGACATGTCAAAAAGGGTCAACAATTTTCATTTGGTATGGATAGGAGAAGAGGAGTTGGAGTAAGTGCACTAGGTGGATGTTATTAGTCATTATGACCTTCCATTTCATGGTTATGATTTCAATATTGATGGTATATATTATATGAACAATCATTAAGATTGTTAGCACCTCCAAACTACTTATGCAATGTTAATGTCTTAGTTTTTCTCATCTATTTGCATTTTATAAACTGGTCTCTGTGAACCAAGTGATGCATATAGTATTGAAGAACATATACTCACATTTAATTTTATATTCAAATGGTTTGGCATGTGTGAACATGAAAGGATAGATAGGACCATTCTCCTTGTGCTAAAAATGAATATCAATGAAGGTTGAGAATAATGTTTTGGTAGTTACAGTGTTTTGATCTTCTATAAGTAGCTTCAAGTCAAAGTTAATACATTGGTCTTCAACCCCTAAAAGCATGGTTGGTCATATTATCCATTCAATAACTTGGATATTTCTTGAGATATGCTTGAGAAAGTCATGAAGCTCTTAGACATAGTCCACTACCCTAACACAACTTAAATTTTTTGTGAGAAATGTTTGCTTTAGACAATGATGTCTGATGGAAATATAGAGGTTAAAAGGCATTGATAAATGTTTCTACACTCTTAACATGAAACAATATTATTAAACTATTTGAGTATTGTTTAAATGTATAGAAGGACATTACCTACAACCAAACCTAGGTGCATTTACATAGTTGAATAAAGTTGCAAATGGGATGATTTACCTTAACTTCTCTAAAAAGAGATTTTGATCCATACAATGTCATTTGTTGGTGAAAGCCTTTGAGGTCTAGGTAAACCTAATGGATTCATTATGGTAGCCTAGGCCTAAATATCACATCTTGACATAAAAGGAGGTTGTCAAGTCAAGAGAAGATGATGGTGAGTGAGGTTTATACTTAGTCAAGTTTCTAATGGAAATACTTAGATAACTATAGTGCCATTAGGCCAAAATGAACCTATAACTTGTAGACCTACAATGCATTGGTGATAAAGAGATGATAGAATGTGAAGGAAAAAATGATTTATCTAGGTATTAAATGGTCCTAGTGACCTCAAGAGAAACCCAAAGTTGAAACATAGTGCTCAAATATATATCACCACCTACAAAAATATCTTATATTCCTTAATGAACATCTACAATTTGAAGTGACGACTATAGACTAGCCTAAGCTAATGATAATGTAAATTTCATTGATAGACAAAGGTGAAAAATAAAGGTGAACATGTATAAATCACACTCATAGTGATAATATCAAATTTACATGTGATTCCCATAGGCAAGTATGAAAAAATATAGTCATAGCAAAGGTTCTTAAGCCCTATCAAAACCTTGTACACAGGACTAGAAGCTAGTATTGAGAAGTTGAGAGGTTGAGGGATCTAAAAGTATGATAAAGCTTTGAAAATAAGTATAGAGTGTTATTTGAGTTGTAATAGACCTCCATGGTCTCATTTGGTTTAGAAAAATAGTGTAAGTGTTCACTCTTTTGTCTCAGACCTGAGGCACTCCATAAGCAAGACAATCTGTGGACCTAGTACATTGATGTTGAAAATATGAATATAAGAGCCTTTAATGACTATGTGATAATATTTAGGTATGAATTAAGGATGATTAAATGTTAATAAGCACCTATATTCACTATGAACACTCAGAGGTGGTCACATATTTAGAAAACACAATTTATGCCTATTAGGCCTAAAACCTGAACATGACCAGCAACTTCCTAACTTCATTCATATGATCATATGATATTTAAAATGAATGTGATAACCTTAATGGGAGAGTGTATGGTTGATGAGAATCATTAGTTTGTATAAAATAAACCAAATTAGCCATGTTTGGCCTAAATTTTTCTCAGAGGTGTCCAAAATGCATAGTAAGAACTCAAGAGCCAACTTCTTTCACTCCCCTCTGTATGGATAATATGCATGGGGTATAAATCAATTAAGGATAGTTTAGGAGGGTACTATAATTTAAATCAGTGGAATTGGTTTGAGGGTTAAGGGTTTAACCTTTATGAATCATTTTTAAGAACCTAAATGACCTAAAATCCTCTTAAAACCCTCGTAAGAACCTGATGAGAAAGATATAATGATAAATGCATTTAGAATGGGTCAAGTGTCATATAAAGTGATTTTTACTTACTTGGAACTCTCACAAGTTCCTCACCCTCAATTATTCTATACCATCATCTGTACAGACATGTCAAATTTTATTGTATTTTTACAATTTTGGAGATAATTTGAAGGTACAAAAGGGAAAATATGAGTGAAAACCATGGTAGGAGGTGTGTGGATATGTGTTGTAACTATTCATACCTCATTATAAATTTAATAATGCATGGAAAATCCTCTACTTATTTGGTTTTATTAGTTATTCTTAGACAAAATAATGAAAAATACGGTGACTATCAAGTTGATTATGAAAAGTATGATTTTGATTTTTCATTGAAGTCTATTTTATAGACTAGAGGATAAAGAAGTATTTATGAAGTGTCTCACATATCTAAAATGAACCTACTTGAGTGTGTGCAAGTCACCATAATGAAAAGTGTGAGGATTGAGGTTCAGAAGGCTAATGAGTGACTATAAGGAAGTAACAACAAGTGGCAAGGGGAAGGTCATCAATTGAGGTGTGTATAATGACTTCACAAATCTTGTTTCCACCTTATCAGGTCAAGGTACATGTGTCAATGAATTATAAGGTATTTTAATACAAATAAGTAGAATTCTCATCAAGAAATAAATTTCAAGGACATGAAGTATCCTTACACCAACTTCAAGAAGATGTCATGATTCAGATGGACACTTGTCTAAGAGAACTTCATGATATATTATCTAACTCCTCTTGAATTGTAATTAGTCTTAAATACTTAAAACTTGGCATGGTGACTCTTAAATGTCACTCGTTCTCTCTCCTCTCCTATTATCTATATATTGAAGCCATTTTGGCATTGTAAACTATCCATAATTGGTATGGAAAAGCCCTACTAGTTTGACATCTTATTTTGCCTTTGAATAAAGTTTTCTCAAGTTGGTTTAGTCTCTAAATTTCTTGCCTAAGTATGTCAAGTTGTCTATTTGGATGACAAGTGATGATTATTTCTCCTTGCTTCCATTTCGCTCTTGTATGCATTGTGTGAGTAATACTTATTCTAACAAGTATCATGAGTGTAAGTATTTTTTAGGTGTTTTAAAAGTGTGAAGAGAAATTAGTAGTGTCTGAGATTAAACCACGTATTCACCCACCTTTGGAAATACATAATGTAGTCATATAAAATGCAAAAAAATGGTAACTTGAGCATGACTAATGACACCCAACCCATATCTCCCTCTTAGACTTATTTTCACTGATTCCCAATCCTTCATAGTCTTTCAAATTTGACCCTAGCTAATCTAAGACCCTCTGTTCATGACCAATCCATCCCCCCAAGTCTCGTCTACTCAAGGAAACAATGTCACGCTAGGATAAAAGCACCAATGCCACTCCTGTCCACATTCAACACTATTATCCAAGCTTATTTTTGGCCCTAACAGTCAATTTCTTCTAGTTCCCCATCCTTTTCCTTATCGGCCTAACATGAGAAAATTCAATCCATGACCGATAGATCCATATAAAATCCCATTTAAAGATAATTTAGAAAGGGTTGGAAAATATCATTAAGAAATCAAGAATACAACTAAAACTCTTCAGATAATCTTCCCTCTGCATACAACTATCCAATACAGTCCTAAGCACATCTAGATTTTTGCATCAGTCCTTAATCATCTCAAGCACACCTAATTTAGCATTTCCTTGCATTTTTATATCAAAATTGAAATAATCACTTTCAAAGGGAGAACTACATATGGCTCGATCCCTCTTTGAAGTATTGGTATGTAGGCAACGTGCCCACACATGGGGTGTGAAGCACATCCAATGCATCCTAACACACTAAACCCTTTTTACCTATTTGATAAAGTTTTATTCAAGTACATTAAAGGCATAAAAACAAAGAAAATCAGCTCTACAGGGAGCACTACTGATAGTGAGGCTTCACAAATTTAGAGATAGTATCACACCTACCTATCGAAAAAAACCAAAAAACTTAGGTCTTTAGGACAATAACACCAGACAAGGACTAAAGTGCTAGTTCCACTCCTATCCAATTTCAACACTCCTATCTAATCAAAAAACAAAATCTATAATCTTTTTATGACAGTGTCTGAGGCTTACATAGTGAATATCAGGCCCTGTCTTAGTCAAATCAACACAATTTAAGCTAAGTCTTATTTTCTCCCTATTATTACTGTTTTTAGAAGAGTTATAATTACAAATAACTTTAATAAATTGGTAGCTTATTTATTGCATATTATTTACTAATTTATCAATCTAGACCCTTTAACTAAATTAGGAATAAAATCCCAATATTCCCAAAATTGTTAAACCATTTGGTGAACCCGACTTACATTATTTGCAAATAAAAACCCTAGAAACCCTAGGGTAAATTTCTTATTGATTTTTCATCTATTTTTATAATTTTTTACTAGCATAATAAAATTAGAAGTTAGCATTAAATTTTAAATTTTTTTAGTAATTTTAAAATATTTTTCTTTCACACCCTAGTTGACAATACTAGGTCCCAATATTTTTCCAGTAATTTTCTAATCATTTTCTAATTTTTTACTAGCAAATTTAAATTAAAAAATTCACTTCAAATTTCAAAATTCAATAGTAATTTTCAAAAACATTTATTTTTCAAAACCCTAGTTGCATCTTCAAGGTCTCCTTAAATCACAAAATTTTCAATAAAATTTTGATTTTTTACTTGCATATTTCACTCAAAAATTCACTTTTAATTTCAAAATCTCATAGTAATTTACAAAATAATCATCTTTCAAACCCTAGCTGCATATACTAGGTCCCATTTCTTCTTGAGGTATCACCTTACATTTAAAATCAAATTTTAAAAATGGATCTCACTTATTTTCAAATATTTCTTGCATTTTTAGAAAATAATAAGGAGACCATACTTGGTCCTATCATGTAAATGAATGATGAAGTTTACCATATGTTAATGCAAATTTTAATTCTTTTCATTTTATGCTTAATTTTCATAATAAGAGATGATATTACAAAATTTATTACTAAACATGCACAAGATTTCAATATTTCTTTTGCATACTCTCTCTCTCTCTCTCTCTCTCTCTCTCTCTCTCTCTCTCTCTCTCTCGCTAAATAATTTCCAACTCTATTTTGCTAAACATGTTAGAAATATTATTTTACAAATCAAATATATTTATGCATTAATGCACAATTCCATGATCTCTACCCTTTGATTCTATCTCTCATATGGAATTTTTTTAAAGTTTATCTTCCACACATATTATACATATCATATCACATGTAAAATTTTTTTATGCATTCATGCACAATTTCATGCTCTCTATCCCTTGTTTGCTATCTCTCATGTGGAATGTTCTCTATAATCCTATTGCTATACAAATTTCATGCACTTCATCTTAAATACATGGTTTCTACCTAGATGTATCTAACTATTTGGCTACTTTTGAGTATCTTCCTTCTCCTCATCTCCCTTAAGAGGGTGATAGCTACTTTCCCTCCAACTAGGTCCATGATATCACCCCTCCAAAAGGTGAGACATCCCATACTATTATTATTAATGCATACATTCAGCCTATAGCTTCTTCAAAACCTCTGCAACATATGTGCTTACATATTCAATAAAAAGCAACTAAGGTTTGCACTTGTAAGACTCTAAGGTATCAAATCACTAGTATGAGCACGTTAATTTCAGATTTACAAATAAAGAATCAGCTATGGCATGAGAAGATCACAACATTAGAAAATTAGATTACAATACAAAAGTCTAAAAGGTACCCTAGTGTCAATCATGTATATGCACATTCACCTAGTCAATTGGTTACAAGCAATGTTACATATCAAAACAATAAATCACAACAAAGTAAATCTATAACTAGTGATTCAAAAAGAATTAAAAGATCAAATAAGAGTTCAAGTGAGGTACTAAGGGAAATGATCAAATTTAAATTGATCAAGCTATCTCCTCTACATCAGGTGAGAAGATCCAAATATTATTGTGCATATCATGGAATGCATGGACATCACACAGATTCATGTGTGGCATTAAAAAAACATATACAATAGATAAATGAGGACCCTATACAAGGTAAATCAATCAAGCAATCCATAGTGACACAAGAACACATTCACAAAGGGTCAAATTTAGAAATAGTATAAAGGTGGTTACCAAAGCATAACTTTGAACAATAAGAGGATTAAAAAGCAAAATTAGAGCAAGGAATGATACCATAGGCATAGGTAAAGCATGAAAAAGATGCAAATATACCTCTCCAAAATGAGGCTCAACTTTCAAATAAGTATGGGTTTGGTCAAAAATATTTACAATAGTTTGATTATCAAGGTCAAGGGTTGGGAAAACATGCTTAAGACATCACAACTCCTATTCTAGTAGTTGATAATGTTTGTCACCAAGGTTTGGGATTTATTGAATATCCTAAGGTAAATCATTCATAGACACAATTTATCAAAGGAAAAGATCTAGATATAATAAAAGTTAACACTAACATTCCATTGGTTCAAAATCAAGATGAAAATGATGAGTGGAACAATACAGGTTATTATGATCTCTAAGATACCAACAATGAATCCGAATATCTAGAGTCATATTCACAGCCATTACCTCATGCTTCACAATCATGCATGATTAATTTGTTTGATATCAAACATCATGATAGGGAGTCTCCCATGAGACTCATCGATTAGTATCATTTCTTCTCAACCTTAATTGTACGTAGCTTCTTTTTAGAAATTCTTGTACATAGTCTCTTTATGATTGATTGTACATAACTCAACATATTAGAAATCTAAAAACATTCAAATATTTCAAAAATTCAAAAACATTAAAATATATCAAAAAGACAAAAATAATATAAAATTTCAAAATACAAAAACATTCAAATAAGACAAAAATACCAAAAATATTTCAATTGTATGCATTATCCATGCTTTACATTTACACTACTATGCTATACTTACATTTGCTATTGTTTGTCGATTTATCTACATTACCATGCTTCACTTGATCTTCTTTGAGTGTGTGTAGTGACATCTAGATCCTTGATTACTTCACTCTACCCATTGAGGGGGCATCCTAATTATACATCGATACACACATCGATGTACATACCCACTAGAGGAATCTTCTACATGACTACACCATCTAGGTTATGTCATTCCTACACCACACATTCTAGTTATCATGTTGATATACATTACTTATCAACTTACACAAATTACTCTATCGACACTCAATAGTATATAACACTTGTATATTTCTTAGCACATACCTAGTCTTGTACCAAAATGTCTTACATACTTTCCATTTTTATTTGATTAGTTAGATGCAATTGTATTTTCTAGATATTACATGCTTTATTTTATTACTTAGCATATCTAGCTCATTTGCATTTATCAGTTCTTGATTGCCTCTTGTATTTGCCTTAGGACATTTGCCAATATTATTTACTTATACATCATGTGTGCCTTAGGACATTTGATAATGTACTTTGTCTATACTCTTCTATGTGATTGTGGCCCTTGTGCCAACCCTTGCTTATTTTTATTGTATGTGTATGTGGAATTTGAACATGCCTTATATGACTGCCTTTTAGTTTGAGTGACATGTGCCCATATCCCTTATTTTCTTGGCCCCTTTGCCACCCTTATATGCTTCTTGTTTTTTTCCTTGTGTGCTTGTTGCTTGTTTGCTTCACATTGTTTGAAATGCCAGGATCTAAATAATGCATTATCCTACTTTCTTGGATGCCATGATGGACATCATGCTCCATCCCTCTAACTAAAAACTAACCAAAATTTTATTTATAGTTCAATACATTACACATGTTATTACATTATTATATCCATCTAGGCATTACCCTATTGATTTAACAATCTCTCAATACAAATCATGCTATATCTTGAGATATCTTATCAATTATCATTGCTATATCATGTATCTTTGCATCATAACACACTTACATGACTTTTTATTTTGAGGGAAGTCATTATAGGGTTATCATTCCTAACCTCAAATGAGCAGAAAATAAATAGGGGTTTTGTCTTAGAGATCAGAGCTCTTAACAGTCGAAACAAAAAAAATTAGAACACCTAGAACAACAACTAGACATCAAACTTGTCAGAATAGACCAGGTAGATAGTCAAGAATCTAAAACAATAACTAGACATCAAACCAATCAGAATAGACTAGGAAAATAGTCAAGAATCCAAAACTATAATCAGATTTGGCCTAGGACAACATTGTCAAGATTGGACTACAGTGTCGGTGGTGCTAATGTCCATTTCTAGTGCTCTTGTCTAAATAGTAGAAAAACTAGGTTTTATAGAAATAGATAGAAAGGTAAGTTAAGTTATAGTTTTGTCAGCTATAGTTTAGACCAAAATCAATAATTTTAGTATAGTTTTCATAGAGAATATATATATATATATATATATATATATATATATATATATATATATATATATATATAAGGGGAATTATGTGTAACATGATGGGTTTCACTTCCATTTTTAGATAGGGTATTTGGTACAACTTCCAAATTAGGATCCATGTTTTAGACACCAATCATTGGGGGAAATGTGTGTAGTACATTTATTTTATTTCTTTTTGAGTTCAAAATTACCCAAGCATTCTTAGTAGTTGCATGCCTTACTCCATCTATAGGTGGTTGGAATCATTTTGGTTTGGATTTCATACAAGCCTAACTTTTGAGTTCCCAAGTTCCTGAGTGGCTTCCACATAAACTAGATTCCTAGTTTTAGAGTGGATTTCATATAAGCTTAATCTTCATCTTTCAAAGTGGCCAAGAGTGGCCTAGTTCCTAGAATATATTCAGATTT
Organism: Torreya grandis; assembly: GCA_037957365.1. NCBI lineage: Eukaryota > Viridiplantae > Streptophyta > Pinopsida > Cupressales > Taxaceae > Torreya > Torreya grandis. Next base: position 1,284,459 of record JARHVA010004906.1, read on the forward strand.
TCATGCTAACATTATTAGATCATAATATATTCATGTTCTTTAGTAGACATCTCATATGACATACATTTCATACTGGTATCAGTTTACAACTTCACTTCACGTGGTAATGATGGAGCCAAAGGACTAGCTAGCCTTTGTATTCTTGAGACATATATTCAAAGGGATTGGACACATAGTCCAAACATTGATCAACACATGTATGACCACCTAACTTCACTTAATGGTTGATGATAGAGCCAAAGGGATAACCTTTGCATTTTTGAGCCACTTTCTAAGGAATTAATCACTCAACTCCATTCACGATATTACTCTTGGTTCAACATACATCTAACATTACTTAGTAGCATAATAGGTTTTATATTGGTTCATGTACCCAATGGGGTGTATTTGTTCCTTTCTCTCTTACCTAGATTTTGTACATTATTTTTTTAGATATAACATATCTAGTAAGAACTGATCTACTTTTTTTTTCACTTGCATATTTACACTTCACAGTGTGCTCTCTATACACACCCAACATCACATAAGCTTCATGATCTTCACCCTTGTAGGTAAGTTTAGGTATGCTTTATATTTTTTTCCTTTATCCTAGTATTTCACTTTGCTACATCACTAGAATAAAGAGGGGTAAATGTAGTCATATAAAATTCAAAAATTGGTAACTTGAACATGACTAATGATACCCAACTGATAGGTCCCTCTTGCTTACTATCATGACCATCTTAGGTTTATTTTCACTGATTCCTAATCATCTGTAGTCTTCCAAACTTGACCCTAGCTAAGCTAGGACCCTCTTTTCATGACCAAGCCCAACCCCTCATGTCCTGTTTGCTCAAGACAATAGCACCACACTAGGACAATAACACTAATACCACTCTTATCTACTTTTGATGCTATTGTCCAAGCTCATTTATAGCCCTAATGGTCAATTTATTTTAGTTTGCCATCCTTCTCCTTGTTGGCATAATGTGAGAAGATTCAATTCATGACCAATAGATCACTATAAAATCCCATTCAATGATCATTTGGAAAGGGTTGGAAAATATCATCAAGCAAGCAAGAATACAAGTGAAACCATTCAGGAAATCTTTCCTATATTCTACATATAGCCATCCAGTATAGTCTTAAGCACATATAAATTTCTACACCAGTCCCTAGTCATCTCAAACACACCTAGTTTAACATTTATTTGTATTCTCATATCATAATTACACCAAGTACTTTCAAAGGGAGAACTACATATGGGTTGATCCCTCTTTAGCGTATTGGTATGTAGGAAGGGTTCCCACACATGGGATGTGAAGCACATTCAGTGCATCTTAAACATACTAACCCATTTATCCCTATTTACCAAAGTTTTATTCAAGTACATTGAAGGCATATAAATGAAGAAAATAAGCTCTATAGGGACCACTACTAACAATAAGGCTTCATAAATTTAGAGATAGTGTCACACTAACCTACCGAACAAAACCTTAAAAGCTTAGGTCTTTAGGACAATAACACTAAACAAAGACTAAAACATTGATACCACTCCTATCCACTTTCAACACTCCTATCCAATAAAAAAATGAAAGCCAGAATCCTATTTGTGACAGTGTCCTAGGCTTGCATAGTGGATATCAAACCTTGTCTCAGTCGGATCAACATAGTTTAAAATAATTCTTATTTTCTCCCTCTTATTAGTATTTTTAGAAGAGCTCTAATTACAAATAAATTTCATAAATTAGTAGCTTATTTATTGATTTATCAATCTAAACCCTTTAATTAAATTAGGAATAAAACCCCAATATTCCTAAAATTATTAAACCACATAATAATCTACTTCCATATATAAACATTTACGCTAGAAGAATCTTGAGTTGAGATTAGTTTTAATAGTGTGCATTCTTAGTGAAAATGTATGTTTATGGAGATATCCTTGGTGTATCACCTCCATTAGTGTAGGTTACTTTTATGTTTCCTTTTTCCCTTTCCATCCCCAATAAGTGATTATCCTGGTTTAGTGTGTGAACCTAAATAGTTAGATCAAGGGAGCTAACCCATAATCTAGAAATCTATCTCTTGTAGCCATCTACATATAATTATAAATAGTTACATGTTATCCAAAATTTGAAAAGGTTTGATTGAATTCTATAGGGAAAAATTTGGGATATAATGCATATCAAACTAAGTTGTTTTATATGTCCTTTCACATTTTTTATATTTATAGATATTGCAAAAACTCTTTGTCATATATGTTTGGAATTTTGGTGTGGACTTACATTTATAGGTTAACTAATTTAAGTTTTGAGATAAACAAACACACACACACACACACACACACACACACACACACACACACACACACACACACACACACACACACACACACACACACACACACACACACACACACACACATATTCAAATATCAGTTTTTTATTAAGATGAACATTTTTAAATGTTATTTATATCAATAAATATTTATAATAATTATTTTTTAATGATAGCAAAATTGGTATTTTTTGCTCTAATGGATTTTAAAATGGCTATTTTTTCAAAATTTAAGAAAACCGTGCCAACTATTTATTTTAAAAGTGATGAAATAAATGCTCTTAAAAAATAAATTACATGTTAAAATGGTTATTTAAATGTTTTATAAGCCTCTTTTATTGAGAAAATACAAACTATGCAATCTTCTATTGATTCTTGAAATGCTAAATTCACATCTTTTGCAAATGAAACTAACTCTTATAATGGCGAACCTTTTTGTGCTTCTAAAACACTAAATCTTGTTTAAACACTTCTACTAAACCAGTCTTAAAAATCATGTAAAATATGGGCTATTCAGGTGATGCACTTAGTAAGTGTGAGGATGGTATTCTTAAACCTATTTTAACTACTTATAATGTAATTTTTAAAGGTCTCAGTTTTGATGATTCTACTACTTCTAATATAAATTTGACATATTATTGCCATATGACTCAAACAAATTATAGTGTAACTTATTTTAATTATAATGCTTCTAATTCTTATATTTTGATTAAAATTGTTAAAGTTTGTATGAATCATATAAAACATAGGCATCATATATATAAATGTTATAAATTAAATCCATGCAAATATTGTGGTCAATCTAGGCACGATACTTTACATTATTGGAAAACACTTAAATCTTCTATATCTAAGGGTAAAACTATTTAGATTTCTAAAGAAAATAAATCTTTCAGAGACATTGACATGTATTCTTGCAATAAATTTTCTAATGCTTCACACAAAATATTTTTTGTAAGTGACACATCTTATTTGTCTCTATTTTGATTAACTAAATAATCCCTTTTTGCATTCCTTATTTTTTATTGCATAGGATATATGCTTTGATTATGTTGACAAACTTATTTTTGTGCAAGATATTACACTTTGTGATGTAAGTTATCTTTTTTTATTTGACTTGTTATACATCTACTTTTATTAATTTATGTATGTAGATTGTATTTGATGGCATATCATAATTTAACTTGAAATATTGGTATTAGCATGTTTGTCTTGCAAGGTCTTGTAGATCATTTCTCCTTCTTATAGGTCTTTGTTCTATTGCAGATTGATCACATTATTTGAAGATGACTTTTGAATATTCTTGGTGATCACACTTTAATCCCTGTGACTTTTGATGGAACCTTCTCTTCTTCTCTCTTTCTAAATATTTTGTTATTCTTATTTAAGATTAAGGGGTAGTGTTGGAGAATTAATCTTATTTGGGTCCTTTCCTAAATATTTATGAGTGTGTTAGGTTACCCTTTATTTAGGATAAATTTTTATCATAATTTTATTCATATGTGAAAAATTTGTATTTATTTGAATTATTAATTCATATAAATTTATATTCTATGAGGTGTCACTCACCTCTTTATCCTCTTTAAGATTTTGGGAGTTACTTGCATGTAACTCCTCTCCCCCCACATTTCACACAATCCTTCCCACTTGTAATAGGATTAAGAAAAATTGACACATATGTTTAAGCTTGCACATGTAACTTCTTATTCCTTATAGATATATTTGTTGAGCTCTTCTTCTCCTCTCTTCTTGAATTTTGGTAGTTGTACAATCTTACTCTTGATATTGCATCATTGTCATACTCTTTTGGATTAAGGTCCTTCTATCTCTCTTAACTTATACATGATATGTATTTGGAGATTTATTTTTGTAAGGATTTTAATATATTTTGGTATTTTTAACCATTTGATGGTTCCCCAATTGTCAACTCTTGTCTCAATCTTATGGCTTGATTTTTTCTTGAGGAACCTAATATTATTTCATTATGCTTCATTTATTCAATTTCAATGTTATTTAATGTTTTTCTTGGGATAAATCCTAATAAATTCCACAATATATACCAAAAATAATTTAAGTACCTTTAGATTCTAAAATCACACAAAAATTAAAAGTTCTACTTTCAATGGAAAACAAGAACCGCTTTGTTAACCCTACCAAATTTTTTGTTACTACTATTGTTAATACAATTATTACATATACAAATTTAGGCTTGGGGGAAAAATGGTTTACAACATATATCTATTCCTATATCTAACTAAGTGACCCATACATGACCTTTGATAACAATGCATCCTACATCACCTATCTTTCTTGCTACATAATCCCTCAAGTGAATAGTGAATTTTTGCTTGTTAAGATGCTGAAGTTAAAGCAGGGTATAGAAAAATCCATACAATCATTGGATTCTCAAGCTTTGCTTCATAATTAATTTGCACATGATATTGTATCATATCATTTAGATATAGAATTTTTAGCTCTTAAACTTCCACTATATGAGGGTAAAAGAGACCCAAAACAAAATCTAAGATATTTTCATGTAGCATTATTGGATTATGATTTTAAGGACAAATTTATAACCAAGTTATTTACAAGAAGATTTAAATATTATTCCTTGTGTTATTTTTATTATCTATCTGTTCAGTCAATCAAAACACTCAATCCATTAGTAGATCAATTTATTAAGAATTTTGATATATATTTTTGATCGATAGAAGAGAGTTATGGGGTCCCTCACCCCTTTGTATTTATTTTTTTGAAAAATTATTTAAAATAAGATCCAAAAGGTAAGGATATAAATATGAAGACAATCTCAGAATAGTTATCCAATAAACAAATACAAACCTTTAGACACGGTTATAAAATAAAGTAAGAAGGTTACTAGCCATAAGAAGCCATTAGGATTTTAAAAAGTAAGGTGAAGATGAAACCAAAATTTAAAAACAAATATTCAAAAAAAACTAGCTACTATAAGACAAATAGAAGCTACATAATGACCTAACATGGTTAGCCTCTCACAAAAAAACAAATATCTTATAAACCAAGAAATCATATGTAACTAGTGACCACATAACCTTCCAATTAAAATCCAAATAAGTAAATTGAAAAAGATATTAAATACCAAAGAACAACTTAAAAAACTAACCCTAGTAGCCACATAAGAAGTAAAATCCAAAATAGACCATCACAACTGTAGAAAAGTAGAGATCCCAAAATCTTTTGTAACCGAACTCCAAAATCCATCAGTAAGAAAGAAAGAGACATGGAATAAAATTAAGCTTTGGTTTGTTTAGGTGATATATAGCCCAAAAAATATTTTTCACAAATCATTCTAAAATCTGAAGGTGATTTTTATTGGAAAATCCTGCAAAATAGAGAATCCTTTTTCACATTCAACTTCTTTCCATTTATCAATCTCTTTTGTATCATTCATGGGGTACAAAATTATCCAATTAGTAATTGGATACTAAAGTGGAGAAAAATGAAACTTAAAACCAATCCAATAAACCATATAATGTATAGCAATATGGAAATAAAAAATCATTCTTGCCAAAGCTCATAAAATCAGACTAGATATTGGGGCTCCTTCATATTCAACATAACAAACATTAAAAACCACTAATTTGGGAAACATTCAATTTTTTTCAATATAAGTAGGTCCAAAATTCACAAAATATTCCAAAGCTTCCCTTTTATCCCACAAATTTTTAGTCCTCACATACTCCAACATCGTAGCTTTTTAAAAGTCTTCAATGACTTATTCTAATTTAGGATGCTCTGCTCTTAACCAAAGTGGGCAATTGGATTCCAAATCATCATATCTATATCTTTAAAAGTTACAACTCAATTTATTAATTAAATAAGACATAAAATACCTAACATGTAACTCATAAACCAATAATTTTGGATTTCAAGCTGAAAATTATCATAAAACCAAATTGTGCAAACAAGCTTCATATAACATATTTTTATTTTCTTTAGAAGAAAGCCTAAAAACTTCTTCAAACAAATCAAGAGAAATTAAATCAGATGGTTGATATAAATTAACCCTCTTAAACCTCCATTTCAAAAATATTTCTCCTAATTTCAAAGCATAAACCTTAGGAGGAATTTTAAAAGAAAAATATTATAAACCCAACCTGCCAACCAAATTTAAAGAAGAATGAAGATCATTAAATTTCTCCAACAAAACATGTCTCTAATTTTCCTCATATTTTTTAGCAAGATCTAGCTTATGTTGGCTAATATTGTCCTTCTGCTCATCAATGACATTAAGAGACCCATTCAAGGATAAAGAAGAACATTTAGACTTTTGTAGCTTCTTATCCCCATATTTAGACTTATCCTAAAACAAGTCAAATTTTTGAAACATAGATGACATATTTTCAATTAAAAAAACTTAGATTTAATCTTACTATGATGATTTTTATCAAAAGATATTGTTGTCTTCCTCTTATCCAAAGAAACCTTTCTAGGCTTAGTTTTTGAAATGACAAGATTGGGATTAGTAAAAGATAGAATAACACCCTAATCCTTAGGTATATGTAGAAGAGGGGAACAATTAGTAATATTTCAATAGGAAGAGAACATTTCCCATGAAATGGAATCACAATTCATTGCTAAGCATGTATAATAATCAATTTTATAAGCCCCTAATGAGCTAGAGTACTATCATTTCCTTTTTGAAGTGTAAGTACCATTTTCTCAATTATTTTCAACATGAAAAAAGGAAAATCTAAATAATTATTATATATCAGATGCAAAAGAAGACATTAATGATTAAAAAAAATTAAGGTATAATGACCTTCACAAGTGACATACTTTTGAATGAATTGTGTCTCTTGAGGCCAAAAATAAGGTAAAGAACTATCAAGAAAATCCCTAGAAGTATCAAAGACAAACTCCCTTGGCATGAGAAATACATATTTACAATTAATACATTTGGATTTGACAACAAATCACCTTTCACCATCTTTAGGTAATCTCAGAACTCTAGAAAGAACCTCTTTATTCACCACTACCTTCAACCCTTTAACAATGGCAATACCATATTTAAAAAATAGAGAGAAGTATAAGACACCCATAATTTTTTAAAAAGAAATAGATCCAACCTGCATTGTAAAAAACTTGATAACACTCTTGATTAACCCTGAGATCCTCATGAGAAGCAGGTTCAAAGCATTTGACAGACCCCATTTGAAAGATTTTTTTTTTTCTAATTTGAAAAGTATCAACTAAAAAGAAATGAGACAAAATACTACCAAATAAGTCAATGAGATCATAAAAATAATTATCATTAGAAGTAACCTCCCAAAAAATAACATGATGGTGACCATCCAATCACCCAAAGGAATTCATGATTGTAAATGTAACTTATCATAATAACAAATATAGGTAAAATAGAGGAAACAAATTCTCACACAAAATAAAATAAATCTACCAAAAGTAACCTAAGGTACTTCTAGCCAAAGGGGGGGTTATCCCCTATATGACCAACATTAGGTTAAATATAGTTTCCTCCTAGTTGAAGGAAATAAATCAATAATTATTTTATGTAATCTCATTTTAAAATATATTGAAGATTACTCTAATAATTTTTTAGCATTATATTTATGCCCCTTTTTCTTCAGTATAAAAAAGGATAAGTAAAACAATTCCTTTAGTTTGAAGTAGAGACCAACTAGCCTCAAATTTTCTCTTTTTACCCTAAGATTCCTTTAGTCTTGGGAATGAATCAATATGAATTCATTCCATTCTATTCAACTAAAAAAATAATTATAAAAGCTTCTAATTTATACACATAAGCATGCTTTTAATAGAGAATTGGTTATAACAATCATACTCATAAAATCATAGGGAGTAATAACAATAAAAAATAGATTATTCTATCAATCACATATATGCTAAATATTACATAAAATATTTATTTTACCCATATTAACCTAACAACTAACTATGGTAAATAACCATATTACAATCAACTATGAGTAATTTAATATTAATCATTTATTTTATAATGGTGAATTAATCACCCTAACATTTCCCCCTTAATTCAACATTGTCTCAAGTGCATAGGAGAGAAATTCTCTGAATGCCTCAAATTTTTCTTACATAAGTGCTTTGGTAAAAGCATCTACACATTATTGATTTATCAACAATACTAGAGTTGGATGTTATTGTTATGAATATGTTTGTAGATGAAATGAAATTTCACCTCAATGTGTTTATTACATTCATGAAACATTGAATTATCAACAAGCTTCACTACTCCTTCATTATCTACATGAATAATTGTTGGTTGATCTTATAGTAATCCAAATCCTTCAAGTATACATATGAGAAAATTACTTCATAGACAACTCCTCCTACAGAGTGATATTATGATTCTATGGAGGACCTTGAAACATAATTTTTCTTCTTACTCCCCCATGATATTAGTCCAAATCCCAAAAAGAATACAAATCCTAAAGTGGATTTCCTATCATCAATGTTCCCTACATGATATGAATCTAAGTATCTTATCAAGAAGAAGTTATCATTCTTCTTGTATTCTAAGCCAAAATCCATAGTTCTTATAATGTACCTTAATAATCATTTTGATTCTTTCCAATGACTGATCTTAGGCTCTTGCATGAACCTTGAGAGATAACTAACAACATAGCTGATGTCTAGCCTAGTGTAGGTCAGGTAAATAAGACTCCCCATCAACTTAAAATATAGAGTTGCATTTACTTGTGGTGATGGATCTACTCGAGACAATTGAAGCTTTATCTCCATAGGTGTGGCAAATGGTTTACTATCCATCATTTGAAATTTCTTGAGTATTATCCTGGCATATTTGAGTTGAGATACAAAAATGTGATTTTCTCTTTGCCAAAATTCTAAACCAAGACAATAATGCAGAAGCCCAAGATTTTTCATGTCAAATGATCAATTCAGATCTTTCTTTATTGATTCAATCATCTTCACTAAACTTCTAGTGATGATTATATCATTGACATATACAACTATAGTCGCTATCTCCCCCCTTTCTATTTGAGGTAGAGATTTGGATCATATGGGCTCCTTTCAAATCCATGTTTCAAGAGATGCTCATGAATCTTGATATACCATACCCTAGGAGCCTGTTTAAGACCATATAATGATTTGACCAGTCTATAAACTTTATCTTCTTTTATAGATTTGACAAAACCTTCTAGTTGAGTCATGTAGAATTTTTCCTGTAAGTCCCCATTAAGGAATGAAATTTTCATGCCTATTTGATGGACTTTCTATCCAAACTATGAAACTAGAGAAAAAATCATCATGATTGTTTTGATATTTGTTGTGGGAGCAAATGTCTCCTCATAGTCAATGCCTACCATCTAATTTGTACTTTGTCTTGAAGATCCATTTGTATCTGATTAAATTCTTCCTTGGTGGAAGATATAAAAGCTACCATGTTTTATTTTTCACCAATGAATTATAATCTGCATCTATGGAATCTTACCAAAGTTTCAACTATAGGGCTTCTTCAATTGTAGAGGGATCGACAAATTCAATAACTATACTCATTAAGGCCAAATTAACCTCAACATGAGCCATAATCGAGTCTTAGTCTAATGGTGGATGTGTTTGGTGTACCATCCAATTTTGTATATCTGAGTGTATTTGTATACCATGTAGGTATACATTGAGTAGTTCTTATGGGTGATGGAGCTGCACCATTATTCCCATCATCATTATTGTATTCATATAGGAGATTACCATCTTCTATATTTTTTATGGGACTGATTTGTTTATTAAGTACACTTATAGAATGAACTTCTACTTCTTTATTTTCAAAGAATTCAACATCTCTACTAGTTCAAATTTGTCTAGTTTTTAGATCCATGAGTCTATAGGCAAGTGCTTCTTCACTATATCCTAAGAACACATATTTTTTGGTTTTCATATCAAGTTTGGTATGTTTCACTTTAAGAATGTGCATACTTTCTTGACATTTAAAAACTCAAAGATGTGCTATAGATGGATTTTTCTTGACCAGGCTTCCTATGGTGTTACTCCATCAAGAACTATATTGGGTACTCTATTGAGTAGATATATAATAGTTTTGGTAGCTTCTACCCAAAATACCTTTGTCAATCCTGAATCATGTATCATACATGACACCATTTTTACAATAGTATGATTCCTTCATTAAACAACTACATTTTTCTATGGTGTATGTGGAGGTGCCATTGATGATGGATGCCATTTGTTTTCATAAAATGTTTAAACTCATTATTATTCAATTCCTCCCCATGATCTATGTAGCGGGTCTTGATTTTTTGACCAGATTCATTTTCAATAGCCACTTTGAACTTATTAAAAGTTTCAAAATCTTGATCCTTTATTTTTAGACAATAAACCCACATTTTTATAGAATAATCATCAACAAAGAGCATTAAGTAATTAACTCCAACATGGCTAGGTGTCATTGTTCCACATAGATCTATGTAAACTAGATCAAGTTTACCATTGGATCTATAGGTACTTTTATAAAATGGAACTTAATGTTTCGTTCTTTCTAACCAATCATGACATTTGTCTATACCCTTTTTAAGAGGTGGTAGGCATCTTACCATGTTTTTAAGGTGAAGTGTGTCGAGATATTGAAAACTGATGTGGTTAAATCTTATATGATAGTTGTGCTGAGTCTATGTCCTTTTATATGAGCGCTCAATTATTTTTTTGAATGAAATCAAGATAAAACATATGGTTCACATTGGATGCTTGTGTAATGATTTTAGAGTTTATGGATTTATTTCTGATCAAACACAATTTTATTCCACCTTTATAGTCAAATTAAATCTTCAAATTGTGGTCTATGAGTTGACTTATTGATAGCAAGTTTTTATTTAATCTAGGTACATAGAGAAAATTTGTGATTTTACATGTTTGTGTGCTTATGGGTAAGATAATGTTGCCAATTCCTTGCACACTATATGAGTTATCATCACCCAAATAAACATGATTTTTTATTGGGTATGTCCTTCAAAGTGAAAAACTAGTCTTTTCTAACTATCATGTGTCAGGTTGCACTCGAGTCAACATGCCATATGCCAATTTATGATGTGGATTCATCATGGGTATCCATAGAGTACAGATAGTTATCTTCCTCATCATGTTATTCCTGTTCAACAATATTTCCTTACTACTTAGATTTCTTCTACCAAGTCCCTTTTTTCTATCCTTTTAGTTTACCAAATGAGTCAGGATATGATTGTTAGTTAGTGAACTTTTGACCACTAGGATATCCTTTTATAAAGGTATTATACCAAAAATATTTTAGGTCATGTCCCTAGCAACCATAAATGAGTTCGGTGACTTTCCTCCTTGTGAATTCTACTTTGAATTAGGTTTTGATTGGTTTATTGCCTTTATGTTGATGAGAAACCAATATATGTTCTTCTGGTTTATCATGAGTATTGAAATCCTCTTCTTGTTGCAACATATTTATTATTTTTTTAAAACTTGGTTTCTATTCTATGATAGTCAAAGTGGTCACAAAAATCCTATATGATGGTGACAATGCTCTTTAAATAATAGGTACAAGAGAGTCATCTAAAATTATCTAACCCAAGGATCAAAGTGATACCCTTAGTGTTACAACACATCTTAAAAAAGGCCTCCACTATTTCTCCTAATCTTAATTTGAGAGAGTGGAGTTGACTTTACAAATGTAGAATTGTGCTCTCATTTTTGGCCTCATATATAGTTTGGAGCTTATCCCAAGTTTCCTTAGTTTTTTGGGCTTCATGGATGTGTGGTTGGACTTCATCTGATACTCTAAACATGATTATCAACTTAGAATTCTAATTGGATTTATCAAATTTATGTTTCTGATCAACATCTATTGCATGTTGGGTATATGAGCCATCTACTACAAACCATATTTCTACAAACTCTAGTTGAGTCTTAAGCTTTATCTTCTAGGTAGAGTAGTTGTCACCTTTGAGTAACTATGAATTTGAAAAAAAGAATTTTGGTGCCTATATAACCATTATCAAGACTATGGGTGATGGATTAGTTATTTATCACTCTAGGTATATAGGTATCCATTTCTATATACTGTCATATCGATATACTAGACCTTTCTTTATACATAACCTTCCTTTATACCTATCAATATGGAAAATAAGCTCACCCTTTTTGTATACCCAATGGTACCAAAAAAATGTGTTAAAATACAAGAAAGAATCTGATACTTGGTACCTGGATAGTACTAAAAAGGGTTCATCCAATAATTAGCACTTGCTTAAATCAATTTTTGCATATGCATGCATAACCTCACTATATACTTGGAAATACCACTAGTCAAGATTTATACCATTTAATTTTCAAATGGGTAAATGAGGAGAAGGCTATGAGTGAATGTTCCTTATTTCTCCTTGATGATTTAAAGGGATGATGCCTAGATGTCATTATTGTAATTATGTTAGGTTGTGTATGCAGTAACTCTAGTGTGACGATATTACCCGTAAACATGAGTCAGAGGCATAGCTATGGCCGAACACTGCATCAAGTTTAAAAATTTGTGATTTTGTGTAATATCAAATATACAATACAATTATAATTTTTTTCAAAAGAAGTTTATAATGATTTTAAAAAAAAGAGAATTCACTTTTCCTTTTTTTTTAATTTTTGGGCTCATTGGCCTCTTTTTGGCAATATTTTTTATTTTTATTTGTCTTTTTTTTTAATTTTAAATTTTTAGTACTTTATCTCTAAATTAGTTATTTATAGCTAACTTTAATATGTTTTCTAAATTTGGAGTGTCTGCTAAATAGTGAGTTTTGAACTCACAACCTCTCCTTTAATAAAAATAATACCCACCAACTCGCCTATGTATCATTTCATCAATATGAAGGGGATATATATATATATATATATAATGAAACCATATCAATTTTCTCTTTACCATAGCCTGGGTAACCTCTGAATGCCTTTATGCCTCTCCTTTGCTACTTCTCTGTAGCTAGAAAATTTGGTGTGGGAGTGCACATGTTTCTCCTCACATAATGAATCTCTATATAATCTTAATATTATTATTAATGAGAGCATGAGCTTCTCATCTACATAGGTTCATAGATTTATATGAAGCTCTGATACCAGATCTTAAGAATGAATCTATATAAATTTATTCCATTCTATTCAACTAACAAAATAATTACAAAATCTTCTAATTTATACATATAAACATGGTCATAATAGAGCATTGGTTATAATAACCATACTCCTAAAATCATAGGGAGAAATAACAATAAAAAAATAGATTATTCTATCAACCACGTATCTGCTAAATATTACAGAAAATATTTAATTGACCCATATTAACCTAACAAATAATTATGGTAAATAATTGTATTACATTAAATTATGAGTAATTTAATATTAATCATTTATTTTATAATGGTGAATTGATCACCATAACATTTCGATCCATAGGATCAAATTTTTTATTTGAAAAATTAGCATCACTAGATCCCTGAGAAACCCCACCATCCCTTACACTTGGCAAATAATTAGACATGTTTTGTTTAATAACATTATCCAAAATAAAATCTTCAACAAAAATATCCAAGAGATCAATGCCCCAGGTCTCCAACTCTTCATTTAAATAACCTAAGTTACCTTTATCATAAATTAAATCCTTCCAAATATTTCTTAAATGTGAATTTGCAAGCTTATGCAAGGAAATAATGAGCCTATCAATGGTTATGTACTTCATTACAAGACCATGCTTTCTAAAATAAATAACACTATGGAAAATAATAAATTAAAATATACTTTCAAACAAAGTTTGCTTACACATTTGTATGAGTCAATCATTTTCAATAAATTCAGAGCATTTTAAGAACTTTATCACACAACAAGAGATAAAAGTCAAGCTTCTTGGTTTGAGCAAGCTCAAGTATGTACCTGCATCTACTTTAGATTTTACAACAAAGTTTTAAAGTAAATCAACTTACAAAGATAAACTAATAGATATTAAATCTGATGCAAAGATGACCATTAATACTATTTCTCAACTTTATAATAATATTTTTTATCAGATCAACCATGAAGGAAATTATTTATATTACCACAATCATGTCATAAATTTCTACAAAAAATATTTGAATGCAATCTCATTACTTTGCCTCAACCATTTGAAATTGACATGAGCAAACCTCAAGGCAAATATTTTGATAACAATCATACATATTGTGATCACCATAGATGCAATGTCACTACATTAATATATGTTTAAAGATTAATCACTTTATTATATATCTTATTAACAATAATGTTATTGAGCTAGGCACTCATACTGAGGAAACTAAGCCTCAACAAAATGAAAATGTTAAATTGAAGATTTTTCAGTGAGTCATTTCCAAATCATAATACAAAAAAATATAATTCATAAGTACATCATACTTAAAATACTTATCCACCTCCTAAGTCATGTGATCATCCTTTGGATGGAATAATTGGTGGAATTATTTTAACTACATAGTCATGCCCTATGATTACTTCTGATGATAGTAAGATAGTGGATGGTGATTATTATTTTCATGGTTTATGTATAGGAGCTTATATTGATAAAAAAACCCATTCATAGTGTGATAGTCGATAATGTATCAAGTGAGAATGGATGCACAATTAAATTAATTCATTCATTGGGTTACACACACAATGATATACAAAAAAATATAAAAGTGTTAGTTTTATCAAAATTGGTAAATACAAGAATTAATTACATAATTATACAAACTACTGCATAAAATTAAAATGCTATAGATATGAAATAAATGAAAAAATAATTTGAAAATTTCTAAACTTAAATGGTAAATAATAAAGAAATATAACTTATTTGGAAATTTGACAATGTAGGACTGAGATAAAAAAGTGTAAAACTAATTGGGAGACTTTGTAATGACATTATGAATCAGAAACAATGTTTCACTTAGATCTGAGACAAGTAGGCTAGATTTGAACAAGGGTGGGGATCATTGATATCCTTAGGGTGTGATAACATCCATTGAGGATATGTGCTCTATAATTAATATAATAGGTTTATTTCACCTATATGTTCTAATAGATTATGTAGAAGCACTCAATTTGTCACCAAAAATATATGTGCCTTATTTTTCAGTTGTAACCCTAGCTCAATTGTCCATGAATGACAAATAAGTAAAATAAAAAATAGGTTAGCATTTGAATTTTTTCTAGACATTAACACCCCTTGTATTGAGCATTGCCTTCATACCAATAATCTGAAGAGGGATGAGATTCTATGTAGTTCACCCATGCTACAGTGGTGTGTGAGAAATATTGGTGCAATGCTAAATGCTGGTGTAATTTTGATGTATTTATGTGCTTCAACCATGAATTATGACCTTTGAAAGTGTATACAAATTTAGCTCATGGCTACTAGGGCTATATGGATTGTACATTGGAAAAAACATATTCTTTTTTCTCAATGTGTAGTTAGATGTTCTAGTGTTTTTCCATGTGTGAGCCTCTCATGTGCAAAATGGCTTGAGATTATGGATTTATAGTGTTCATTTATTAATACATTTGGATGGGGCTTGATAAATTTGTGGGATGAATTTTTACATGAGTTTGAATTTTAGAAACTAGCTATTATTTAGTGGGAGGATGTGGTCAGTGAAACTAGAAAGCATTGGAGAGTGGGATAATCGAAATGGCATAACCTTATTTGAGGAAAAAAGATGACTGAGTTAGAAGTATGGATTAGTTAGGAGATAATATTGAGCCATTAGGAATGAAAAATAGGGACATTTTGAGTTCACCAATTATGTGTAGGAATGGGTCATCCACATAGAAGTGAAAAAAAGGCAGTCAAAAGATCATAGAATGAAGTATGAGCTAAGTATGTATAAGAAGTGGTCACAAGTACATTATTTCAGTTTAAATGTTAATTTATGTGTCTATATTTTCCCCATTTTATTGTAGTAATACAACAAAGATAAAACACTAGAGTAATAGGAAAAAGTGCGTACCTAAACTTACCTCTAAATAATAATCTTGGATTAGGCCACAACATTCAACTATGTTTCATGCAAACCTATAGTAAAACATGCATAAATAAGTCCTTAATTAAGATAAAATTCAAGAAGAAAATAAAATATAACAACAAGGAATGAATACACCTAATTAGGTAGAAAAACCATTGTGTTTTATAGTGACAGGAGAGGGTAGGACCCTTGACAATTTCTTCTTTGTTGAATAGCTTGGATTGGTTTGTGCATGCCCAAATCCTCATTAAAAAGAGATTGTGATTAAGAAATCAAGGTGTGTTTGAATCCATAATTTCATAACAAAATTTGTGAAGTAGTTTAGAATCCATGTATGAATTCTAATAGATTATTCTGGTACAAAACCTTGTGCAAAAAGGTGAACCAACTACTACACATAGGATAAGGTTCATTTCTAATGTAAAATTAACATGAAAATAGTGTAAAAGGTAGTATGACATGAGTCTATTTTATATAATGTATATAATGAAAATAATTTCCACCCCATCTATGAAACTTTGTAAAAAATTGAGTAAGGAGGTGTTCATGTGTTGTGTGCACATGCCCCCAATATGATATTTGGGTGTATATGGGTTCTGGAATTAAGGCATTTGATTTTTTGAGAAAAACATATGTGAAAAACTATGGAACACATGTCACGCATGATGCACCCAAATTGGGTAAAAATTGAAATAAATATAAGCACTCATATGAAATTATTTTGTATATGTGTTGTAAAGTATCCTATAATGATTGTGATTATGATAATTTTTAAACATTACTATTTTTTGCCTGTTGGGATAACAACACACTATTTTTAACATGATTGGCTTACACCCTTGTCCTAATGGAGTGATATTATCTAAAACCACTTTCTAGATGGTTTTTAGATATGGACTGTGATCAACTATGTAAAACCTAAAAAATTGTGTTTGTCTAAAATAATGGAAAATTTTTGGGTGAATGATAAGAAACTGGTGGAGGGTGTGCATTGTATGTATACTTAACTCCTAATGTATCTAATTTCTTAGGAGTTGTATGTGTAGGAAAAATATCACTAAATATTTTCATTTTTTTGATTTCAATTGGTGGTGCCTTTTAAGTGTCTATAGGTGTGCCTACATCAATTATGTTTACATCTATCAAATTTTAAATCTTATCTCCTAAAATGATTCACCTATTAGTAGTGTGACCTAGTGCTCTATGAAATTAATAGAAGGTATTTTGGTTAAAGACATTTAGAAGAGGATTATTCACATCAAAATTTTTAATAGGATGGAGAGATATGATATTTCATTCTAATAGTGTTTTAGATACTTATATGGAACTTACAGTAGACTGGTAAACTATTTCCTAGGAGGAGATGATAATACAATAAGCAAAGTTGGTTCTAAAACTACATGTATTATTTCATTTTGATCATTATCATTATTAGTTTGCCTTACCTTATATGATGGATTACTTGAATTCTTTGAATCTCATGCATAAGGGATTATACATTGGGATAAGAAGAATGTGTGCTAACCAAAGGTGATGTTCCTAATGATAGATTAGGAATTGACATAATAATCTATTGAATCCCTTGAGTTGTCTCATAGTAGACGGTGATATGATAATTGTATCCAATGGTTCCAATAAAGGCAAAGAACCCATAGAATTGGAAGTTTTAGAGGATTAACCTTTAAATACCTTATTAATTTCCTCTCAAAAAATCATTAATAATACATCTTACATATCTTAATTATTTCAAATAAATCCTTTTAATTTTATTTTATCCATATCATAAAATATATTAATAGGTTCTACCATTATGGTATTATCAATTAATATCTAAAAATAGTCAACTTGGGGACAACTTAGTGTATCACTATGTCTAAGATAGTTATATTTTTTTTTCTTAAATTGAATAAAATAAGAAATATATACTTTGAATATCATTACTAATATTTTTTTTATAAAATCTTAAAACCCTAGGACAACAATTAGAAATATATAAATAATGATATAAACCCAAACACCATATATGGTTAGGGTTTTGTAACATTCAAATAATAAACAAGTTCACCAATATGTTTTATCAAATTTAGAAAATATAAGAATTAATTTCCTGATTAGACAAACTATTGCATAAAATAAGAATGCTATATATATGTAATAAAGGACCCAAACTGATTAGAACTTGATACATTTGAAAAAATTATAAAAGAGAAAATAAAAATGAAATACATCTTAGCTAGAAATTTGACAATGTATAACAAACAAAAAAGTAAAACTATCTGTGAGGCTTTGTAATGATGTTATGAATCAGGAATAATGTTTTGCTTAGATCTGGGATAAAGTATCTAGATTAATACATGGTCAAGGAGTGCTATTATCATTAGTGCACACTAACATCTAATGAGGATTTATGCTTTGTGACTACTATGATATGTTTACTTCACCTTTATGTTCTGTTAAACTGTGCATGAGCTCTCGATCTATTTCTAAAACCATTGTGTGCCTTAATTTTAAATTTTAATCCTAGATCAATTGACCATGATGAAAAATGAATAAAACATAAAATGGGGTTAATGATTTAAGCTATACTATAAATCAACACCCCATGTGTTAAGTGCTACATATATACCAATAATTTGAAGAGGGATCAAACTCGTATTTCTCCCATGCTATGGTGGTGTGTGTGAAAAATTGGTGAAATCCTAGTGTGTTTATGTGCTTCAACCATGAATTCTGAGCTTTAAAAGTGCATGCATATTTAGCTTAAATTTGTATAGACTATGTATTGGTAAAATTAGATGATTTTCTATCAATATATAGTTAGATGTTCTAGTGCTTTTCCATGTGTGAGCATATTGTGTGCAAAATGGATTGAAATTATGGATTCATAGTGGTTATTTAGGAATTTATTTGGATGGGGATTATTAAATGTGCAAGATAAACATTATATGATTTTAAATTTGAGAAACTAGCTACTATTTGGTAGGAGGACATGGTTGGTGTATCTGGATAGGATAAGGGAATGAGATAGTCTAAATTGCATGACCTTGTCTCAGGAGAAAAGTCAACAAAGTTAGAAGTATATATCAATTAGGGAATAAGTGTAAGTTATTTGGAATGAGGAATAAGTACATTTTTAGATCATTATTAATTTTAGGAATGGGTCATCCACATAAAAATGAAGGAAATATAGTCAAAAGACTATAGAATGAGGCATGATCTAAGTGCATATAAGGAGTGGTCAAAAGTATACTATTTTAGCTTAAATGTTAATTTATGTGTCTACAGTGTCAAGACACTCAATAGCAAACTATAAACCACTTTAAGACCCATTATGTTGCCTCTTCAAGTGGGTCCTACTATATTATCTACTCCTTTTCTAGTTATATAACAAAATTGGGTATTCAATATGATATTGGGATGCCCTTAGTTATGAAAGCTATAAGTTATACCTTATATAGTACATATATGCATATAGTACATTAATTTCAATCAAATTGTTACAATTTTAGTAATCAAATATGAGTACCTTCTGCAATCTATGGTACTTTCTCACCCCAGTCATCACCACAATTTATTGATACATATATGGAAAAATAAAGTATATTTTTAGTTATTGTACCTAAGAAAAAGCTTTCCATTCAACCAATTAAGAAAGGGACAAATATCCCAAAAGTAACCAATGCAAAATCAAGCTTATAAAAAAAAGGTGTCTAATTCTCAACTAGCACCATCATATGCAACATCTTCCAAATTGGTGATTCATATAGATCAATGTATTACTCAAAATTCACAACATTTTTCACAATATATTACTATTCCTTATCAGATTTCACATTATTCTACATCTCCTAGAGCCACCTCTCCTTCAAAATATTATAAAAGTAGCGATCTATATATTTTTCTTACTGCACATGATATATTTTCTAATTCTGATATATGCAAATCTAACATATTTCATTCACAAAACATAATTCATTTACCACTTACAATAAATTTTTATTATTCTCATATTGATGTGATTATTGGTTAGATTGTTACATTTCCAAATATTCTAAACGTAAAAAATATTCAAATAATTCAAAAAATAAAAAATTTAATTGTATATAACCTCTTGACTATTGCATCAAGTTATTCTCTTTCTTACACATGCAATTAATTTGATCAATTATTATAAACCCATGGATATTATCTAAATTTTTGGCCTCTTAGATCTTCCTTTCTCACTTTTTAAATTTGAATAATTCAAAACAATAATCATTTCTACCATATTATGCCACTTATCTATCTATTTTCACACCTTGCACTAATTAAATGTCATTTTTTGTGAAGGAAAAAATTGACCAATTAGGGACAAGAGTTATTTACATTATTATCCTCAATTAGTTGATCCCGTCCTATGCAACATTTCACCCAAAATTCATAATTTGGGGACACAAAGCCTTTTTTTGACAATTTTTAAATATTTCATTTAGTTAGAGTATGCAAAACAATGCTTATTCATGTTAAATCTCTATTTTTATATCTCTTATTGATTATACATGTTAAATAATTAAAAAAAATGTAAATTTGATGAAACAAGGATGTACAATCAGTCCTATACATATCTTGTCTATTCCTACTGGTTTTTCAGATATAAACATACATACAATGGGGGCATATTGCCTTTACTTAACCTTGATATCATTTATAGTGCATATTTTACATATACACATTATATATTGTTTAGATCCATCTTTTTTATTCTACTTCCAAACCTTTGATTATCATTGGTTTCTATTATATCTAGTTGCAAAATTTAAATAATATAAAAAATTCAAATACGCAAAAAACATTAAAAATATTCTAAAAATTAAAACCAAGATTTGAGAATGACTATAAATTTAACTTACATCTTTGAAATATGTTATTTATCTCATGATTATTAGATAACATATTTTTTATCACATTCATTTCACTAGTATTCATGAGTGTTATGTAGGACATAAAAACTTTACAAGGACCAAGATGTTGGAGTTGCCTCTACCTGGTAGCCTTAATAAACTGGGGGAATGTTAACCACATGTTATATTATCTAGATATGTTATCATTCCATGAATCCAATATTTCATTACCTATATAATTTTTACAAATATCTTGCTAGCATTTATATCTTACATCATGTATATGGATATTCTATTTTCTAGGATATGATCACATTAAATATGCATATTGTAGACTATCTTTCTAGTTTTATGCTCCTTTTTATGCTATTACTTGTACATAATAGACTACATCCTTCTTATCTTTGATATTTATCCCTTGTTCCTTGTGTACATAACTTACTTTCACATCTTTCTGAGATCTTGTTTGGTATGTACAAAAAATAAATATGTCCATTTGATTTTGGTCCTTGGCCCTTTTTTGTGTGTGATAGTTAAACACATCCCTTGCATGTGGACTTTGGAATTATATGAATAATTTATACTTTGAGACATTTGAACATGTCCCTTTTATTCAACCATTGTCCTTATTATATGACATTGTAATTATCGTGTGTGTGTGCACTTTTTAAGATTGTTAAGTTTGACAAGTGCCATGATCAATATCATGTACTCACTAACATAAATAGATAATAATCTATTATTATGAGATTCTCTGACATTTTTATAGGCCTTTCCTCATATGTTACATACATAATTCAAATGATGCAAATCTTACTATGCTAACATACTTTTCACATATGCTACATTATTCAATGATTACATCTTAGTATACATGTTAACTTTTATTTTGAGATGAGTGACTTTTAGGATCAATTTTCTCAACTCAAAAGGGGGGTATTTTAGTGGGTTTTTTATACATGAGATAAGCCTTTTTAAAATAAAAAATTAGTTTTGGTAAAAAATACAATTTCAAATGTTTCTAAATGGTTCAAAATTTAGTCATTGGCATAGATTATGGGGGCATATACCTTGCACATGCACTCACATTTCAAGATCATAATATAAATTCATACATTTTATAGTGCATGATATAACTTCATTTACAAGTTTCAAACAAAAATTAAAAATTGACATCTACATACATTTAAAAATTCTATATTTATCAATGGGGGCATGATAGAAATTCATGCACACTCTGTTATTTTTTAAAATTTTAATACTGATTGCTAGTTTTAGATATGGTAGGAACATGGATGTTCTAAATTATCTTTTGATCATGTATTTATGAACAAAGTTTCAATCGAATCTACAAGTCATATGTAGTGGTTGATTTAGTTAAATGCATAAGGCATAACTTAGAGGTTCAGTAGCCTCTAACATTATTCTATAAATCCATTTTAGATTTCAAATTGTTTCATGTATTGGGGTTACAAAATCCAACTAAGTTAAATTGAGGTTTCCACTTCCCTTAGTGGGTGTTATTTATTTTAGAGTGAAAATTAAATTTGAGGCTTGCTCACCCTCAATTTCTCCATTGGTTTAGCTAAGGAACCAATTTATCTAAGTGCTTCATGGGAAGCACCAATTCTCCAATGCTTTAAGGAAGCATAATATCCAATCAAAGTTACAAAAGTAAAACATTGGTTTCACACATACAAGTGCATTCCTCTCTAGCTTTCTTTTCAAATTTAAGCACTTCCAAGTTCAATTTTTTTCAAATTTTAGTTTTAAAAAGAACAAAGTAATTATTTCATGTGTTTTGATGGGTTAAATAAACTATAGTGCTTTGCACGATTGGAGTACTAGATCAAAGAAAAGTGTGTCTTATACACTAAGGTATGTATTTACTTTGATCTAAGAATTTCATTCCTAAATTACAAAGGGGGAAACTGTAGACACCTAAATCTAGTCATGAATACTTGATTTTGTTAATTTTGGTCCTTTTTCACTTTAATTAACTTGTACATTTAATCAGTACCTATTTTTTAACCTCAATATATTTAAGCTCTTATTTAGAACTCATTTATTTTTAATTTTCTATATGTTGTTTACATAAGTTTTTTGATTGATAAAAACACCCTTAAGCATATGTGTGACCAATTTTGACCCATATTTCACATGTTTGACTTTAGGACAAAACCAACTAATAGGGAAAATAGTGGTAGTAGGAGTTGTCCTTATGGGTTGATCCTATCCTCTACCCTTCTAATGACAAGTTTTTAAAATTTGGTCCTTTTCTTAAAGCTTGGTCCATACTTATAGGGCATAAAGCATGATGTTTCCCCTTTTGTATTTATATATAGGCACATTCAAGTCACTTATTATACCACTTGATAAGTTCAATATAAAGGCATATTTACACTATTGCACATTAATAAAAAGTTCCCTAATCTTACCAATTTTGACTATGAATACTACAAATAGTCCTCAGTCGAGTCAAAATCCTATGTTACTCATCCAGATAAAATCATGATCAAATATTCATGCCATCCTCAGATGCATTCATATGGTTAAGTTAACACAATTGCACCAATCACTCTAAGTGGGAAAACTACTTGCGCTTGATTCCCTCATTGGATTATTGGATACATAGGCAATGATTATTCATCATGTGGGTGATTAGAATTAACTCAAATCAATTAGACTCCACCTTTTTATATTTGTAGGTTTTCAATCATTACATGCCTTATTAAGGTTTTAACCTTGTAGAAGATCTTTGAAGGTTTTCCAAACACTTCTAAATGCTAAATTTGCACATATAAACCTAATTCTAGCTGTCGCAAGTGATTATGACCTAAGTTCCCATTTTTTAGCGAAAGACATGATTGCCTAGTTTGGGATAAAAATGATAATGGAGTATGTCCTGAGTTGGCCATTTTTTTCCTTCTTTAGTTTTAATTCCCACTTAAGGGCACTTGTAGAGTCTGTTCCTAATTTCTTATTTTAGTCATTTGTCGATCAACACAATCATATCTAGGGTAAAACCAACTCAGTTTTCCATTTCATTTCATAGTTAGTCTTCTTTAAATAGATTTCAATTTATCAAATTCAGCCTTTAACTTTTATTTTACTTATCAAAAGTTTGTTTTAAACATTATAATTTATTTCATTTAATTTATAGTAATTAGGGTTAGTTCACATATTAATCCTAATTTTGATAGAATAATACTAAAAAATTCTAAATCTTATTTTGTACAATAAAAATATCACCTTACATGATATAATCACTTATGTGAGATGTATTCACAAATAAAGTGATAATGTAAGTAATCCATCAATATAGTAAATAAACACAATATCTCATTACTGTATTATACCTTACATGTTGGGGTATCTTATGATGTTAACCCTTCTCTCTCTTGATACTGTTGGACATGTTTCAATGCCCACCATTACCTAAATACACACTTGGGGGAATCTTATGAATCCCATCCTCACCCTTCCTTAATTTTGAGGGCATAATACAATGTTTTGATGTTCTAAACATCTCAAATTCACAATAAGCTAATAATCAATAAAATTTCATACATTTAAGAAAAACAAACAAATTTTAAAAAAACCTTCCAAGACAAATGCTTTATTTTTACAAACGTATCGTTTATATATATGTTCTATTTTTTATTACACCTAATTAGACATTTAATTCATATTTTATGTTAACACTATTTTCATGTTTTTCCTAACTCTCTCATATTATTTTTAACTTAATTTATCTTATCAATTTATTTCACCTTCGGGTTACTTCTCACATATTACGTCTCTTAGTTATTACCTCCTAATCTAGTATCATCATGGGATCCCTATACTTATTTTTATTCTCTTTATTCTCTTTCCATGCTTATGTTTTACCATTTTATTTATAAAAACAAAAAATGTGTTGTGATGCTCATAGGTTTAAAAATATAAATTATCAGAATGCTAAACATGTACAATGATCAACAATTCTGATTTTGATAATTGATAATTTTTTTTTTTGGAAAACACTAAGAAGAAAATAACTTAACTCAAACCAATATTTATGTTGACTATTATAAATGCCTAAAATTTAAAATCAGTAAAAGATATGACTTTTCAAGCTCAATATCAATAATAAAATCTAAAACTACTTCTGGATAGGTCTGTTGTAAGTGGATAATAATGCAAACCATTTGTATCTGTTGACCGCAAAGTGATCATTGACTAACAAGACATTATATAAAGAAGTAGAATTATGACAATGATAAATCACCAATAATATCTTAGAATATTATTAAATATAACCTTTGGATGAGGACAAAGTGTAGGGAATTTGATTTTGTTGACCATAGACTTGTCCTAGTTGATTGTGATCAAAAATTAATTGTTGTGCTTGTATCTACTAAGTGGAATGAGATATTATGATTTTGATTATGACATGTAGAATTAGATATTTTTATTATTTTATATTTAAAATCATAAGAGAAATTTAAAATCTTGGAAAACTACAAAAAAGAGAGTGTGATGAGTTGAACTAACCTTAATCACCCCTTTGATTATTGACCAATACTTACATATTCAATACTCCAAGGAGGGAAATCAAGCCCACATAGTTCTCCCACATAGAGTCATTATGAAATTGTGCTTCTTTACCATGTGTATATAGATAAAACCTAGCTTTGATACTTGAAAATGATAGTTGTTGTATTTCTTTGGAGTGTTCTTGACTTGGATTATGATTTCTCCTTGTGAGTGATCTTTATTTTGAACAAAATAGGGTAGTATTTTTTAATGTGAAATAATGTGTAAGATTTAAAAAAAGTGAACACCAAAGTGGGGATAATGAGTCACATTTTATGTGTATTTATAGGTGAACCACATGATAATTTCATTTATCAATGTCATGAAATGTATGGGAAGACCCAAAAGAATAATTTAAATTTTGAAAAATATACATTATTTGGTGCAGGATGCAATTTTCCTTAGGGGATAGGAATATGACAAAAATAATAATTTGGACTTTCTAAAACTAACCATTATTTGGCATGGGCCATAGTTGACCTAGGGGTATATGAGTTCTACACTCCTATTCAGCTAGAGTGGACTTGTCCTAAAAGATCAAGGACGATTGTCTTAAGCTAGAGATATTCTAAGGGAGATTTTAAGTAGTTTAAGATTTTTACATTGAGATTTATGTGTATAAAATATGATAAAAAAAGGGTTGACCCCATATATGGATAAAAAACTTAGAATTATGGTTAATAAGAGTCATGTATTTGTGCAAAAGTCACTTGGTTTAGGATGTGTCAATAATAAGTATTATCAAATACCCATGACTAGATTTATGTGTCTACACCCCCCATTATATTAATAAAATTGCTAGAGTAAAGGATAAATAAATTGAAAATGAGTCTCCCACAACAAGACATGAATTAGTTTATTATCCACTTAAAAATTTGAAAAAGTTAAATTTTGAAAATTTAAAAATTTAAAAGAGAGAAATGAAGTACACTTGTATGTAGGTGAAATTAAATTTTGTTGTAACTAATGATGGAGAGTGATGCCCCATTTTTGAAGCACTTAGAGAATTTAAACCAATAACAAGTTTAGAGTGATAAAGAAATATTTTTTAATAATTAATCAGGCTATTGAGTTTGAAATATGCATATTCCAACTCTCCTAGATGGGGAGTATTACCCAATGTACTAATCCAAAAATGTGGAACTGTAATGGGTTTGCTATAAGTGATGCCAAGGCCATTGAATGTCACTAGACTCAAATATATACTAGTCATAATAAAAGGTGGAACCACACAATAGGTTAGTTATAAGTAATTCCATGGCCATTGAGCATCATTGAAATTTGACATACATTACTTGTAATAGATCAAATCATACCACTGTAGATGAATCTAGATTATATATTTGTATGATCAAAAGAGAATGAATAATATTCATACCCCCTTAATGACCACATTGCTAATAGATTTTGAATTGAAATGAATATTTTACCTTTGAAATTGTAAATTTGATATTTGAAACATGTACATGAATATGTATCACACCTTCCAAAACTATTCCAAAATGATATAAAATATCATACATCTATATGCTCAATTGTAACTATGTTTGTAACTTATAAATTTGATCTTGTAATTATTTTGCATATATACATTCATATGCATTCAAGTGTACATTTGAGTCTTTGAAAAGTGAGTTCATATTCATGTAATACGCCTCCAAAATATACATCAATGTGTCAATGTCTATCTGTGTTTGGATTTGAATTTTTGATTTTGCATTACTTTGAATCTTTGAAACCCTATAATCCATTATCATTGAAATATATAATCTATCCCAAATATGATTTTTGTTTGTTTATGGAGGCTTATATTTTTAAGATAAGCCCACTATGATGCCCCACTTTTGAGATGAGGGATGTAGCTTGCTAGTCACTCATCTCAAAATAGTTGTTAACTATATCATGTGTTAAATATAGAATCATGTAGTAATTATGCCATCATGTGGAGAGCTTGTCATCTTTGAAATGTAATTGTAATTGAAGCATGTATGTAACATATTAAATGTGAGGCATATAAGTGTCATGTTTAGACATATTTAATAATGAAACATGCAATAAATTAACCATATCTAAAGTAGAATACATAATAAAAATGCATGATATGTATCATGCACCAATAATCAAGATAAATAATCATAAAAAACACAACACACAATGTCACACAACAAGGCAAAGGGACACATACAATATACATGAATATGCTACAATAAACAAGGACAATGACAAGACATAAAATAATTTAATAATGTTTCAAACAAGGAACATGTTCAAATGTCACACAAAAGATAAGGTTGATGGCCACAAGCATTGGACATGTTCAATGTCTCACATACCAAGCATAAATATCATAGATATGTTCAATAAATTTGCTATCAAGTAAGAAAGTGAACAACATCAAATGAGCATATAACAGATGAAAACTAGTCTATTCCATCCATATGTATCAATGACATATTATAATAAAGTATTATATCTATGTAGCATAATTTAAAATATAAATAAATAATAAGATAATTGTAAGATCTATAGCTTGACATGGTAATATATGTATCTCGTCATGGTATAAAGTTCATAGAAACTTATTGTTAGCCAAAATTGGCTACCATAGGTGAGTATAATTCAAAACTTAGTCCTTGAACTTTTAAATTTCTTGATAGCCTTTAATAACCCCTGGTTTTGATGTCATGCTTTGCCACTAGGTGAAGTTTTGTTCATAAGTTCTTAGGTTATGTCAAGGTGTTATATGTCTAGTCCATGTCCAAGGGTCATGATCCTTAGTTTCATAGTTATCTCCATAGTCTTAGTCCTCCTCTAAAACACTTATCAATATTTAAGGTAATTTTGACAATGCTAAGGTTCTTTTTGCAAGTCTAAGTTGTGCTTGGTCTAGATTGTGACATGATAACTCATCAAGATGGTATGATGACCATAGTGAGAAGGTGAATTAACAGACAAGGCCATGATAAAATAATCATTTTAATCACATGTTTTGGAGAGGTTAAGGTAAATTAAAAAATATTAAGGTAATTTGATAAAATGGTTAAGGTTCATGTGTTACAATATTAAAGTGATTTCACTAAACTGAATTAAGAACAAGGAGATGAACCATGAAAAGATAACTAAGTTAAGGCCATGTGGCATTAATGAGAGATGATTTCATATTATTTTGGGTTTGTACAAGCTTTAAAATGTGGAGAATGTGCATTTATAATGTATATCAACCTTTAAACACTATTTGAAACCCTCAAATATAGCATGATTCACCTATCATGGAAAGATTAAGTTAAAAAATTAGTCTTTGTACATTATTTTATCTTTATTAAGGATTGGAAATTCTCCATTTGGTATTTAGAGCAAGCTAAAATAGAAGATCATAGTCAAGAAGACATTTGGATGAGTTTTGGGAAATTTTTATGGTGAAGTTGAGCATCTCCAGCTAAGAGGATCATGGAATTAGGTGGTAAAGATCATTAAAATAATCATATAACCACATATAGGTCATATCCATGCTTTATAAAGAGTAACAGGTCCATAAATGCAAAAATTGCCTTAAGTTCTTCCTAAGGTCCTTGACAAACCAAAAAGGGTTAGTTTCTTGACATTGGTTCATGAAGGAAAAAATGAGTTGGATAAAATGATATTAGGGAAAGATATGGGCCCATATTACCTTAAAATTAAACTAATTGATTTAGGATTTTATGGGTTTAACTTTATGAACCATCATTAACAAAATAAGTTCTCTAAAACCCCTTTATAACCCTACTAGCTCAGTTTCAAGCAATTTCTTGGCATTTTTGAACTCATTGATTAGAATGAAATATTTTTTGAGGTATTTTATGATTCCATTGGTCTTTAAAAATCATATACAACACTAATTTGACATGTGTGGGCACTTAATGGCATGAAAGTGTTCTATTTGTTGATTCTTGAAGATGGTAGGTGAGGATTTTTCTTATCTTAAGTAGTCTTTTAAAAAACTCCAAAAACCTATAATTACTCCTATAAATATATTAAATAGGTATAAATAAATAATCAATGGAAAATAGAAAATAATGAGAAGCTTTAGTCTTAGTGTTTTTCAACAAGCCTGCTTACAATATTGCCTTCAAATGCACTATGTGATGAATATAGTTTGAGGGTAGTTTGTAGTGTAAAAAATATTAAAAAGGAAAATTCATGGCATTAATATAAAATTAGGGTCTTTATATAAGGACCATTTCTTATTATTTTTCACAAACAAACCACCTATAGTCAGAATGCAACAAGGTAGTGTAATCTAGATGGACTATGTCAAGAATATGAGCAAACCTATGAAGAATAAACACTCACTTTTAATTCAATTAATGTGTATATGATTTTAATAAGTGAAGAGGATAATTTATAAGATGATTTAGGTTTAAATATCCTTTAAAATTTGTAAATCCATCTCAATAATGGCTTGGGAATAGTGTTGAGCTAGAAAATGCAGACCTACACGTTTGCATCCAAGAGATGATTTGAGTGATTGATTTTGTGAGTACAGGTTGGGACCTAGAACATATAATTATAATGGAGATATAAAGGATATAAAAACATATATTTTAATTTAATTTAATAAAAATATTCTACCAATAAATTCATTATCAAAGCTTGATAGTTGTTAGGCCTAAACATAAACCTATAGGTCTACCTGCAAAAGACATGGAAAGCATGCATTTTGTCATTGGTATAGAATTATGAAAATTTTATGAGTCAATAATTACCATATATAAGGTTTTTATTGTGATTTTAACCCTAGGAGGATTGATAAAACATCAAAAAATAGTGGATAGGGTCAAAATAAGAGGAAAAGCCTAAAACCCTAAGCTTGAATTAATCAAGTTCTAAAGCTAAATGGGAAGTAATACCCATAATAAATCCACTTAAAAAAATATTAAAGAATTTAAATACATAAAATAAAAATCAACCACAATCAATAATACTACAAAGGGTTCTAACATGCTTTGAAAGGCTGTACACAATCTAAGAACACCTATAACCAAGTGAGTTTTGCATAGGTGTGATCAAGAGGCATATTGTTGGTACAAGAATGAAAAACATAAGGAAAATTGAGGTGTGTAAGATCCATGAAAGTCATATTATTATGTTTATAATGTTTTTAGTTTTATTAAAAACCATAAGGAAACCTACAACATGTTTGATAGTCTTAGAATGCATGCAAAATTGTGAAAATTGACATGTTTGAGAGATTTGAAGAGTGTTCAAGGAAAAAATATATTTTAGGAGTTAAGGTAAGTTGAGGAAGACCTAAAAAAAGTATTGGTTTCATTTTAAGTTCCATAAAACCCAAAATTCCCCTTTTTATTTTCTCTTGGCCTACTTAGGCCTGTGCTAAGACTAACCTAGGGCTAGAAAACTTGTTTTTTTCTTAACTCAAGTTCTAACCCTTAAAATTGCATGAAAATTTTATATATGACATAATTTAATGTAACCTACATTATATTTATGGATTTGGAGCATTAATGTATGGTATTTTATAGTCTCTAGTATTGTAGGCTTATTTTAGGCCTAATTAAGCATAATTGGGAAAGATGGGTGTTGAGTAAGTGGGTTTGACTTGGGAGTTAAATCATGAAATTTGGGTGGATTTATATTGGGATAAAGGGTAATCAAATATGATTTAAATTTTGATATAAGTTTTGTGAATATTTCAAACCTTAGAACTTTGTGTTAAAATAGGGTTACACGGAATAAGCCTCCCTAGGGAGCAAACGTGAGAGTTATGAAGGAGATTGCAGAACATAGGTGGAAAGATGATTGGTTATAGGTCTTAAAAAAGTTTCCAAGGTAGTTATATTCCAATAAAATGACTTGTAGTTTCCTAATCACTCCTAAGGGGCAATTTCAATATCTCAAGGGTGAGTCATCAAGTGAGACAAAACTCCTATGCCACCTTGATCAAGTCATCATAAAATGAGGAACACACATGTTGAAGAGAGAATTCATAACTATCCTTTGGTAGGTTTTATTGTTTTTAACTTGTTCCATGAATTATTTACATCCATCATTGGCTCTTGACACCTCTATTATCTCTCTCTCTCTCTCTCTCTCTCTCTCTCTCTCTCTCTCTCTCTCTCTCTCTCTCTCTCTCTCTCTCTCTCTCTCTCTCTCTCTCTCTCTCTCTCTTCTTATTCTTCTTCTTATTCTTTTCTTATATGTATGCCAAATTTTGGCATTGTAATGGATTATTCAACTATGATATGGCATATCCCTTCTCTTTTGTATGATTATTTGATCAATGAATTACTATTTTTACCTCCTTATATATTTTTATGTAGTGTGAAACCTTGAATGGTTGATCTAGGTAAGTGTAGACTTAACTCACCTTTCTTTGTTGTCTTATTATTCTTACCTTCTTGTAGGTTGTTTCTATATTGCAGGTTGTGAAGAGTGTCATTAGGAGTTTAATGTGGGTTATAAGTGGCTAACATCTTACCTTCTAATCTCATATTGCATTAAATTTTTTCAAACCATTGATATGATAGATTCTTCTTAGGAGAAGTGTATGCTTATTATAGTCTTAGAGGACTTAGTGCACATGAAAATTAGTGGTAGTGGTCATAAGATTTGGTGTATCACCTCCATTTTAGTTCATAGTTTCTTTCTCCTCTTTTCCTTGAAATATAGTATATTATTGATTGGTATTAAGTGATACATCAAGGAAGCTAACCCTTATTTATAGGTTTAATCCACTCATTAGGTCACCCAAAACCTAGGATTGTTCCCATATGTAGCTTAGATTCAGAGGACTTGAAACACCATCTCAAAGGGTACAAATATATGATATAGTAGTTTTGGCACACCCAGTGGGACAAGTGATTTCATCCATTGGATAGTTATAGGTGATGTTATTCAATAGACCAACCCTTTAAGGCATGAAAAAAAGCACTAATGGTGAATTTGAGTTCATTCAGTTGGTTTTAGCAGTATAGGTATCGTTTCAAGAAAGTAATATTTCTATTTTTACTTTCTCATGAAGTTTCATGGCTGATTTTGGAGTGGATTTAAATTTTACTCAAGTTGGTGAGCCATATAAAGCCTATGTTGATCCTTATTAGTAGTATGTTGATCCATACGATCTTTTTTTTGAGTCATATCAGTCCTATAATGACCCTACTTATCCTCCATATGACTCTAGCTATCAATATGAATAACCTTGATATCAAGAGTACTATCCTTCCTCCATTCCTCAATAACCTTATCAAACTTCATATTAGTCTTATCAATCTTTCCATCAACAAGAGTTAAGTTATAAGGAGGAACATATAGCTAGGCAAGTTCAAGATAAGAAAGAGCAAGACTCTCAACTGCTCATGAAAATGTTAAAGAATAAAATAGTAATGAGAAATATGGATATAAGAGTAGATCTTGGCCAATTTTTCCCTATTAATCTCATTAAAAATCTAAGGGACTCATTAAAATTTTCAAGGAGTGAGTGGGTAACTTTTGAGGAAGGAAACCAACATGTCTTAACCAATGAAAGGATGTGAATAAGAGGTATACGTCAATGTATGGAAGATAGGTTAGTAAGATGGGAGAATCAAGAAGTCCAATCCTATCAAACTCAATTACCCTATCCAACCCCAAGTTATTCTTATTTTGTTATAAACATCTTCCAAGCTACAATATATCATCAAAAATTTCAAGCTAAGCAAAAGCCTACGTATATGCAATCTCTTTCTCAAGAACCTCCTCCCATGCCTATCCAAAATCAAAAGAAGGAAGAGGTGTTATAGGTCAAGAAAAGATAGTTTTAAAGATTATAAATCCCTCCATACATCCATAAAGTTAAAACACATCATCAAGAGGAATATCCTAAGTTCAAAATTTTAAGTTGGAAGCAAATGGTAGAGTCACAGGTGAAGAAAGATGAAAAATGCCTAGATTTGGAAATTGAAGTTAAAAAAGAAATTTTACCTATACCATCCCCATCCATCTCTCCTCAAAAAACCTAAAAATTCATATCATAGAAGCCTATCCAATAAGGAATCCAAAATAAGAAGGAATTCCTTATTGATAAGGTTAAAGACTCAAGCACATCAAAAGTTGTGGGATTGATTGACGAATAAAAGAAAAATAATGAGGAAGATGTTAATTTTTTTTTATTTTCCCCCCTTCCAATGTCCTCTTGATAATCTTATTGATATAAAAATATAAATATTCAAGAGTGCCTACCAAATTCCCAAGCCAACTCATGAACCTATTTCTCCCACTCTATCAAATGAACAAATTTGTTCTCTTACCACTCCCTTTTGGAATAAATCTAGTTGTATGGAGAATAGATGGGGATACAAGTGAAGAGATTAATGATCCAATTAAACATGATGAATAAATCATAATAGGCAGTCCCTTTGGTGAAGAAGAAAGCAAATAAGCCTTTAGAGATGAAAGGAAAAGTGATCTTGATGATGTGGCAATAGACTTTGAAGGAAAGAACACTCCTAAATGTGAATAAATATCAAATGAGATAGTTAAATAAGTTACTCAATTAGTTAGTCATCTCAACTAGATCATGGATGATCAAGAACAATAGTTATTAGAGCCTCTTAATGAATTGGAATAACTAGCTGTAATAGAGGTGAATTTGGACATCTTTCAAGATGTCTCAAGTTGTAAAAAAGAGGAGAAACTAGTTAAATTAGCAATATAATAAACACATGGAAGCATTTATCTAGAGAGTCTTAATGAAAAGGTTACAATTGATATTTAAGTGAAATATCTCTCAAGTGCACAAGGTGAGATCTTGAGTAAACTTGACATGGCTTCCAAGGAGAAAGACATAAATCTTGAGAGCAGAATTATAGATACACCATGATCACATGAAGGAGTTTAAAGCTCTTGAAAATATTATGGATCCAAAGAGAAGGGTAATGATGTGTTTAAATTTGGATCCCCTCAAGATTCTAGTCAATAAGAAGTTGAAAATATGTGGTAACAACCCAATGATTTGGTTAAAGAGATGGAGGTTCCTAGTAAACAAATATCTCATGAAGATCATTTCAAACATGTGAAGGTGGTTTCATTCCAAGTGAATCATGATAAGGATGTAACTAAGGATTTAGTTTGAAAAAACATGCCAATATAATATTTGAAACAGACATGGCAGTAGTCCTATAAAGCCATTGGGAGAGTTGAGATCCTAGAAAAGCCCACTAACTTTGAAGAGTAAAGTCATGTTGCAACAATGGTTGATAACCTTCCAAGTAACCATCATGAAGATCAAGGTCACATCATAGTAGTTATAAAGGTGGTAGAGATAGATCCTCAAGGTGGTAGTGATATGCAAGATGCCTTCTCAAGTTGACATGAAGAGGCTCAAGATGACATGTGGTAGCAGTATTTAGATATTTGCAATGAATTTGAGGCCCTTAAAGGGTCTATATATTCTATTGGGATATTAAATATGTTTTTGAATCTGATATCCTCCTTTAATAGTAATGTGAGAACCTCCAAGAGGTCATTTAAGACCAAGCACACCATTTCATGGAGCCACTAGAAGCTAAAGCTAATGCTACCCTTATGAGTCAAGTTGTGATCAATTTTGAGGTGAGTTAAAACATCAATGAGCAACATGAGGTGAGTCTTGGCCCACAAGATGATTATGTTTTCATAAGAGGCATGTTTACCACTGATGACTCACTTGAGAGTATGCCAAAGGAGCTAGAAATCAAGAGGTCTAACCCATCAAACATCATGATTAAAAGGTAACTTACTCTACATCATTTTATATCTCATGGAGGAGGTGTTTGCAAAAATTTTAATTTTGATATAGGAGGAAGATGCCTTAAGGTTAGTTGTATTTATTAGTTTTTGTGTCTTACTTTGGTGTGTGTCCCTTGATTTGGTATGTTTTTCTTATTTTGTTGTGTATTTTTGAGTTATATCAGTTATATTTGCTTTTTCATTTTTTTAAAAATCATGTTTAAGGTCTAATCAGGTCTAAAGTTGAGTGATAAGTGAATCCATAGCTCAATGGATGGATGGGGGAACTGGTCTAAGGTGCATAGTAAGCATGAAATCCCAAGAGGTCACCAAATATGTTAGCCAAAATTGTCTACCATAGGTGAGTCTAATTCAGAACTTGGTCTTTGACCTTTTAACTTTGTTGATAGCCTCTAATAACCCTTGGTTTTGATGTCATGATTTATCATTAGGTGATATATTATTAATAAGTCTTTAGGCTATGTTAAGGTGTTATATGCTTAGTCCATGTCAAAGGGTCATGATCCTAACTTTCATAGTTATCTCCATAGTCTTAGTCCTATGAAACACTTAACATTGTTTAAGGTAATTTTGACAATGTTAAGGTTCTTTTTACAAGTCTAAGTTGTTCTTGGTCCATATTGTGACATGGGTGAAATGATAACTCATAAAGATGGTATGATGACTATAGTGAGTAGGTGCATGAAGAGGCAAGGCCATGAGAAAATAAGCATTGAAATCACATGTTTTGGAGAGGTTAAGACACATTTAGAAATATTAAGGTAATTTGATAAAATGGTTAAGGTTCATGTGTTGAAATGTTAAACTCATTGATCATAATGAAATATTTTTTTAGGTCTTTCAGGATCTCATTAGTCTTTCAAAATCATTTCCAACATTCATTTGGAATGTGTGGGCACTTAATAGAAAGAAAGGGTTATGTTTTTTGATTTTTAAATATGAAAGGTAGGGTTTTGGTGATTTTGCATGTTTATTATCTTAACTAGTCTTTAAATAGCCTCTACCAACCTCTCATTCCTCATATCACTCTCTTAAAAATGTATAAATAAAATATCAATGGCAAATAACAAATTATGATAAGTTTTAGTCTTATTGTTCTTCAATAGGCCTACCTACAATACTTTTTTCAAATTCACTTTGTGTGATGAATATAAGGTTTGAGGGTAGTTTGAAGTGTAAGAAATATTGGAAAGGAAAATTAATTGAATTTAATCTCCAATTATGGTATTTATATAAGGACCATTTCTTCTTCTTTTTCATAAACAAACCATTTATAGGTAGAATACATCAAGGTAGTATAATCTAGATGGACCATGTCAAGAATATGAGCAAACCCATGAAGAAGAAACACTAAATTTTAATTAATTAGATGTGTATAGGATTTTAATAATTAAATATTATAATTGAGAATATGATACAAGTTTAAGTCTCCTTGAAAATTTGGAAATCCATCTCAAGAATGGCTTGGGAATGGTATTGAGCTAGAAAATGCAGACCTACAGGTTTGCATCCAAGAGATAGTCTTAGTGATTGATTTTGAAAGTCTAGTTTGGGACCTAAAACCTATAATTAATAATTGTTATATAAAGGATATACCAATAAATATTTTAATTTAATGGAATAATAAGATCCCACCAATAAATTCATCCACAAATCTTGACAATTGTTAGGCCTAAACACAAACCTAAAGGTTTGCCTGCAAAGGACATGGAAAGTATCCATTTTTTCATTGATATAGAAGTATGAGACTTGTATGAGGAAATAATTACCATATATAAGGTTATTAGGGTGATTTTAACCCTATGAATATTGATAAAATATTGAACAATAGTGCCTAGGGTCAAAACAATAAGAAAAGCCTAAAACCCTAGACCTGAGTTAATCAAGTTTTAAAGCTAAATAGGAAGTAAAAACCATAATAAATACACTTAAAGACTTGAATAAGGATTATAAAGACGTAAATAAACCTTAAAATCCTTCAAAAATATTACAAATGGTTCTAACATGCTATGACAGGGTGGATACAGTCTAAGAACACCTACATCCAAGTGAGTTTTACAAAAGTGTGATTAAGAGGTGCCTTGTTGGTACAATAATGAAATAAATAAGGTTAGGTAACATGTGTAAGAGACATGAGATAATTTTAGGATGTTTATAATTTTTTTAAGTTGATCAAAAATAACAATTAAGCCTACAGCCTGCATGGCAGTCCTAGAATGCATGCAAAATTATGAAAATTGACAAGTTTGAGAGATTTGAAGAGTGTTCAAGGGAAACAAACTATTGGAAGAGTTGAGGGAAGTTAGGGTAGAAATAAAATAGGTATTGGTTTGATTTTAAGTTCCCTAAAACTCAAATTTTCCCTTTTTCTTTGATCTCAGCCTACTTAGGCCTGTGCTAAGACTGACCTAGGGCTAGAAATCTTGTTTTTTGCATAACTCAAGTTATAACACTTAGAACTACATAAAAAATTGAATTATGACCTAATTTAATGTAATATAAATTATTTTGGTATTTTTTGAGTATTAATATATAGTCTTGTATGGTCTCTAGTACTGTAGGCTTGTTTTAGGCCTAATTAGGCCTAATTGGGAAAGATGGGTGTTGATTAAGTGGGTCTACCTTGGGATTTGAATCATAAAATTTTGGGTGAATTTGGAATAGGATAAAGGGTACATAAATATTATTTAATTTTTCCTATATTTTGATTTAATATTTAAAACCTTGGAGCTTTGTATCAAAATAAGGTTATAAGGAATATGCCTCCCTAGAGAGCAATATGAGATTCATGAAGGAGATTACAAAATAGAGGTGGAAAGATGATTGTTTATATGTATTAAAAAAGTTTAAAAGGTAGTTAGACTCAAATAACACGACTTTTCATTTAGTAATCACTTTTATGGGGCAGTTTCAAGAACTCAAAGGTGAGTCATTAAGCAAGATAAAACTCCTATGCCACATTGATCAAGTCATCATCAAATGAGGAACACGCATGTTGAAGAGAGACTTCATAACTATCATTTGGTATGTTTTATTTTTTGTAACTTGTTCCAAGGATGCTTTACAACCATCATTGACTCTTGACACCTCTCTTCTTCTTTTTCCTATATGTATGCCTAATTTTGGCATTATAATGGATCCTTCCACTAGGAGTATGGCATATACCTAATCTTTTGTATACCTATTTATCAATAAATTAATATTTTTACCTCCTTGTATAGATATATGTAGTGTTAACCTTTGAATGGTTGATCTAGGCAAGTGTGACTTAGCTCACCTTATTTTTTAATCCTATTCTTCTTTCCTTTTTATTGTTTATTTCTCTATTGTAGATTGTGAAGAGTGTCATCAAGGGTTCCATATGGGTTAGAGGTGGAAAACATATTCCATTATAATCTCATATTACCTTAAATATTCAAAAACCATTAACATGATAGATTATTCTTAGGAGAAGTGTATGCTTATTTCAATCTTATAGGTTTTAGTGCACATGCAAATTAGTGGTAGTGGTCATAAGATTTGGTGTATCACCTCTCTTTTAGTTCATAGTTTATTTCTCCCATTTTCATTGCAAGCTAGTAGATTAGTGATTGGTCTTAAGTGATACATCAAGGATCTATCCCTTATCTAGATATTTAATCCACTCATTAGGTCACCCACAAGCTAAGATTATTCTCATGTGTAGCTTAGATTGAGAGGACTTGAAACACCCTCTCAAAGGGTGAAAATATATGTTATAACACTTATAACATGTTATAATTTAACATGTACAATTATATTCCCCAACATAAGTATGGTCATTGGGTATAAGGGAATCCAACATCTAAGAATCCATGTATAATGGATGTCCTACATCACTATCATATACCTCATGAAATACATGTGTGTATATAAAAAGAAAATTATATCTAATAAACTATGTGATAAATATATATAAAGGAGTAACTAGAATTTCATGTCATGCTCATGTCTTGATTTTTGATTTTTTGAAAATATATTATATGTTTTTATATTTTAATAATATTTGATTTTTCTGGATATTTGAAATATTTGATTTTTTTGTATTTTTGAAAGAAACTAGCATATGATCCCATCAAAGGGAGGAACATGGTACATGTTTATATCCTAGATGTTTAAGATAATTTATTTGGATAAAAAGTGCTATATGTAGGTGTATCTAAATATAAAAAGGCATCATGTGCTATAATGAAACCATCTTGATCACTGATCATAGAATATTTTACCACATATAACTCAAGAAGGTTTAATACTTAATGGAGTAAGTTGTATAATATGGGAAGGTCTCACTACCTATGTTCACTATGAAACTTGATGAATTGTCTAGGGTATGCCCTTAGGATGCACTATAGAATATTTATATTTATTTAAACCTTGATTAACTCTTTGATATGAAGTTTGCTACTTAGGAAGGTTTACTAATTTTATTTAAATTGACTATGTAGAAAGATTATGTATAGGTGTGACAACTAATTCTTCACTATGCTCTTGAGTGTGTACAGTGATTTTATTTGTACTATACTCTTGAATAGGTCATATAACCAACTTTGGTGGAAGTGGGGGAAAAGGAACCATTACTGCTAATTATAGAGGATAATTGCTTTGAATTCCTTAAACTTTGACCACTTGATTATAATGCATGTAATTGAGAGATATATGTAATGTATATGGTATTGTGCAAAGATTTTATCTCCAAGGGCATCCTAATGACATGTTAAATACCCTTGTGCTTGGTAAGAGTAGAAATGGAGTTTATACTATTGCTGAACCAACTTTTAGAGGTAGCACTATATGCTTAAGAGTGTTATGTTTATGTTTATTGAATGCTTTGAATACTCTTGATGTAGTTTGTAGATATTGCTTTATGTATCCAAGATTAGGAAGGAGTATCATTGTACATACATTTTCACTTGACCCATTGTAAATCATGACATAGTGTATAGTTTGCTTGTTTATGTAAGCTTAGATAATATTACATTTCTATCTAAATCATCATCATTTATTTTAATGTCATCAAATATGATCATTGGATGTGGTACAAATGTACTTGTAAATGTACCAATAATTCTATATATT
Source organism: Torreya grandis (assembly GCA_037957365.1). NCBI lineage: Eukaryota > Viridiplantae > Streptophyta > Pinopsida > Cupressales > Taxaceae > Torreya > Torreya grandis. The sequence continues at coordinate 1,325,131 of JARHVA010004906.1, forward strand.
GGATGCCCGTATGTCTTAGGAGGAGGATGCACATTATGTGCATGATATACCTCTCAATTATTTGTATTTTCTATTGAAACATGGTTTGGAAATGGATTTTTGAATATTTTTTAGTTTTGAATTTTCATTCTATTATGGTCTAAGTTCCTCTGTGGGTGTGCTAGGCTCAATAGTATTATCATCAATAAGGTCTTGTATCTTATGCCTTAGCTTGAAAAATTTGTTTAGAGATTGTCAAATATATATGTGGTAGATGTAATATGCATTGATGTCAAAGACCTTAGGTTAAGGCTTGGTCAAATCATGGTCAAATTGTGGAGGTATAAATATGAGATTACAATCATGTAATTTTTTTAATGAGACATGAAGAGGTTGATGTAACCTTGTAAAGTTTTTCCTTGGTATAGGTGTCAATTGAATTTTATTTAATGGTTGTGATATAGTATTAAATATTACATTTGATTCATTCTTACTTTCATTATATTTGATCTTGTAGTTTGGATTGATTTGAAACTTGATATTTTAAGTAGATGGTTGACTTCTCTTTCTTTGATTGTATGACATAACTCATTGAAAGATTTGAATTTATCAAACATGATTAATTCATGGAGTGGTGCTAGAAATATCTTTCATAAGTAAAAATCACCAAAATATGTGATCATATCATTCACACATCCCTATCCTTATTGAATATAAAACTCCATAGTTGGCCTCATAGTAGAGCCCAAGATCCACTTGAGTATGATAGGCCAATAGACTGGGATAATAGGATTTACATGTATCATTAGTGTCACATAATTAACTAATTCTTATAGTTGACTAATGGCTTTATTGGGGTCTTGAGAAATGGTGAACACATCATGAAAAGGTAGGCCCTTTTTATTTTTCATATGTATAGCCTTCATAGGATGACCTTTATACTTCACTAGTTAGCCTCAACTCTATTCTTGTTGGGTTGGGTTCTTTAGGTTCATTGATGTTGAAAAATCTAAGTTTTACCAAACTAATAAAAGTGTCATATTTCTAGTAAATAATTTTTTTTCACCTTGGTGGTGCTCTATTTTCCCTCCCTTCATTATATCCCATTAATAGACATTTTTTTGAATCTCTCTAATTTTATGTAACTCCTATTCTTCATCTCTTTTAGGAATGTTATCATTATGACATTACTAGCATTCAAAGTCTCCCCTTAAAAAAATCCATTCTTGAATAAAAGTTGCATCTTTGAGTTATTTTGAGATACTCTCTTGGTCATTGCCTTATTTTTATAGGATTCCTATTATTTATGTTTTGGAACTTGAGCTTTTACTCTCCATTTTTTGGTCATCTGAACCTAATTTAACATTTATATTATGGCTATCTATTTATCCTATTTTTAGATCAGTGTGAATTAAAATAGGCTAAACTTGTAAGATTAACTTGAAATGTAGTATATGGAAATCAAACACAAATATGAGTGTAATTGATTGAGACTAATTTGACAATATAATAAATTATTTATGGAAATTACCAAGGAGATATAGATACTTAAGTTTATTATTTGATTGATTGATTATTATGTGTTTTGACAAAGAAAATAAAATGGAAATAGGCTTGTGATCTGTCTAGATCTAAAATTAGATGTTTATGTACGTAGGGTTGGTAACATCATAACTAGGTAGGAACATTGATGATAGTGAGTGGGGTTGATGTTTATGTCTTGTGCATGTTTATCTCTTTGTGACCATATAATGTTATGTGCCTATCTGATATGTCTTTGTTTGTGTAATCTATGACCCTAAACTACACATGTAACTCCTAAAATTAGTTTCCTTCTCTTTAAAACCATTTTCCCACTTGTGAAGGATGAAACCCTATAAAAAGTGATTAAGTGTAATTGTTTTGATATGATCCCAATCACCCTTGATGATTTACCATTTCCTATATATCTAATACTTTAAAGAGGAAATCCAAACTACACATAGTTCATCCCTTTAGTGTGAATGTGCAATTGTGATCTTTCACTATATGAATGCACCTATAAATTTGGATTTGATATTGAAATTGTTGACACTTGACCTAGCCTGATGTGTTTCAAACTTAGTTGATGATTTCTCCTAGTGCTTGATTTGAAATTTGGGAATAATAGGGCAAATTTACTCAATGTGAAGTAGTGTATACATGTTTGATAGATAATTTCCAAGTGAGTATCACATATGGGTTTGATTTATAGTTATATGAGTCCTATGTATAATTTAACATGTCATCAACACACTAGGTGAATGGGATGACTTATATGAAAGTTTTAATTTTGGAGAATAGTCTTTGTATGCAATGAGAAATGCAACATATCTACAAATCAATCATAGCTCAAAGAAGATAGATCCTACTTACACTTTCAATTAGAGGTACATTATATAATCAGGGTCATGACCAATATGGATCTGCTAGACCTAGCCAAGGGATCTCTTACCACAATAATATCACTAGGGAGAGTTCCAAAGCCTCCATTCAAGCAAAACTATGTAATAAACTTAACTAGGTCTTATGTTTTCATATTCACTAAACTAATAACAAGTAACATAAAATCTAATCTAGTGCTCACCAAAGCTTGTGGCACAAAGTGGGGGGGGGGGTAATAAACACTAAAAGTAAACATGCATATAAGACATATACTCATGTCAATGTATATGAAATCCTAATGCATGTAAGAGAAGTGCAAATGCATATCTATCTACTCTTACAAAGGAGGAACAAAATTAGGAATACTTACCTTTGAAGATGAACCCACCGAGCCTCAATATATCCTTTGGACAATGTGATTTGTAAGAGGTTGTTGTGGTCTATAAATATGACAAGGATAAATTAGCTCTAGGCTACACAACCTATCAATACATCCAAAATACTTCTCCACAAGACAAGATTCATATCTCTAAAGAAAGTATGAAACCCTAAGCATGCTCTTTAAGTAGAATGGTGTATAAGCAGATGTACAATATATCTTACTTTTTCTTCTCTTCCTAATAAATGATGTAAATGAATGTGTTTATATAGGCAAATCTAACCCTAAACCTTTCCAAAAATTTAGGCCTATAAGGTTGAATTAATCGACCTAGTATTGAAATTTAGTAAAAACTAACTAGGTTATGAACTATGCCAGTCATGGCAAACCTACTTCTTAGTAAGCTTTTGTAAATAATAATACAAGGTCGATGTGGTCAACATAGTTATGCAAACAAAAAAAAAGGGGTTTAGGTTAGGGAAAGGGCTAATGAAGATGGTAAATGACTAGAGGTAGGTGAAAAATAGGAGGCAAAGCTTAGGGGAATGGTTTTAAGAGATAAGTGTGTAGATAGGAAGGGGAAAAAAGGGTTAACAATCCTGAAAAACACCAATGGTCTGCCCACCCCTTTCCTAGTGCACCCCTTATGGTCGACACTCAAAGATATAAAGACTTGATAGATTCATGCAAGATAAAAAGTGTTAGTAAGTGGTAAAGTTTGAAAATATTATGTGTATACATATGCCCCACTCAAAACTCATCATGTGTCACATGAGTGTAATAGGGGATGGTGCTTCGAAAAAGAACATAGAAACACATGAATTCAAGATGACATAGAAAAAGTAATGGTAAAATGAAATGAGAGTAACTAAAAATACCATATACATACCTTAACTTAACTTTTCACTAAATGATTATATGCAAACTTCCTAGTGTTGATCATGGAGGGTGAAATACCTGCATTTGAGAGACCCTAGGAATACAAAACTATTAATATAAGTAATGCATGCATACGTAGGATGGTTAAAGTATCAATAAATTACTTAATAAAATTGGAAAATTAGGATTGTTAAGGCATGCATGCAACCAAAATATTGATGACAAGTGAATGATGAAATGATGGAAAATGAATGTAGAACACACTAAATCATGTTGGAAAACATGTAAAACATAAATGGCAACAAGGAATGTAAGACATAATAAATCATTTTGGGAATCATGTAAAACATAAATGGAAAAAAGAAATGTAGAACATACTAAATCATGTTGAGAATCATGTAAAACATAAATGACAAAAAACAATGTAGATCATACTAAATCACATTAGGAAGCATGTAAAACATAAATGCCAAATGAAATATCAATGCAAGAAAAATATCACAAAGATATGTAAGCAAGTGAAAACTAACCCCATATAGGATAGGCATCTTGAATAAAACATAAAGAAAAACATGAATGATTGAAACTGAAATTTAAATCAAAATGTAATATAAGTGTGTCAAATGAAGATGAAGAAAACATAAATAACTGAAATGCAAATGTTAGTCAAGATGTAAGATAAATATAAAGAAGTCATACATAAACAGAAACATGTAAGAATGCCAAATGTCATATGTAAGATAAGTGAAGTCCATAAAAATAAAATAAGAACATGATAAATAGATGAAAATCAAAAGCTCTAAAGGATGAAAACTCAAACTTAGTGTTTGTTCTAAGATATAATGTAAGAAAACATAACCACATAATGACATGACAAGTATGACAATGAGATGGCATGATAAATAAATGGTGTAAGGATTTTTGTGAGGAAGGCTTGGTTCTATCTAAGGTCTTATAATGTAACTCACAAACTATAAACCAAGAGGCATAATAATGTAGATGTGATCAAGGATGTGATCATCTACAATTAATATACAACAAGGGGAATATAAGGAAAATATGATGTAAATAAGGAATTTGAGGCACCCCATGGCTGATGTGAATATCCTTAGCAAGAATGAGACACACTAGGCAAGTGAGAAAGGTTAATAACTATCAACACCAAAGACTTTTGACTAATGAACACAAAGCTTGGGTGAATAAGAGAAGTACACAGATCAACCCATGAAGGATATATGCATGAAAATTAAAATAGACCTACCTTCCCATAACATGTTCCCCATTCCTTAGGACCCTTTATAGCTCCATCGGTCTACTGCAAAGATTGGGTACTTATGTGAGAAAGTAGGTGGCACTAGATAGTATATGATATAATGAAACCTCCTACCCCAGTCTACTAGCCTATCATAACCCAATGATCTTTGGCTCTATCATGAGGCCAACTATGGAGTTTGAGATTTAACTAAGATAGAATATGTGCCAAATATAGATCATGTCTTTTGGTGTGATCTAAATTTTAAGATAGTTTTTTCCTTTTATTCATTGCATTTTATTTGTATTTTATGATTTGGATTTTAACTTGTGTTGGATTTTTCTATTCCTCCTCCACATGGATTTAGAGAACCAAAGATGAGTGAAATAGGAGACAGACACAAGATATCTTACACTTGGTCACTATAAAAAATGACCTAAAGACCATGGTGTCTAAAGACTCCTAGACTTGCCCATAAGTAAGCATGCAATCCCAAAATTAACTGATGTGATCCCCAAATAAAATGAAATAAGGGAAATATGGGGATCATGATAGATCCATCTATGTAATAAGTGATACAATGATGAATATGCTCATATATGATTATAATGAGGTAAAATAGTGTTATGGAAGGGATGAGGCTATGTTTATGATAGTCATGTCACTAGAGAAGCCATACTAACGGATAATGGATCTAGTACAAGCACCAATGAAAGTAGTAGTCATCCCAAAAAGTGAATTAAATATGTTTTAATGTGGTAATTTATGAGGATAGCTTGGTCCTATCCATGGTTTTACACTACAACTCACAAGGTGAATATCAATGAAGTGAATGCTAAATAATGGGAAAAAAATAATCATAAGGATACTAAGATAAAGAGTGACATAAAAAGACATAAATGAAAGAGATATATAGGAACCAAAATGAAAACAAATTTCAAATGTAATGTGTAAGAAAACCAATGAATCCAAATGTGAAAATGATGCTAGTAAAGAGTTTTTGTGAGGAAGACTTGGTCCTATCCAAGGTATTACAATGCAACTCACAAACTATAAAGTGAAATAAAAACAAATAATCCAAAGGAAATAATGGCACAAGTAAAATTAAACTAAAATAATTAAAGTGAAAAAAAAAAACAAAGAAATATGAGACAAAAATTAATAATAAAGATATATGCTAACATCTATAACAAAGACGAGCATGTGAAATACAAGTTTATATGTCTCAGAAGGTTTTTTGAAGTTGAATTTGTTTATTATTATGCATTGTAGAATAAGAGTGGGAATCATAAAATGCCCCAATGGGTAATTTAATTTAGGTATGGGCATCAAAATATGACCCAAGGTGTGAAGGGACATGTGGATGGGCATCACAATATGCCCCAACATGTGAGGTGGAGTGAGGTAACATTAAACCATTAAAATGATTTGCATTGGATTGTTAAGTGTATTTGGAGATAGGTAAATGTTTTGGTTTGTTAGATTTTAAGGATGTTGAATTTGACATATGATGTGTAGGAAAGGTAGGAAGAGGTAAAGGAGGTAAATGAGGATGATGTATGATATACTTTGGAGTAGGAATTTGAAATAGGTACTCCTTTGGTTCATGTGACCTAAGAGGTTTAGGTTAAATGGATGTAACTATATGTTTTAAGTTGTTCATGTTAGTTATCTTTTACTTATTGATGTAGGAAGAAGGATAAACTATGGTTTGAATAACATTAGTGGATGAGATGTAGGTATGGGATAATTTTTGTTGTTCATTAGGTAGTTAATGTTGATGTGGTTGTGATTCTTTAGATTGAATTTGTGAGGCTTGAGGATAGTCTTGATAGCATTGTTTTGCTAGAGTATCAAGATTGAAATGTGGACCAAGAAAGGAAGGAAGAAGAAACCAATTGAGATCATGATAAAACTCATGAGAATGACCCATAGTAGCATGCTACCAACAAAACTTATCAGGTTTGTACAATTTTGGAGGAGGTTTGGAAGGATCAAATCTCATGGGTTTAGAGGGTGGAAATTTCTTCTTAAGTTGTTTTAGAATCAAGGGAGGGTGGGTTGGGTTAAATTTGGTTTATTTGGATGCTCCATTTTGAGGTTGGGGAGGATTAGATGAATCAATGTTATGAGAAAATGATTGGAAAAGTTCTTTAGTAGTTTCTTGAGGTGTTTAAAATTGAGTCATAAGAAAGTCTTGCCTTTTTGCTTGGTCTAAGACTTCTTCTAAAGTTTTAGGGGAAAACATTCAAACTTTATATTAAAGGGGAGATTTAAGTGTAGTAATAAATAGTTTTAAAAGAGTGTCTTCATTCATGTTATGGTCCACTTGGTGAGCTAGAGACTTTCATTGTTTAATGAAAGTGTGAGCAGATTCATTAGGAAGTTGCTTGGTATTCATGAAATGGCTAAGGTAATTTTTAGGAAGGTCATTATGTTGTAATTCATTCACTAGAAAATTGAATAAATCCTCTAACTGTGAGATGGAATGTCTAAGAAGTTGGTTGTACCATTCAAGTGCATCATCAACAAAGGTTTTGGCTAAGATCTTGGTGGTAGCAAAGGTGTTAGTTTGGACCCATTACTTATAGAGATTACCAAAAGACTTTAGAAAGATAGTATGGTACTTATTCCCATCATATGTGATAGTTGGATAAATCTTTCTAATATTTATAGATGCAATGAATGGAGTTAAAGGTTCATTTTGAAGATGTTGGAGAGTTTTAGTATGTAAGGTAGGTTGAGGGATGAGATTCCCATTAGCATCTCTAAGAGGAGGAGGGGTAAAATTTTGATTTGGTTGAGACATGAATTGAGGTGGTTGAGTAGTCATGTGTAATAAATTTTATTGCATGTATATCATTTGGGAATTATTAGTTATTGTCATGATGTTCATTTGTTGAACTATTTGAGAAAGAATTTGAGTTATGTTTATTTGTGCATTAATATTTGTAGGTGGGGTATTAGTGTTGTTAGGAGGGGGATTATTAGTGTTGGTGGGAAGGGTATTGGGTGTAGGATTCCTAGCATTGGTATTAGGAGGAGGAATAGGATGAAGGACCTAAACTGTATTATATTGTGTAGTGATTGGTTTTGGATTAGGAAAAGATAAAGGAAGAAAGTGAATAGTTTCATTTGAAGTAATAAAATAAGTGAGGTTCTAATTTAAATCCTTAATTATTCAATGTTATTGAATAATCAGAGGGTAAAAAGATGACATCATTATGAAATAAGACTAGATAGCAATACATAGAATAGTATCAACTGTGGTGTATAGAGTTGATAGGGTTGACTATGTACTATTTCAATAAAAGGATGTAAAATGAAGATATAATTAGCCAAATAGAGAATAGGGTTGACCAGGTTGACTTAGTACTACAAAAAAGGTGTGAAACTAAGATTGATAAGGATATAAGGTTGACCTGGTCTATTAAATACTACAAATAGGGTATGAAACTGAGCTAAGAAGGATACAAGGTTGACTAGGTAAACTTAATACTATAACTTGATTGATAGAGAAGAGTACAGGGTTGACCAAGTCAACTTAGTAATGTAAATAGGGGAAAACATAGTCTATAAGAGATTGTGTCAAAAATAATGACAATGTGCTAAAATAGGGAAAGTTTTTGCAATGTAATTGAAGCATGAAATAGAAGCAAACACAAAAAATTAGATCAATGAGAATGATCCAATTAGGGAACACAACACAAAACCTTACACCAACGCTGGTCAATGCAATTTTTTATGATACAACACATAATGATTAGAGAGTAATCAATCAAATAAGAATTAATTACTAACTAAGTGGTCATCTTAAGTGTTTTTAGATTATTATCAAGAGTTATTTTAAATGTGACAGGGAAGTTGGCTGCAAATAGAGAACTAGAAATCAGTCTATGGCTAGTTTAAGGATGTTTAGGCTAAAAGGGATCTATGTTGGCAACGGTACTAGCTTGGTATTGGGGCCTAACCCCTCACTTCACAATCCCATAGTGATAAGGGTGTTAGGTGCTTTTCTAATATATACCATTAACCACATATTTATACTTGACCATAAAACCAAGTTGACTTCCCCCCTGGTGATGAACTCCAAGTAGGGAGGCCTTGAAAAGACAAATGTTAAATGTATTTTGAGTATTGTGTGATTTGGTAGTGTTTACAAAAAGAGAAAAATAGTGTAACTAAATGGTAATTTGAAAAACCTCCTAATTAGATTATGTGAGATACTCTAACATGAAAACAACTGAAAGTATGAAGTAATTACTAGTAAATAGTTTTTAATTCCCAAATTAATAATGGTAGAGTTAGTTTAAATAACATTGTATGTAAATATTATAGAACAAAGTCAACTAGGTCACTACTATTCTGTAGAAGCAAGAGTATTTAAGAACTAAGTCAACTAGGTAAAATTAGTCTTTTTAGATAGAAGATAGGCTATAGAACTAAGTCGACTAGGTCAACTTAGATTGTTATGTTTTTAAAGATTGAAAACATGCAAAAAGTAGAACTATAATGAAGTAATAAATTGATAGAGAGAGAAAGAGAGGAACCTTGGTGGGTTGGAGGATGGTGAGGATTGAAAATTTTCTATTAAAGTGCCTTGAATGCTACTTTCAAGTTATGGAAACTAAATCAACTAGTTTGACCTAGTTATATAAAACCCTATTTGTTGAAGCAAGATAAGATGACTAAGTTGACCTACCCAACTTAGTTTGTTGATCTGGATGCTAATTAAAAGACTAAGTCAACTTGTATGACTTAGTTTTTTGATTTGGATCCTGAATAAAAGACTAAGTCAACCTATTTGACATAGTTTATTATCTAGGATTGAATAAGAATACTGTGTTGACTTGTTTGATCTAGTAACTTATATTTGATGAAGACCTAAATAGAAAGAACAAATTCATTTTGATGCAACTTTGTGTTAAAATTGTGCATAAAATTTAGAACTATATTATCCTAGTCGACATAGTATCACAAATATAAAAAATAATAAAATGATAGAAATGAACGCATGAAATAAAACCTTTAAGGGTTAGATTCATATCATTTTCATGAGAATGTATGCAATGGAAAATGAAATAGATCTATAAATCAATCCTAGCTTAGATAAGATAGATCCTACTTAAACTTCTGATTGGGGATACATTAGATAATTGAGGTCATGACCAATATGGATCTGCTAGACCTAGCCAAGGGTTTTATTACCATAATAATATCACTAGGGAGGGTTACAAAGCCTCCAGTCAAGCAAAAATATGCAATAACCCTAACTAGTTCCTATGTTTTCATATTCACTAAACCAATAAAAAGTAAATCAAAATCTAATCTAGTGCTCACAAATCTTGTGGCACAAAGTTGGGGAGGGGTAATAAAAACTAAAATTAGACATGCATATAAGACACATAATCACGTTAATGTATATGGAATCCTAATGCATGGAAGAAAAGTGCAAATACATATCTATATACTCTTACAAAGGAGGAAAAAAGTTAGGAATACTTACTTTTGAAGATGAACCCACTAAGCCTCAATATCTCCCTTGGCTAAGGTGCTTCCCAAGAGGTAGTTGTGGTATGTAAGGATGATAAGGATAAATCATCTCTAGGCTACACAACCTATCGATGCATCCAAAATACTTCTTTATAATACAAGATTTTTATCTCTAAAGAAAGTATGAAACCCTAAGCTTGATCCTCAAGTAGAATGGTGGATAAGTAGATGTGCCATATATCTTACTTATTCTCAACCTGATAAATGATGGAAATAAATGTGTTTATATAGGTAGATCTAACCCTAACACTTTCAAAAATTTTAAGCTGACAAGGTCAACCTGATTGACCTAGTATTAAAATTTAGCAAAAACTAAATATGTTATGAACTATGTTATCCATGGCTAACCTAGTTCTTAGTAAGATTTTGTAAATAACATATAATGTCTATGTGTTCAACATAATTATGTAAACTACTAAAAAGGGGTTTAGGTGAGGGAAAGGGCTAATGAAGATGGTAAATGACTAGAGGAGAGTGGAAAATAGGAGGAAAAACTTAGGGGAATGATTTTTAGGAGATAAGTGTGTAGATAAGAAGTGGAAAAAAGGGACAATAATCCTTTGAATCACTAATGGTCTGCTCATCCCTTTCTTGGTACACCCTTTAAGGTATGTACTTAGAGAGATTGAGACTCAAAAGGTTCCTACAAGATAGAAAGTGTTAGTAAGTGGTAAATTTTAAAAATATTATGTGTTTACAATATTTACTATGAAAATGGTGGTAATGTCAACCTCAAGATAATAATGTCAATGTTACCATATGAGTTTGATGTTACTATCTAGGAGATAGGAATGCAATTAAGATGATATAAAAATATTTGAATAGAATATTTACATTATTTAACATAGATTTGACCAGTTCATGTAGGTGATTAATAGTAGATTATAATGGTTTAGGCTCATAAATAACATGCAGGTGTGTAGGAATGGTGATTGATAATTCTTTAGAGATGTAAAAGTCTTGTAAGATAAGTGTAGGTCAAGATTGACATTTTGAAGTGTCATGAAACAAATTTTATTGTCTGAAAATGCCTCCATTTTATTTTAGTATGAAAATGTAATTAAAATACTAGAGTAAAAGGATAAGTATATACCTAAGTGTGTAGAATACACTTTGTCTTTAGGAGAAGGCTCTAAATGTGCAAGCTACTCCAAGAAGAAATTGCAATGAAAATGTAGTAGCCAATGTCCATAGAATGAAATTTTAAATATGAATTATATTTGAAATTGAAATGGTAAGGAGTATACTTTCATGTGAGTAAACATTGTTTCCATGTAACTTTTTTGGAGATGATTCTTTTCAAAGCATTGGAGAATTGTGTTTCCTTGCTAAATCAAAAGGAGGACATGTCAGAATTGATGGTGATAATTCCCCAATTTGAAATGTAATTAATACAAGGGGTATATATTTGAAGAAAAATTCCCTCAAACCACATGTAAATAATCCAACATTGATATTTTAACCTCCAAGATGATAAAGTAAGAACACCGCAATGAGTTTGCTATGGATAATTCCATTGCTATTGAGCATCACTAAACCTCCACGTACATTACCCAAAAATCATGAATCAACCATTGAAAATGGAATTATAGATTAAAGTGTTATCCACACTCAAAAATATGTGATAAATAACTGTAAAGGTGAAAATGTGCATGAGCTAACTTCTTTCACCACTAATTAGTGTCAACTATAAACTGTCATAATGTGCATGAACCAACATCATGCCAAACTAAAATATGAAATGGTGTATATGTGCATGAGCCAATATCATAACCAAATAAATTTTTACTATAAAAATGAAGTATATGTTCTCTACACATGCCTATAAATGTATTTGAATTTATATCAATCTAAAAATTGTCACTCATGGAGTCATAAAATGGAGTATATATGCCCTGCATATGTCCATAAAATTTGTTTTAAGATTGTAAATAATTGTCCCAATATGATATTTGAACTCTAAAATCTATATGTTATTCCCAAATATACTCATGGAGTCTTAATTCTTTATGAAAAATCCCACTAATATGCCCTATTTTGAGGTGGGATGGATATTACAAGTCACTCATCTCAAAAGTGAAGTGAACTATATCATGTCATGTATAAAGATAATATCATGTAAAATCATGTCAACTTGTGGAGAGTATGCCATCATATTAATGTAACATATGGAATGAAATGATGTCAAAGTTATATGCCAAGATAAATATATCTATAAAACACATAATAGTGACTATAACTAAATAAGACTATGAAATAAATAAATGCATGATGTAAATCATGGCATTATACACAAAGGGGAGGTGCATGATATGGATCATGCCACCTAAAATCTTAGTAACTGAAATTTTTTAGAAATATCAACACATAATGCCACATAATAGTGTATAATTTCACACATAAGGCCAAGGGGCCACTTACAAGGGACATAAAAATGTTGCTAATAAACAAGGCTAAGGAGCCATGGACTAGGGGCATGAATGTCATAATAAGAAAGGCCAAGGATACAAAAAATAGGAATGAATGCTAAAAAAAACAAGGCTAAGGATCCCAAAATAAGGCCAAGGGGCCACACACAATAGACAACAAAACTATCATATCATGTAAAAGTAAAAACATCAATGAAGCATTAAACATTTAAAAGTTAGTCTACACTATCCATATCTGTAAGTATAATAGCATAGTAAATACCATATCAATGAAGCAATGTGTAAAACATGATTATTTATCAAGGCACGATAAGTAATCTATGTATCTCAACATGGTAAAGAGGTCATAAAAAGATATAACCTATGACAATGTAACCTATGGAAGTATATGCCACCAACATGGCATGGCCCATGGGTATAGGAATGTCTAATATATACATGTACATGTATGATATATATGTCTTACATTGAAATCACATACCTTATGGTATGCATGTGCATATGAAACTAATATTCCATCTACAAAACATGTGATAAATAACATATGTAAACAATGTAATCTAGTATCTCATGTTGTGCTTAGATCCTCATTTTTTTATTTTTTATTTTTTGAATATTTGAATATATATATATATATATATATATATAATTTATTTGATTATGTGCAAAAGGTGTAAGCCAATTATCTTATCAATGGGATAGTCATAAGAGGTGTTAGTGTCATATGGTGTAAGGGTTACCTTTTGGGAATGGGAGGTAACAAGTGTAGGTTTATTGAAATTTTAAAAGGATTCAAGTGTTGTAATGTGACCATAGTCGTCACTACTTATATAATCTTGTTTATGATAAATATCTCTAGGAGATCAAGGATTTTGTGGATCCTATTACATAGTGGAAGAATGCATAAATATCTATATTCTATTTGGAACATATTAGGTTATCCATAGGACTATATTGGTATATCATATGGTAGATAAGGGCATAATTGAGTCATGAGAAAGTATTTGACATGATAAATGTCATTAAATTAGTTTCTTAGGAGAATAAAATACTCTCTTATATACTGACTGTATAAGTAGATCATGGATGAGTGAAATATTTATCTGTGAACATTAATCTGTAGAGTAATTATAAATAATATTTGTATAATAATTTTCAATAGGAGTAATAATGAACTAAATGATAGGGGTGGAGGAGGAGTTACCACTAGATGAAGTGGGTATTCATATAAAATTCTTGAAACTATAACTACCATATTGTAATGTATGTACTTGACACATTGATGTACAATTAAAAATACTATACAGAGATTCTAAATCTAAGGGCATCCAAATAATGTGTCAAAGACCTTATTAATCGATATAATTAGGAATTAAGTATCTAAAATGGTGGGACCTATTAATGAGGTAACATAAAACACATGTAGGTGTCATGTGTATGTCCATTAAACCCTTTGATCACTCTTGAAGTATTTTGTGTATCTGTTTGTGTATATCCAATATAATTTAGATGAGTCATGGTAAAAACATTATCACTCAAACCGTTATCAACCATAAAATTATGTACAAGGTTTTCATTGATGAGATATTATATGAATAATGCATAGAAATTAGAGTCATCAGCAACAATATTACTATCATCGAATGTAATAACAGGTCATTATGGTAATATACTCATAAGTGTGTGAATAATCCTATTGATTGGATATCTATATGTCTTAGGAGGATGATATGCATGGTACATATGATGTAGTTTAGAAGTATCCTTAATTTTTGTTTCCTTAAGCTTTGGAAATGGACCATTAAATATTTGCAACTTATAGTTCCCATTTGTTAGTGGTTTGACATCCTTTGTAGGTGTGCCAAATTTAATAGTGTTGTCATCAATAAGATCTTGTATCTTATGCCTTAACTTAAAACATATATTTGTAGAAGTTACAAGACATTGGTGATATTCACAATAAGCATTCTCTTCATATATACTAGGTATAGGTTTGATTTTATCAACCACTAGTGGTGAAGGGAGAGATAAAATATTACACTCATGTAAATTTTTTAGAAATTTGTGAGGAAGTTGAGGTAAGTTTAAAAAATGCATCTTCGATGGATAAAGTAAGAGAAGCCTATTTATAGATCAATGAGATGGGGATGCATTGGTAAAGTAACTTGGTTGTTATATGCACCACCCAGGTTCAAATATCGAAGGTATTGGAAAGCCAATTGTGGTCATTTCACTAGTATAGGCCAGTTGTGGCTGTATTGGTGGTACAAATACCAATTGTGGTGGGAATGTAAAAATCCAATTGTGGCAGGAATATTGTGGCAAGGAATGTAAATGCTAGTTGTGGCAGGAATATTATGGCAAAGAATGTAGACACCAATTATGGTGGGAATATTGGTATTGGCTAGTTATGGTGGTAGTGTTGGTATTAGCTAATTGTGGCCATTGATGTAATCAATTAGTTGCTTTGATCAAAAGCTTCATATCTATCTAAAAAAGGAGAAGCCTATTTATAGGTTGTGATACTGTGTTAACTATAATATTGGATTCGTTCTTTTTCTCATTTTATTTTCCATTATAATTTACCTTTCTTTGAAAACTTGGTTTTTGAAGTAGTATTAGTAGTAAGAGCATTCTTAAGCTTTTTGAGTGCAAGGAGCTTAACCTCTCAATAGCTCATTGTATGACATACCTTATCAAAAGATATAAATTTATTGAATAATATTGACTCGTGAAGTGGCACAAGCAATACTTTCTTGAAGATATCTTTTAACTCATTTTCTACCATAAGATTAGTCATCTTAGCTAGCATGGTCTTGTATTGAACTACATATTCACATATTGGCTCATTGGACCCTTGCTTTAGTCTGATAAATTTACGCATAAGATATTTTATCATCAATGTTGATACATAAATGTGATATAAATTGATTGTATATAGGAAGGAAAACACTAACTAATTGAGGTGGAATATCATAAAACCACATAAAATCATAATCTTTTAGACTTCACATAAATACAATAAATGGTTGTTGGTTGCATAATCTAAGTATGTTGCATGGAAAAATCAAAGGTGTTATTCAGGATTACCTTTTACATCATATAATGAAATCTTGGGAGCTATAAACCTTGAAGGTTGGGGATAGGTTTCTATTCTAGGAGCTAAAGGAGGATGGAGAAACACATGCTAATCCAATGAATGACTAGCTTGAGATATACCTTACTCTAACCACAACATCTTATCTTGAAAATCTAAAATAATCTACTCTAGGGAATGTGAAATAGGCAAGGTAGATGGTGTAATATGCAGTCATCAAAGTATGGTAGTAGGTCTCCTGTGTAGACACATATATGGAAATATGTGAGAGGCCTTGTGTTTTCCCCACACCTTGGGTATATATTAGAAGTTGATATTTTTGTCCCAAAAATATCATTAAATCTAATAGCCTAAGGGAGACCCCTTTTATTTTTTAGGAAGAACCTTAAAACCTCCAAAAAATCCATCTCCCCTTTTTACCTTATAGAATCTATAACTCTAGATGCAATTTACACTTGTGCAAATTGCTTTATGGGTTCCAAATCCCACAAAACTCCCAAATTAACTTTTGGTAGAAACCAAAACCCAGCATGCACTTTACACATTTTCAAAACATGCAAAACACACTTTGAGATCTGGATCCCACAAAACACCAACACCTTAGAAACTAGCAGAACCTAAAACTCATCATGTACTTTGCACATTTTCATAACGTGCAAAATGCATGATAGGCTCTAGATCCTACCACGCACCCAATCTGGTGGAATATATAACTTGGCATGTATTTTTCACATTTCATAATGTGCAAAATAGATGATGGAATTTAGATCCTACCAAACCTATAACCCTCCACTTTTGTGGGAACTTTTAGGTGCTTCCAGCACCTCCAACCTCTATGGGAAATTTTAGGTACTTTTAGCACCTCTAACCTTTATGGGAACTTCCAAGTGCTTCCAATACCTCCAACCACCATGAAAACTTCCAAGTGCTTCCAACACCTCCAACATTTGTGGGAACTTCTAGGTGCTTCTAGCACCTCCAACCTCTATGAGAACTTCCAGGTGCTTCCAACACCTCCAACCTTCATGAAAACTTCCAGGTGCTTCCAACACATCCAAACTCCATAGGAACTTCCAGGTGCTTACAACACCTCCAACCTCCATGGGAAATTATAGGTGCTTTCAACACCTCCAACCTCTATGAGAACTTTTAGGTGCTTCCAACACCTCCAACCTCTATGGGAAATTTCAGGTGCTTCCAACAACTCCAACCTCCATGGGAAAAGGTTATTGCAATAATAAATGGATCATTATGAAATAATTAGAGATATAAATAAAATCTTGAAGGAACAGATCAATAAGGACTTTCAGAAGAGAACTATTTGATGTTGAGAAAGAGAAGACATAGTTCTTACACTTTATATTTATTGATAATGTGAAAGTTCCAAAAATCACAAGTGCAAATTGCACTTTCCATTTTGATTAATGTGAATTTTAAAAAGGTGCAAAATCATGATGTGTAAATTTCATGATTCCTTTTGGAAAAAATGATAAATACTTAGAAAGTTGTAAAAGTCTTAAGGTTTTTTATGCTAGGGTTTGCATGAAAAGAAACTTGGAATTATTTTCAATGTTATCTTTTATTTAGAAAGGTTAAGTTCTATTTTGGGTGCCTCTTTTGGCATAAGGAAACTATTTTTAGAAACTCTCAGATAAGGAAGAATTGCATGAAGATTTTTAGTTCCAACCATGCCATGTCATGTGATGCTATGCCTAAGATCATGCCCAGCTCATGCATGACATGTTCTAACCATTCCACAAGTTTAGAAATGCTAGAAATAGAAGAGCTCACCTCTCTTGTATGAGGGTTTTCAGATTTGCATGATCTTCTTTATTGGGTTTTTGAGTTTCAAAAATACATGTCTTTTATGACATTTTTTGTATAAAAATGGGTAGACCTCATGGCCCAATCTATATTTTTACCGTTAGTTATATTTTATTGATTTTGAATATATTTACTACAAGTTGTAACCTTTGGAGAGAAATAAAGTTGAAAATTTGCCTTTCTTGTCTTGAGAGATCTCTGTGTGTGTGCAAGCTATTTGATTATTTGTGGAGCCTTTGTCTCTTTATTTTAGTTTCAAGAAATTCATTTGTGGTATTTTCCCTATGGAAAATATTGTTTAGAATAAAAATATTTTTACCTTTTGTGAAAAATAGCTAAAATGCTAACCCTGATTTCTCATCTATATAATGTTATGTTGAAACAAATTCAACATATTTTCTATTCTATTGTGTTCATAAAGCAAGCATTAAAATCCACTATAAAATATTTGGTACAATCACCATATTTTTAGTTTTCTACAAATTTCAATTCTTTAACCCTTTTTCCCATCAAAACCCTAGTTTAGGATAAAAAAGCACTAAAGAGTGAGATTTCTATAAAATTGGTATTTTATCAGTTTGTATCAGGTTTAGTGAAAGAAATCCAACCTTCTCTAGAGATAAAACTCAAATTTCCAAGGTCCCATGACTTTGAAGGTTTTTCCATTGCATCATTAGGTACTTGCATAATAAGCTACAAAATCAAGACAGGTGCAATCCTATGTGATAATAGTTTTTAGCATGCCTAGTGGGACTCAAACCCATAATCCATTAAAGGATTTTGGTGTGTTCATCAATGAATTGTAATTATCTTGATATTAAATATATGTAGACATACCCTTAAGGTAGGGAAACACCATATAATACTCTTTTAGGAAGGAATAACTCCACAATGTCTCTTTGAGGGGACAACCTCCAATATCCTCTTACAATAAAAGACTCAATGCTTACTTGATATCTTTCCCATGATAATCATCTCCTATATATATACATCTATCTAACTCATGGATAGGTAACCTCCTAATCCAATGTAATCTGACCATTACCCAATGTACTACTTCCATAAGTTACTCTATTATCCTAATATAGTGTACCCATATAACAAAGGGGATGTGTGCCACATGTCGGCATCTCCATCAACCCATATACATCAATATATCATATCCCTAGGTACATAGCATTCCTTCCATCCTTGACATGTTTCATCCTCAAAACATAGGAATAAACCAAATAATGAGTGTGCTTCAAATCATTGCACACTTGTCTCCAATCTCGATCATCTAGCCATCCATATGTGATCTTGGTAGGTGATAGCTCTCCAAGCTTGTTTCCAAATTCCCTTGTGCTCCTCTGTTTGCATTTATGATCATAATTATACTGCTTTGGTGTCCAATCATAATTATTCCTTTTTTTATTCCATGTACCATATTCCGCTGCGCTACCCTGATTCTAACCATGACCATAGTAGGTATTCTTCCATGCATAGTCATAGTGATTCCCCCATTCATTCCATGTGCCATAATATTTTTTCTTTGGATTCCATGAATATCCATAATGATTGGAAATTTTATTTCTTGTATAGACAAAATGATTATTATTATGACACTTCCTCACTTGGTTCCATGATTGTTTCCTCTCATGATGATGCGGGTGTCTATATACCTCAACTTTTTCCAATACTTTAACCTTATCCACCTTTGCTTCTACCTCTTCCACCTTTTCCTTATTTGTCTCTTGAGTAGATGAAGTGCTCATTTTTAGTGTGTCTTTATCGATATCATCTAAATCTTCATCATGATCTTCATCACCTATTTCAATATCATCCTTATGATCTACTTGGATTGTTATTGGTGCCTTTTTCACTATGATATCTTGTAAAGTGATCTTCTTTTTCTTATACCAAAACTTCATGAATTTTTTTTGAACATTGATATTCATTGTTCCCAAAGTCTCTAACCATGGATATCCAAGAACTATATCCATATCATCTATATCCAAAGCATAAAAATCTGAATGCAAAACATATTTTTCCATAATGAGCTTCAGATCTTCAAACATTGAAATATTCTTACCATCTACTTGAACCTCTTTGATATTCTTTACTTGAACATGTAGATGCTTGGCCACATTTATGTTAATGAAGTTATACTTGTTGGTAGGGTTTATGGACACAACCACCTTCTTATTTTGAATGCACCCATGAAATTGAAAAATTGACTCAGATTTCTTTGGAGCCAAATTATTTGAACCCTTCTTTTCTTCTTCTTCTTCTTCTTCTTCATATACTTCTTCTTCTATTGCTTCTTCTACTTTTTCTTCTTCTTGTTCTTCTACTGATTATTCTATTTCTTCTTCTTCTTTTTCTACTTCTTGTTTTATAGCTCATCGATCTAAAAAAATATGTTCTATTTCTTTCCATGAAGAAAACCTTTCCGTACAGCTCAACTGATCAAACCAATCTAGTGCAGGCCCAGATAAAAAAGGAGTTAATCATCTTTGCCCAAATGTTTTTCTAAAATGATTCTCCAAAAGGACCCACCATTCTTTATCATCAATATCATCTTCCCCTGAAAATATTTTCAACTCCATGATCCACAAAAAAATTAAGGTTCATGAAACCCTAAAATGTCAAAACTGATCCATAAAATCGCAAAAAATCACTCCAAACAACTCAAAAAATTCTGATTTTTTACTGTACTTTTCTTAAATCTGGTTACATCTCTAGTAAAAATTTTGAATAAAAATTACCTATATTTTAGAAGATATAGTGAAATTATTATAAAACCTAAAATATCAATAACTCCCTCAAAACGAATCAAAAAATTCTGAAATTTTTACTACACTTCCAATATATTTTCTTACATCTTTAGTAAAAATTTCAAACAAAAATTCATTATATTTCAGAAGATATAGTGAAATTAGTGTTTCACTCCACACAAATTGCCCAAATCGTAGCTCTGATACCACTTGTAATGATCTTGATATTCAATATATGTAGAAATACCCTTAAGTTAGGGAAACACCATATAATACTACTTTAGGAAGGAATAACTCCACAATGTCTCTTTGAGGGGACAACCTCCAATATCCTCTTACAATAGAAGACTCAATGCTTACTTGATATCTTTCCCATGATAATCATCTCCTATATATATACATCTATCTAACCCATGGATGGGTAACCTCCTAATCCAATGTAGGCCAACCATTACCCAATGTACTACTTCCATAAGTTACTCTATTATCCTAATATAGTGTACCCATATAACAAAGGGGATGTGTGCCACATGTCAGCATCTCCATCAACCCATATACATCAATATATCATATCCCTAGGTACATATCATGCATCTTACCATTCAAGGTAGTTTATTCAACACCATGGTGACTCTAAAGATAAAATATACTAGTTTAAGTATTCCAAGCTCTTAAAGATGATCAAAGATCAGAATTTAGGTGATATTCTTGATTTTTTCCATTCTTTTGAATTAATCTAATTGCCTGGTGACTCTACTAATATGTGCTTATTATTGAAAAGGTAGACCTAATTTTTCCTTATTTTAATGCTCTAATATTTCAAGATTTCATGGAAAATATGCATTTTCCCCTCATAATTATCAAAGTGCATTTTCTATGCCTTCATACCATCCATATTAGACTAAAAATATTATTGGTTTTATCCCAAATAACCCTAACACAACAACATATCATCATTTTCATGATAATGGCTTCCCTCCCACCATAGTTCAAACTTTTTGAGAGCCTATTCACACTTATGAGCAGCCTTAAAAAGGATACCTTGATCTCAATTTGCATTATTACCCTCATAATCAACCCTAAAAGAGCATCAATGATATAAATCTCGATTTCTAGAGACAACTAATGGAGATTGAAAGAGAGGAGTATAGTAGGTAGTAAGAAGAGCTTGTTTATCTAGCTTACACATAGTAGTAGAAGGTGATGGGACAATGTAGATATGAATAAGAGTGCTTGGATAGGTAGATCACAACTAAAGAGGAGCAGATGCATAAGTTTCTTGCATAGATGCAATAAATTAAATCATAGCCAACCACCTCCACTCTTCTCTTTCATAGCTTTAGGAAAGATAAAGCCTCTGCACTTTTAAGTAAATCCCTTGATTTCAAGGTTTCAAGTTTTAGAGGCCCCCTTCCTTGAAAGAGATTGCCTCCATTCCTCCTCAAAAACCCCAAGCATAGTTATGAAAGCCTTTTTAGACCATGGATCCTAACTTCATAATGCCCAACCTTGTAAAATTCCCTTCCTCTACACCTGTTAAAACCTCTTGCCCTCCCACCAAAGGAAAATGAAGACCATTAAAATGAGGTGGAAGATATTTAAAGTGAGTACAATGAGCAAATAATCATTAATAACCCTCTTTATGCCACTAAATTATAAATTTTAGAGCTGCTACAAGAAGAGGATGAACAAAATCAGCTTGCACAATAGGGTAGTGCACATGGCTGATATGATGAGGTAATCTCTTAGATAAATAAGCTTTAATTTATTATGGAATAGGATGAGGTTAGTCATGAAGCTGTAATGAGGCTTCCCATACAGAAGAGTGAAGATCAATTAAAGGAAGATTTCTTTTGGGATGAACTAGATGAATTTTATTTGAGCATTGGCATTAAACCAACATCTATTAAAGGGGAAAACCATGAGCAACAAGAAAAATAAGAGGAAGTGGATGTGTTCCAAACTCAATCACTTAGGAAGGTACATCCCAATCAATAGGATAATGAAGTAGAAAAATACATAAGGGAGGGTAATTCTAATTGCTCAAACTTTGTTTTGATAAAAAGATGCCCTATCAGGTACCTAGTTTGGTTGAAAGCTAGTAAGGAGGAACCATCACATGTTGTGTTTAATTTAGAGCACAAAGTTAAGCATCAAAAATAGTAGGATCAACTTGGCTATCCAATCCAAGGCAATTTTATGTTTAAAAAATCAGATTGGGTAAGTGTGTTTATTTATGTTCTTATAATTGGAGAAGTATATCATCAATTTATTGACCATTCACTCCTCCATATTTGGTTGGTTTCCCTCAAGCATGTAAATCATATTAGATTAGTAAGAAAGGGTAGTTATTTTTTACATCCAGTCAATGTCTTTGTTTAGATTTCCTTTTCATTGGTTAGTTTAGGGTAGGTTAGATGTTTCTTTCCTCTAAGTACTTGTGGTACAAGTTGTGTTATTTTTTCCCCATTTTTATTTATCTATTTTCCTGTTTTGTTCATGTCTAGGCAAATCCTAGTTTGTTCTTCCCTAGGTTAGAGTTTGTAGAATCAAAGTTGACTCCATGCCCAATGTCTTGGAAGGATACTAGATTGAAAATTATTAGTAGGCAATCATCTGATAGAGGTTGCCAAAAATGTTGATATTTTTGTCCCAAAAATATCATTACATCTAATAGCCTAAGGGAGACCCTTTTTATTTTTTAAAGAGAACCCTAAAACCTCAAAAAAAACCCATCTTCATTTTTTTCTTTGTGGAATATAGAACTCTAGATTTAATTTACATGTGTAAATTGCTTCATGGGTTTTAGATCCTATAAAACACCCAAATTTCCTTTTGGTAGAAACCAGAACCCAATGTGCACTTTGCACATTTGCACAACATGTAAAATTCACTTTAAGATCTAGATCCTAGAAAACACCAACACCTAAGAAATTGGTAGAACATGAAACTCACCATATACTTTGCACATTTTTACAATGTGTAAAATGCATGGTGGGATCTAGATCCTACCATGCACCCAATCTAGCAGAATCTAGAATTTAGCATGTACTTTACACATTTTACAATGTGAAAAGTGCATGATAGGCTCTAGATCCCACTAAACCTATAATCCCACACTTATATGGGAACATTTAGGTGATTCCAACACTTCCAAGCTCTGTGGGAACTTTTAGGTGATTCTAGCACCTCCAATCTCCATGGGAACTTCTAGGTGATTCCAACACCTCAAACCTCTGCAAGAACTTCTAGGTGCTTCCAACACGTCCAACCTCCATGATAACTTCCAAGTGCTTCCATAACCTCCAACCTCCATGGGAAATTTTAGGTGCTTCCAGCACCTCTAACCTCCATGGGAACTTTCAGGTGCCTCAAGCACCTCTAACCTCTAGAAGAAAAGGTTATTGTAGAAATAAATGGATCACTATGAAATGATCAGAGACATAAGGAAAATATTGAAAGAACAAATCAATAAGGGCTTTTAGAAGAGAAATATTTGATGTTGAGAAAGAGAAGACATAGTTTTTATAGTTTATATTTTTTGATAATGTGAAAGTTGTAAAAATCACAAGTGCAAATTGCACTTTTCATTTTGATTAATGTGAATTGTTAAAAAGGTGAAAAATCATGAAGTGTAAATTGCACGATTCCTTTTGGCAAAAGTGATAGATACTTAGAAAGTTGTAAAAGTCTCACTTAAGGTTTTGCACACTAGGGTTTACATGCTTGGAATGATTTTCAATGTTAGCTTTTATTTAAAAAGGTCAAGTTCTATTTTGGGTGCCTCTTTTTGCACGAGGAAGCTATTTTTAGACACTATTATATAAAGAAGGGTTGCATGAAGATTTTAAGTTCTAGCCATGCCATATCATGCCATGTTATGCCTAGGATCATGCCCAACTCATGCATGACATGTTTCAGCCATTCCACAAGTTCAAAAATGCTATAAATATAATATCTTACCTCTCTTACATGAGGGTTTTCATATCTGCATGATCTTCTTTATTGGGCATTTGAGTTTCAATAACTACATGTCTTCTATGACATATTTTGTATAAAAATGGGTAGACCCCATGGCCCAATATATCCTTTTGTTATTAGTTATTTTTTTGCATTTTGAATGTATTTACTACAAGCTGTAACCTTTAGAGAGAAATAAAGTTAAAGATTTGCCTTTCTTGTCTTGAGAGATCTTTATGTGTGTGCAAGATATTTGATTATTTATGTAACCTTTGTCTCTTTGTTTTAGTTTAAAGAAATTCATGTGTGGTGTTTTACCCTCTTGAAAATATTTTTTGGAATAAAGATCTTTTTCCTTTTTGTGAAAATAGCTAAAATACTACCTCTAATTTCTCATCTGTATAAGTTTGTGTTGAAACAAATTCAACATATTTTTTGTTCTATTGTGTTCATAAATCAAACATTAAAATCCACTATAAAATATTTGGTGCAATCACCATATTTTCAATTTTCTACAAATTTCAATTCTTCAACCCTTTTTCTCATCAAAACCCTAATTTAAGATCAAAAAACACTTAAGAATGAGATTTTCATAGAACTGGTATTTTATCAGTTTGCATTAGGTTTAGTGAAAGGAAGTCAGCCTTGTCTAGAGATTAACCTTAAATTGCCAAGGTCCCCTGGATTTAGAGGTTTTTCCATTGTATCATTAGTCACTTACACAACAAGCTATAAAATCGAGATAGGTGCAATCCTATGTGATAACAGATGTGTAATTATATATGTTGTAGGAATAATATTAATATTAAAGTGTTATTATGTTTCAAATGTGGATAGCTTAGCTTAGTGATTGGATTGGATATTAGGATTTGATTTAATATTCTATCCAAATCATGAGGGTTTTGGCCAATATTGATTTAAAACTAAGATAAGGCTTGAACTTACTGAGGATATACCCCATTAAAGTCATTTATAGTAATTTTATCTAGGTAATCTTGGTTATCTTGATTAACATGTTCTAGATTAAGTATGTGAACATTATCATCCATTTGTGCACATTTATTTATAATTGTAGTATCAAAAGAAGAT
This sequence comes from Torreya grandis, assembly GCA_037957365.1. Taxonomy (NCBI): domain Eukaryota; kingdom Viridiplantae; phylum Streptophyta; class Pinopsida; order Cupressales; family Taxaceae; genus Torreya; species Torreya grandis. The sequence continues at coordinate 1,350,731 of JARHVA010004906.1, forward strand.
GAAGATAAATTCACATTTATTATACTTTCATTAGCCATTTTAGGTTAATTAGGATAAATATGATTATGTTCAATTTGAAACCTACTTAACTTGACACTTTGTCTTAGAGGAATAATGTAACTAACTTTCTTAGGTGGTAATGGATAGAAACATGCAACTAGGAAGAAGGCTAGGGAAAAAAAGATGAAGTTGGCTTAATTTTAAACAATCACAAATTGTGATTTGAATATCAAGGTTGAAATGAAACCCTAAGGAAAAAAATATAAAATTTTGGAAAGAAGGAATGAAACCCTAAGGGACACCTAGGGCATCGTATTGTTCAATAAATTTATGATTTCATCAATATATCTACCTTATTTTTGGGTTAATGTGAAACAATATAGGATAAACTAGTAAAAATAATTCAAATTATAATAAATAGAAATAAAGAATAATCATGAATGTAACTAATTGAGATAGATCTCATAATGCAATTTTTTAGTTATGGAAATTACTAAGTAGATTAAGATACTTAACTTTACTCCTTGATTGATTGAATGTGAGTGTGTTATGAGAATGTAAATAGATTATAATCAGTCCTATGTTTCATATAGATTAGAAATTGTCTTTCTGTGCATGTAGGGTTAGTATCATCAGGATTAGGTAGGAAAGTCAACAATAGTGACAGGGGTTGATGTTACTGTATTGGGAAAAATTATCTCTTTATGACTATATAATGCAATGCACCTTTCTGATATGTCTCCATTTGTGCAATTTTTGACCCTTGATTTCATGTGAAATTCTATAATTTAGCTTCCTTCACCTTGAAACCTTATGTTTACTTATGAAGGATGAAAACCTGATAAAAGTGAGGAAGTGTAATTGGGTTGAGTTGACCCCAATTATCCCATTGATGATTAACTGTTAACTACTTATCTAATACTCTGAAAAAGGAATTCAAACCACATATAGTTCTTCCCCTTAGTGTGAATGTGAAATTGTGCTCTTTTGATATATGAATATACCTAAAAATCTAGCTTTGATATTGACAATGTTGGCACTTGACTCGGCTTGGTGTGTTTTAGGCTTAGTACCCAAATGTTAGTTCAAATATTGGTGTGTTTTAGAATTAAACATATTGATGTGTTTCACATCTAGTTAACTAATATGTTTATCCTAGTTTTGGATTAGTGTGAATCACAATGGGATAAATTTGTTTGAATTAATTTAAATTATAATACATGTAATTAAATAATAAATTTAAACATAATTTATTTAAATTGATCTAATAATGTAATTTTATATTATGGAATGTATTAAGGAAATCAAGATACTTAGCTTTACTATCTAACTGAATGACTATTATTGTGTTCTAACAATGAAAATACACTAGAAATAGGCCTATGATTCATATAGATCTAGAATTGAATGTTTGTGATCATAGGGTTACTAATGTCAAGTCTAGATAGGAGTTTCAATAATAGTGACTAAGGCTGACATTAATTTCATATGAAAAATTGTCGCTCTATGCCTATATAGTGCAGTGCACATATCTTGTATGTCTTTGTCTATATAATATGTGACCCTTGATTGCATGTGAAAATCCATAAAAAATCTTTATTTTACTTCAAACCCTAGATCTGCTTATGAATGATGAAAACCTATAAAAATTGAGGAAGTGTAATTAGGTGGGCTAACCCCATTCACCCTCTTTGATGATTAACTACTACCTACTATCTAATACTCTAAAGATGAAACTTAGTTTTTCTCCATAGCGTGAATGCGAAATTGTGCTCTTTTGATATTTAAGTGCACCTATAAATTTGGGTTTGATATTAAAAATGTTGGTACTTTACCTAGCTTGGTGTACTTTAAAATTCACTTATGACTGCTCTTAATTTTTAATTTTTAATTCAAGAAAAACAACATAGATCTTATCATAGTGTATAAATGATTGATAGATATGTGCCAATTAAGTAATAAGAGTGGGTTTTATTTTTATTTGTATGAGTCCATTTGGGTATTTTCCAATGCCATCAACATGTTAGGTGAGTGGGATGACCTATAAGAAGGGTTTAATTTTCAAAAATAGCCATTGCTAGGTGATGGGCGATAACATCAAAATTAGGATAGTAACATCAACATTACTATTTGAGTGTGATGTTACTAAATAGGATAGAGGAATACAAGTGTCATGATATGGAAATGTCTAAATAAGATATTTAACTTATTTAACACAAACTTAAGAGGTTCATGGAGCTGATTGATAGTAGATTAGAATTAATCAATCTCATAAGTACCATGTAGGTGTGTGGGAATGGCAAGTGAGAAATGTTTGGAGATGCACACGTCATGTAGAATAAGTGTAGGCCAAGACTGACATTGCCAAGTGTCAAATACCAAATTTTAATTTCTACACTATCATATCCTATTTTATCATTTATTCATTATTACCATCCTTTACTTTGGGTCATCCAAACTTAATCTAACTTGTACCTTATGGTAATCTAGCCATTTTATCTCTTTCCTTTCATTTCATCCTTTTGGGTCTTCCACACCTAATCTATCCTTTAACATTATGGATATATAAATTTGCTTAATTTTTACCATATTTTATGAGAGTCTCATATAATTTGCTTTTAAAACTCTTTTGTGTATGCCCACATTTATTTTATTCATTTTTTGTCTTTTATCATTAGTGTTACCATATGTAGTGTTTAAGCCTGCTATGATCAATACTAAGTTTTATTGCATGTATTTATTTAATAAGAAAGGTAAGTTAAGGAATGTATATGCTAATTTCAATTATTTCATTCATTTACTATAGTTATTGATTTTATTTCTTGTTGCTATGTTTTTTCCCAAAGCATCATCCTACATTACACTATTGTGACATCTGATAAATTTTGGTCGAGACATTATACACACACACACACACACACACACACACACACCTATATTTTTCACTTACTAATGATTTATCTTGAAATAATCATAAATGAATCAATTTTATCTAATGCACATCCTAATGAGTGCATTGGGATTGGGGTGGGTTGATTCATGCTGATTTGTGATATATTCCCCAAAAGATCATTTGTTATGTTTGCCTTCATCCATCATCATTTGATCAATTTGGCTTCTATTTGTTCTTACTATTACTTTGCCTTCCTCTATTTCCTTTTTTCATTCTTCTTCATGACATATTTAACCCAACCAAATACTTTATTTAGTGATCCCATTATTATTCAATATCATTGGTTGGATCAAAGGTGTACGCAGTTTTCTTAGTATGCATATAAGTAGGCCAATTACATTTGATAAGTATGATCATTTTTAAAATATTTTGATATATATTTATAGAGTTATTTATTTCCATTTTCATAAGAAATATATCTAATTTTATTGTCTCATGCACACAAATCCACATGCTTTCTATGTGTCGAATACTCTATAGTTGTTATCAGTAACCTATATGAATTCTCCCTATTTGTGCTAAACTAGTTAATTAACATACTCATACATGTCCAAATCATCAAATTAATGTTTTTATATCCTAGAAAAATCTATCAAATTTAGATGATACCACAATTTTGGTATCATATAATCCTAATGGTTTTGTCCCAATCCAAGAAACTATCACATTTCAAATTTAATTCATTCTTACAAGTTGGCCCATATGTTCCACATGTCAATTAGATGAGAAAGTACCCAAAGAGTCTCATATAAATATATAATATGTCTAAGCCTATTATGGATATTTAAATAATACACAAGGTATACTCAAACACTTAAACATTCAAAAATCATTACCCTATTCTTTTTAATTATGTCATTAGTCACAAGGAGAAGGTCCTAGCCAAGTCTGAAGCACCTCAAGCCTAATAAAATTTTGTCATTTTATAAATATCAAAATATAGATTACAGGTTATATAAATTCAAGGATAACTATTACACATATTCACCTAATGGGGATAAGTACATGTGGTTTGAATTCCTTTTTTGGAGTATTGGATATGTAAACAACACTTAACCTTTCAATGGGGAGTGTTTGGGGTCAACTCAACCCACCATTTTACCTATTTTGTAGACATAAACCTAGTTTTAATAGTGGGCATAGAGTTTAAAGAGAAAGAGATAGGTTTATAGGTATTTTACAGATAGTCAGACCTAAATATTGCACACACAAACATAAGAGAAACATTCTTATTGGCTTGTACTAGAATAGTAGAGAAATATTTACATAGATGAAACCATTAGGTTTATAACATATCAATTAATGGCAATGATTAGAGTTTGATGTTACTATCTAGGAGATCTCATAACTCTAGTTCATGATTTAAGCAACTCAACTCCACTTTCCTACTTGTTCAACTACCTTCCTTCAACCTCAGACTTATATATTACAAAAAATTGCCAAGTATCTCATCTTTCTTAGTAATTTCCATATTTAGTAAGTGTAAGTTACAAATATGTTTCTACCTTTTACATTCATATTAGTGATTAATTTTAATACATTTTAAAATCTAAATAATACATATTTTTATATCTTATTAAGGGTTAACTAATCCAAAATAGGGTAAAATGTATTATTGAACCCATATATTATATTGAGCATGTCAAACATGGTTTACCTTAGGGTTTCATCCTTCTAGAGTATCAAATTTTTATCTTAGGTTTTTAGTTATAATTTTTGATTTTCCCATACAAAAGGCATTATATCTTCTCACTTTTGGTGCTAGCCTTATGAATACTTGCATGATTTCATCTTGTGCCATCTAAAATGGGTAGTTCCCTTGTCCCTTTAGTTCAAAGTGTTATAAAAAGTGGTTCATATATTGAGCATAATTAAATTCCATTGGATTAATCTAAAATGGCTAAAGTGAATGCACTAAATTTTCATTATTCTTCTTCTTATTTTGATGTTACAATTATCAATGAATATTTACAAATCAATGATTATGTTGATATGCCTATTTAATAACATATTAATAAAGATAATCATAAATACCAAGATATAATTAATCTGAATGACCTCAATGGGGTGGATCTTAACCAAGTAAAAGACATTTTTATTTTTTAAAATTGAATTATTAAAATTCTCAAGACTTGGATAAAAATTTGAATATAATCCTAGAATCTAAATATATACATCAAGCCAAGGTTGTCACTTTGTAAGAACAATTACATGAGTCCTTAATTATCATAAATCAACCTTTTGGAGGTACCAATTTCACCATAAATTATCAAATGATTACTTTATATACTATGCCTACATCTACACCTTTGAATACACATGTTATGCCCACCCAAAGTGTGGGGGAACATAATCTTAGACTTACATGCCTATTTTTACACAACAAACCTATGCACATTAGACAATGACTATACATCACATAATCAACCTTTCCTACTACATGATCCATCGATTAGAATGTTTAATCTATACAAGCCAAGGTGATTGAATTAGAACAAGGTAGATCTACTCATTCTATGGATTCACACACTTTGCTTCATTATCTATTAGCCATACAAATTTCATATTATCCTTTACCTAATGGCTTTTTAGCTCCTAATATTTCATTATTTGATGGAAAACATGATCTAAAACAACATCTCAAATCCTTCCATGTAACATGTTTATACTATACATCCAATGAAAAGTTATTGACCAAGTTATTTTCATGCAGTCTTAAGTATTATGCTTTGAAATGGTTCTATGAATATCCCATTCTAATAAATTAATAAATCTAATCCTTTGGTGGATCAATTTATAGCATAGTTTTTTTAGCAATATTAATGAGAAACTATCATATGCTCAAATTTTAATACTCAATCAAGGATCCAATGATCCAATTAGTGAGTATGTACTCTATTATAAGACCATGCTATGTAATATGACCAAACCTATGATTTAAAATGAGTTATAAGACATATTCAATAAAATTTTAATTTCCCCATTCCATGAGTCTATTATATTAAATAAATTCAAGTCATTCGAAGAGCTATTCCATATAGTTAAAGATAAAGAATTCAAGATAATAGATTTGAACAAGCTCAAGTACACACCTAATTCTAAAACTACATAAAATTCTAAGTTTCAAATAAAACCAAGATAAAATATTAAATAAAATGATATTAATAATGAGGAAAAAATAATAGTAAATGCAATATCAATGCCTACAAATTGACTTCTATTATCTTCTCCACAAAGGAGGTAATTTTTTTTGATAAGTATTAGGGTCCTACGGGTCCTCTACCTAATATATAAATATCAAAAATATATATAAAAAATGATCTATAATGAAATTATCTAAAATAAAATTTTGAGATCCATAATTGAATGATGGCAAGGCCAACAAATTGGCGAGCCAAGAAACAATAAACTAGTAACCACTTAGACCAAGAAGGTATCTTTCTATACTGATGAAGAATCATAAGATCAATAATACTACCACCTATGTCAAAATCCCCAAAAAAATGTATTTGAGGTGTTACCTTCCTTTTTTACCTCCACTATTTCTACCTCAAGGGAACCTTCAAACTTAGATGGGCCCTCACCGAGAAGTCCCTTATCATTTTCCCCTAGACTTGAATTTTACTTCACCAACCAATGATAAAGTTTCATTAGGTTGGAATAAAAATGAATAATAGGGGGGGTGAATCAATCTTTAAAATCTTTTACAACTTTGCTTTATCATTCATGAACTATCAAAATAATATAGTGAACTAGTAACGCATTAAGAGCCATGAATATGAGACAAGAGCATAACACATAAAACACTTATTTGGGTGGGAAAAATTTAAGGGGAAGAAAACCCACTGATGATGTAAATGGATTAAAATCCTATAAGACAAACATCAATATTTATTGAAGAACCAACTTTACTTGGAGTACCAACCCTAACTAGCCAAGCACCCACTTGACTAGGCTTTAACAAGCACCTACTTGCAATGAAGAACCAAACCACTAGATGAATCAACACAAAATCAACCACCTGATTTCCTTGATCACATTTATAAAATATTTTTTCTCAACCAATTGATGATGAATACCTCTTTAACTCTTCACACTCTTAGCTCTCTTAAACTGCCTTCTAGGTTCTTTCTCTCAACTAGGTGTCTTCAAGATAGATTAGGTCATTTGACCTTGATATTCATATAAAATACCCATGCTAGATATTAATGATTTTTTATATTCAACCTAATTATGGTATAAAATACAATGGAAAAATGGCAGGTTGGGAGCTCATGGTCAAGCTCTTTGACTCATTGCCAGGCTAGGGCATCGGCCCCTGGCTTGTTTTTGCTTAATTCTTAGACTACGTAGGGTAGGGATGTTGATTGGGTGGAGGTAGACAATAGTAGGAAGTTTCACTAGGGGAGGATTAGATTAGGGGGGAAGTGACTATGGATTTGAAGGAACTAACTTAGGCCAGAATGGAAAGGAGCTTTAGTGAGGTAGTGGGAAGGAACAGGCAGGGGTTAGACCCCAGGATGGAGGTAAATTATGACTTTAACCATACTCCAGGACCATTTGACACAAGCTCAGCTGGGGGATCACAAATTACCAAGGTGAATGGCTGCCTGGAGCATTATAAGGAGAGACCGAAGCTAGTTATCCCATTTGATATGATTGTTGAAGACATGGAGTATTACTCCAAGCATTCTCTATACTATGAATTCTTGGGATTGCACGTCTCCCTCCCTTTTTTGGAGAATTGGGCTAGACGTGTGTGGGAGCCAAAGGGTGAGATGGAGGTCACGCTGCTGGCCAATAATTTCTTCATGGTCACATTCATATGCTTGGTTGATAGGAATAGGGTCTTTGAAGGTGGTCCTTATTTTTATAATCAGGCTGGGCTCTTTGTGAAACCTTGGCATGCTAGATTTAACCCTACTGAGGAACTGCCAAATAGAGTTCCAGTGTGGGTATGACTACCTAGAATGCCTATTGAATGCTGTCGTGAGGATATTCTTTAGATGATTGCTTCAATGCTAGGAAAACCTATGGGGTCTTCCACACAAACTTTAGGTAAGAAAATCATGACCTTTGCCCAAATTTGTGTGAAAATTGATTTAAGTAGGCCTTTGCTAGATGCGGTAGAGGTGTGTGTAGGTTCATACTCATAGGTACAACAACTGGACTATGAGACACTCCTGCTCAGATGCCACTTGTGCCATGAGTATGGTCACTTGGTGCGTAGGTGCCCAAAGGCAAAATTGGGTGATCAGTAGCCTTCGCCCCCACCTCCACTGAGTAGTGTTATTGGAGTGGAAAAAAGGAAGAAGGGTGGAATGGGTACTAGCAAGGATTCTGAAGGCTTTGTGTAGGTTAAAAATCAAAGCTAAAATAGAGGCCATAAGAGGTCCCTAATAGAGCATCTGGAGGAGGATTTGGTTAATAGGTTTGAGGTTCTAGATGAATTAGGCTAGCAGGAGGATTACCCAGGCTTAATTAGTGAAGAGCAGGTTGTGGGAGGGTCTAGAATGGCTGGAGATTCTCCCATGGAACAAGTAACGCCTCCTGTGGAAGTTTTCCTACCTATGATTATGGATGGGTAGGTTGAGGAGCAGAAGGCTATTGAATCAAATGCTGATATGGTTCAAGAAATTGAGGCTGGAACTCTTCCCACACAAGCAGGGGAAATAGAGGTGGAGAAGAGAGGCAAGGCTCCTACTCACCTAGGAATTCTTCAAAAAGATGGGAAGAAAGGGGCTTTCAAAAAAAATGTTAAACTAGGGAGGAAGAAGGACATGGAGAGGATAAAGATGATTGGGGAAAATCTGGTAGAGTTAAGGTCGGTCAAGACCTTAGACTCCCACTTCTTGCCTCCTCCAAAATGATTTTTATTTCTTGGAATGTTAGGGGCTTGAATAGCAGCCCTAGACAAAAAGCTGTTTGGGATTTGGTTAGGAATCACTATCGAGATATTCTCTTTCTCTAGGAAACTAAGGTTTCAGTGGAGTATATGTTGAGTCTTGCACCTAAGCTATGGAGGCAAGGTTTATGTCAATGCATAGGGGCACAAGGTTCTGCAGGAGGCATGGCTTATCTCTGGAATCCATGCAAGGTTCAGCTGGTGTCCTGGATCGCCTTTAGGTCTTCACTTTCTTTGGTCTCACTATGCATTGAGTCGGGGGAGTACGTTCTTCTTTCGAATGTCTACACCCCCATTGATTTCCAAGGTAAGCTTCATGTCTGGAATAACATCCACTTAGTCCGTAGGGGCTTTCCTTATTTTCCATGGATTATGGCTGGTGACTTTAATTCTATCTTGGACCTAATGAAGAAAAGGGGAGAAAATGCTAGATTGGAACCATCTTCCTCTTTGCTTCAAGACAAGATTTCGGAGCTCAACCTAGTGGACATTAAGCCTTGCAATGGGTGATTCACGTGGAACAATAGGAGGATGGGCGACAACTTTATTGCTGAGCATATTGACAGATTCATGACTTCTTGTTACTAGGTGGGCAGCTTATGGTCCTTGAGTTTTGAGATCCTTGATTGGAGAGGCTTGGATCACTGGCCAATTAAGCTTCACATTTCTTCAAATTGTATGCAGAGGAAGTAGTCATTCAAATTTAAACTCATGTGGCTTAGGGACCAGGATCTATTTGGTCAAGTTGCTGAGTGGTGGAGAATTGGGAGGCCGGCTGTTGGTATAGCAATGTATACTTTTGCCAAGCTTCTCTAGTTCGTGAAGTATCAGCTCAAAAGGTGGAATACTCTAAGCTTTGGGAACATCTTTCAGGAAAAGAAAGAGGTGCAAGGGGAGTTTAATAACATTACCAGATTGATTAGAAAGGAGGGGTTGTCCAAATTTTTGTTGAGGGAGGATGCAAGGGCTATTAAGATGGTAGAGGAATGGGAGTTGAGGGAGGAAATCTTTTGGAAGCAGAAAGCCAGGGTTGAGTGGCTATAGGAGGGTGAAAAGAATACAACTTTCTTCTTCAACTCGGTTAGAGCTAGGCAACATGGCAATATGATAACTTCTTTGGTATCAGACAACAGAGAGACTATCTCTTCTATGAGGGATATTTGTAATGAAGCTATGCAGTATTTCACTTCTATTTTTAGAGAAGAAGGACAGAGGGGAGTGGCTGTTGAGGATCAAATACTCTCATATATTCCCAATTTAGTTTCTTAGGAGATGAGGGAGTAGCTGATGCATCTAATTAACATAGAGGAGCTTAAAAAGATTGTCTTCATGATGAAAAAAGGTAAGGCACTAGGCCCAGATGGATTTTTGATTAATTTTTTTCAGGAATTTTGGAAAATCATCAAATTAGATTTGTTGGTAGTGGTTCAAGAATCTCAGAATAGCAAGCAAATGCTTTGATCCTTGAACTCAACCTTTCTGGCTCTCATTCCCAAGAGAGGAGCTGATCACCTAAGTCAATTCAGGCCTATTTCCCTTTGCAATGTAGTCTATAAAATTATATCGAAGTTGATTGTTGAAAGATTAAAGAAGTGGCTGGGGGTGCTGATCTCAGAGGAACAAAGTAGCTTTGTGGAGGGGCATCAAATTTTGGATGGGATTGTGGTGGTGACTGAGGCTATCCACTCCATGTCCAAGTCTAGGTAGAAGGCAATGTTTATGAAGTTGTACATGTCCAAGGCATATGACAGGGTTTGTTGGTCCTTTCTTCAAAAGGTTTTAGTAGCCTTTGAGTTTGAGGAAGATTGGATTAGGTGGGTAATGAGCTATGTGAATTCAATTTCATTCTCTATTTTGGTTAATGGGGAGCACTCACACCTCTTTGGAGCCTCACATGGATTGTAGCAAGGGGATCCATTATCTCCTTACTTGTTTCTACTTTTGGTAGAAGGTCTTGGGTGGTTGATTAGAAAAAAGACTGGTGAAGGTGTTATTCAGGGATGGAGGTGGGGAGGTGACCTTTCAGTTCTTTCTCATCTTCAATTTGTGGATGATGTGGCATTGATGGGCATGGCTAATTTGAGGGAGGCCGCCAACATTCACAGTGGTTTAGATGCTTACTTGGCTGCCACGGGACATGTAATTAATGAGGATAAGTCATCCATTTTTTTCAACACTCCACCACCCATTCAACAAAGAGTGGTTGATATTCTTTGGTTCCAAATTGGTAGCCTTCTAGTTCTTTATCTTGGTATCCCTATATCTCCTGGGAGATAGTCCAAGGAATTGTAGTAGGGGATTTTGAACAAATTCAGGGCTAAGGTGAATCACTAGATCAATAGGTGGCTATCCTTTGTCGATCGAGTACAATTGATCTAGTCTGTGGTGCAGGCACTTCCTCTATATAGGTGTATGTTTTAGGTGGCACCGATGAGTTTTGTTAAGGACCTTGACTCCTTGGAAAAATAGTTCTTATGGGTAGGTAACTTGTCTTTAATGAAGTGGAGCCTAATTAGGTGGGAGGTTGTTTACAGCCTGAACAGATTTAGTGGCTTGAGATTGCAATAGTCAGTTCTGGTGGGTATGGCCCTGGCAACAAAATTGTATTAGGCTCAATGGGAAGAGCAAGTCATTCAAAACATTAATAAGCTACACACTTTGTCTTGTCTATAAGGCCACTTCATCAAGGTGATTACACGGTTTGTCTACTCATTAATGTGAAATGGAGAAAATTGGTTGCCTTACTAGCTGTTTGCGTCCTCTAATAGTCAATTCACTGGCAGTATTTCACTTGCTGGAATCACTTCTCAAATCAGTGCTTCCCTTCGCCACTTGGACCGTCTGCTTGCTTATTCCATGCTTGTCACTTTGTCTTTTCTCAATTTTGTCTCTTCTGGATCGTTTGACCCTCAAGGGCAGACTTCTAGCGGCTCACTACATTCTGGGCTCTCATGGTTAGCACTCTTTCATTTGAAAACAAACAACCATTTGATTGTGCTAATTCTGACATTCACACAACCGTCATTGGTTTGAAAACCAACAGCTAATTTCCTTTGTTAATTTTGATGGCCTCTAGGACATCCTCGTCCCTGTCAAAATGCTATCAGGTCCATCACTGGCCTTGCTTCAGGCTTTGAAAGTGTCCCTTGTATTTGGCTGAGAGTCCCCCACAAGGGCACCTGCCCTTCGGCAGGTCCTTTGATCCTTCAAATGGTCTCTCAGGTTCCCACAGACTTTTGTCCACGGACATTTTCCTGTAGACAAAAAGTCTACAAAAATTCTCCTCGAGTCTGTCTTTGCTTTGAGCTGCGCCCGAATTCCTTCAAACTTTTTGTCTGAAGGAATTCCTTCAGACAAAAAGTTTGAAGGAATTTAGGAGTTAAACGAATCCAAACTTAAACAAATTTGAACTTACCCAGTCCTTTTCCTTTGAAGTGTCTTCCCTCCACAAGGGTATTTGAACTTGAAGACTACACCTTGACCAACTGGCATACCCTTGAACCAAGCCATTGAACCAAAATGGTTCAACGATTCAATGGTTCAACCATTACGTGCCGATGAACTAGTGAACCAAGGCCGATGAACCAAGCCCATTGAACTAAAAATGGTTCAACAGTTCAATGGTTCAACCATTGTTGAATTGAGATGTTAAACTTGAAGATGGACTTTTGAACCAAAGTTCACTGAACCACTTGAACCAGGCCATGAACCAAACTCATTAAACTTGTGCAACTTGAAAATGACTGTCATTGAATATCAAGGGAAGAAGGGGACCAAAAATTTTGCCTGTGGGCAAAATTGGTCAACAAATTTGTGAATCCCAGGGGAAGCATGCCTACTATGCTTAAAGACCAGTTGCCTTACAGTCCATTGGGCACAGAGTCAGATGTAGCTTTGATGAAAGTTAGCAACAACCTCGATAAATCTAGAACCAGTCACATAGATTTACCTCTAAGGAAATGAAAACACACACAAGACTAAGAAAACTACTACTTGTGCAATAGTACTTAGGGAAAATAGGGAAAGAAAACAAGGGAAAATATATACAAATGAAAGGAGACTCAGTGGCAATGCTTCAGATGTATCCCATTGACTGGGATATGCAATTTTTCACCATCTAATATGGAGAGTTAGAATGCATTGTGCTGCTTGCATTGAGTGATTATGTATGGACCGCTCCATAAGGCATCAAATTTTGCATGTTTTCCAGGCTTGGCTCAGTCTTCATCCCATTTCAAGACAATGTCTCCTTTAGATAAGTCTTTTGATGAAGATTTCTTGTTGAAGTGTCTTTTCACTTGTTGTTGGTGACTGGTCATAGAAACCATAACCCAGTCCCTTGTCTCTTGGAGCTCCATCAACTCGCACAACCTAACTTCCATGCTACTTCCTTCTTCTAATTGTAGCTGGTGTGAGGTCCAATGCTAGAAATTCAAGTGAGATGGGAAGCCTAGCCTCCCTTCCATTTATGAGCGTATATGGAGAATTTCTGATTGCTCTCTTTGGGGTGATTCGATCGGCCCACAGAGCTATCTTCAGCTTGGCATGCTAAGTCCTCTGATTTTCTTCCATGGTCCTCTTTATGATCCTGATCAAATTTTTGTTGGTGGACTCAGCGAGCCCATTCCCCTGCGGGTAATAATTGGATGAAGTGATGAGGTATATACCATACCTTAGCACCCATTCACTTGTTTTGGTTCCTAGAAAAGCCAAGGCGTTATTCGAGATTATGGTGGTTAAGACCCCAAATCTTGTTACCAGGTCCTCATAAAACTTTAGGACCGCACTTTCATTTGCCTCTTTCAGAGAAATAACCTCCACCCACCTTGTAAAATAATTCATAGCAGTTAGGACCCACTTGTGTTCAGCACTGGAGGGAGGATTTATCATCCCTATGAAGTCCAGGCCCCACTGCATGAATGGCTATTCCACCTGAATAGGCTGTAGAGGTATGGCAGCCAATCGTTGTTTCCCATAAAAAAGTGCACACTTCTGGCACTTTCTTACCTAGGGATGGGTGTCCTTGAAAAGAGTAGGCTAGAAATAGCCAGCTCTCATTATCCTTGCTGCAGTAGCTCTAGGAGTGAAATGGCCATCTGCTAGCCCATCGTGAAACTCAGACAGTACCTTATCAGCCTGGTTTGAATCAATGCATCTTAGAAGAACCCTGGAGAGATCCTTCCTAAACAATACTCCATCAACTAGAACATAAGGGAGAGATTGGAGCCTAAAGTACCTTCTTTTGGTCCTATCAAGACCCTACGGGCACTCACCAGTGAGAAGGAAATGCCTCAGGTCCAATGTCCAATCCTTTATGATAGCTAGTTCCTTTGTAGTGGCTGCATTATGAATTAGCAAGTTGTCTTCCCTTTTTTGCTTGAAGTCTATAGCAAGTTGTTTACATAGACCTCTTTCCCTCACCAGCTTGGTGATTTTGATGTCTACATCATACTCCATCACTTTGGTGATCCACCCTGCTCTCTTCTCATTCAAGTCGCGATTGGTCAAGAAATCCTTGACGCCAGGATGTGGGACCATGAGGTGAATCTTGCTGTTAGACAACATATGCCTAAATTTCTTCAGGATCCATACTACTGCCAAGACTTGCTTTTCTACATACGTGTATCTGACTTCAAAATCTTCTAATCCTTGGCTAAAAAAAGTGAGTGGTTGTTTGAGGTCATCACCGTTTGCTTGGGTAAGCATGGCGGAGATCACCTCTTCATTACTGAAAGTGTAGAGGTTGAAGTCTTTGTTGAAGTCAGGGCTGATCAAAGTAGGAGCCTGAGTTATGGCCTACTTGATGGATTTAAGGCTGTCCCTTCTTTGTGTTGTCCACTTGAACTCCTCGCCCTTCCTTAGAATAGAGGTTAGTGGCTTGACTATCTCTGCGAAATTCGGAATGAATCTCTAAATGAAATTTATCCTGCCAAAGAAGCTCTGCAAGCCTTTCTTGTGCTTTGGTAGGGACATCTCCAGGACAGAATGAACTCTCTCGGGGTCAATGGATAAGTCTTCTTTGGACATGATGTGGCCAAGGAGTTTCCCCTCATGAATAGAAAACATGCACTTCTTTGGATTAAGAGAGATGCCAAACTCCCTACACCTTTCAAAAATATACCTGAGGTATTCTATGTGTTGGCTCACTTCCTTGGAGAACACCGTCACATCATCAAGGTATACCAGCACATTATTGTTTATCAAGCCTCCAAAAGCCATGTCCATGGCTCACTGAAAGGTAGCACCAGCATTAGATAGCCTGAATGGCATCTTCTTGTAGGCAAATGTTTCCCATTTAGTAGTGAAGGCTATTTTGTGCTGGTCACAGCCTTGCACTAGAATCTGATTATACCCTAAATAACCATCCAGGAGGGAGAAACACTCGCTACCAGTTACCTTCTAAAGGATCTGCTCCATGCTTAGGAGGGGATAATGGTCTTTTAGAGAGACTTTATTAAGGTCTTTGAAGTCGACACATAGCCTGATCTCCCCATTCTTCTTTCTAATAGGAACAAGGTTGGCCAACCAAGAGGAATGTTTGATTGGAAATATAATTCCAGACTCAATCAATTTGGCTAGTTCCCTCTGCATGAGGGGCTCAATCATCGGGTTGATGGGTCTCTACTTTTGCATGACTATCTTAGCACCTTCTTCTAATTCGATGGTGTGCTAGGTGAGTCTTGGGTCAAAGCCCTTCAAATCAGTGTAGTTCCAAGTAAAAACATCTGCAAACTCTTGACACAACAAAATGAAAGCTTGCCTTTCTTAAACCATGTAGACTTTTCCAAGCGCAAGCAGCTTGTCCTTGAAGATCTCAACCTTTTCATAATTATCCTCTTTAGTTGTAATGCATGCCTTATCATTTCTAAATTGGTCATCTCCATTAAAGATGCTCTCAAGCATGACCAAACCTTTAGGGAGCTTATTATTCTTCAATTGAACAATCTGGTTGCCATATTGCTGCTGCAACTTTGCTTGGTTCTATGTTGCAAACTCAGTTTCCTCCTTCAAGAAGAAAGCTATTTGCTGGTCATTTTCAAAAACCTGCCAATTTTTTTTGTTATCAGGGATAGAGGGTTGAACTACCACTTTCAAGTGGCATGAACCACAATTTTGACTTATTTCCCTTGAAACGTCAAATTGAGCACCAATTACTGCCAGCCTATCTGCTTGTTTGTTCTGCTCTCTGGGAATGGAAGCGATATTGAAAGTGAGGAAATCTTCCACCAAGTCCCAGAACCTATGCCTGTAGGACTTCAACAAGGAATTCTTGGTTAGATTCAGGCCTCTCACCTAATTTACAATCAGCTCACTATCTTCCAAAACTTACAACTCCTTAATCCCTCTTTTTCTTGCCCATTCTAGACCATGGATAAGAGAATAATATTCTACAACATTGCTCGTGCAAGAGAAATGGAAATGGAAAGCTAAAAAGTACCTATCCTTTGAAGGGGAGACTAACATCACCCCACCACCATCTCCCAGCCTACTTCTGGAACCATCAAAGTATAGCTACCATAGGCCTAGGTCCTCTTGGCTTGCCTTCATTATATTTGGTATGAAGGTGACCTCTTCATGCATGCAGTAGACTCCAAGGTTTGCCTCCTCTATGAACTTGTAAGGATCATGTTTGAAGTTATCATTTCCCCACTCGTCCAAGAGTAGGTTTGCAACTCCTTCAAGAGCAGAGGACAGAGATTGGTTTGTCTGGGACTCTTTTGGGTTGATAATGGTGTAACTAAAATTTGATGCCTTGGGAAAATATGGTTCTAGATGGTCCTTGTAGAGTGGCTCAGATTCAATTTTTACCTTGGTCCCATACTTGGTTCTAAAACTAGATATGACCAATTCACTACTAGATAGCCACCTATCTTTGATGTGAAGTCCCTGGACAAGCAAATTGCAAAAGAAGGAGGAACATCTGCTACCACTATATCATGGGTAATTGAGAAGGTTGGGAAAGCGTGCAATCTCAAGCCTAAACCCTTAAAAATCCCAACTATTTTTGTAGGTGTCCCATCTAGTTGTAGGACTCCTTTGTTCATCTCTTCATATTTCAGTCCCATCTTGTCAACTATGCACTTGGGCATCACTGAGGTGCTAGCCCCACTGTCAATGATGCAGTTGTGTACCAAGAAATCCCCTATGACCAAGGATACCTAGAAAGGGGGAATTTTATCTTCCTTCTTTACCTGACCTAAAGTGGAAGGCTGCCCATTCGTCATCAAGACATTATCAGTGCTCACTGGGATAGCTTGTCGATCCAGCTCATGCAATTCTTTCTTCAATACATCCTTTTATCTTGGAAGAGAAAATGAATCCCATAAAGAGATGTTAATATGTAGCTTCTTCATCTAGTCCACTATATTGACCTCGGGACTGCCTCCCTTCAAGCTTTCTTTGGCGCTGATTCCAACTTGAGCTGCAGGCTGAGGGGCTGAAGGTGCAAATGGCTGTCTGAAGTTTGGGGCCTTTGAATTGGAGTGTTATGAAGAAGGTGCTGCTACCACTTGGGTGGTAGCCTGGGATTCTCCCATTACTCTTCTCTTGAATCTTGTGTTGGTTACAACATAGTAAACCTAATTGTTTGTAGCGCCCACATAATTCACTAAATAAAATTCCCCTTCTAGATGATTCATGAGGGTAGAATCAGGCTGGGCCTAATTGCTACTTGTGTTGGGTTGAGTTGGGGCCTCAAAGATTTGGGAATGAGTAGCTACCTAATTGTCTACATTCTATAAATAATTCATCATCTCATTTGTGTAAACAACCTGTTCTTGACCATATCCCATGGTCGAACAACTTGGCTGCTCTTATACTAGATTGTTCTGAATTGACACCATAACTTTAGAAGATGAAAGGGGGCCTGAGTTGTAGTTTTGAAATGGTCTGGTCTGAGTGAGCTGACCTTGTCTTTGATTATAGTTTTGAAAAGGGGGTCTAAGGGCTTGACCATAATGCTGGTATCCTTAGTTTGGTCTGTTGCTTTGAGCTTGCTGCCTTTTAAGAGCTACGAGTTCGTTTGACATGCTCTGAAACAGAATCTTAACTTTGTGAAGCTCATTGGATGGGATAATAGTTGATTTCTCAATGCTAGGTAGAGGAGCTAATGTGGGAATAGTGGTCTGAATTGGAGGTAGCATTTTTTGGAAAAGTGGCATGTGAGGCCTGGGGGCTATTTTCCCAGCCTGCACTAAGCAATTTTTAGTTGCTATGGCTATGTCATAGATAGTTGGTAGTATATGCCATCTCATAGATTAGATCATCATAACAATATCACTATTTAATGCTCTTAAATAGTATAAGAAAGCATAGCTGGGAGTCAGTCTTACCAGGATGGGAATTCTATCCCAAGTCTTCTGAAACTGTGTGTTGAAATCCTACATATACTTGTGTGGAGCTCTCTTTATGATCCTCAACTGCTCAACAAGTGAGAGGCTGTCGCTCTTTTCCCCAAAATGATCTATCAACTGAGTGCCCAATTCATTCCAAGAATGTATTGAATTTATAGGCAAAGTTCTGTACCAGTCAAGAGCCTTGCCTTTGAGAGATAGTGCTAGCAATCTGATGGCGATATTTTCCTTTGTTACATTATGAATATTGCAAAGGTTAGCAATATTCCTAATATGCTTGATGACTATAATGGGCCCTTCTCCATCAAAAGAAGGCACATTTTTTAGGGCTATTCCCAAAATTGGATCATAATGTGGGAGATTCAAGGGGCTCTGACCATGAAAAACTGCAAAAGGCAAAGCCATAGCTGGGATGGGCTGTAACTGAGGCTTTGCTATGTATGCATCCCTTACAACAGGTCTAGGAGGGTGGATTGTTGGATAAGGATGGGTCCTCTCAAATCATAGTCTTTTTTCAGGGTTCAAAGGCAACTCAATGAAATCGAAAGGAACCCCTTTAGAAGCAAACCTTGTAGTGACTTTAGGCATAAAAAGTTAAGAAACTGGTCTTAATGGAAAAACTAAAGCTCTTACCAGTGGAGTCACCAGATGCTAGAAATCTTTGATTTTCTATGACAAGACCAAGTTGTCAAACTGAGTCCCACCGGGCATACCAAAACTATTGACATAGAAGATTGCACCCATGGCAGGAGGTCGAGCTCCTGCCTTCTCCTTGTAACTATGGAAACTCCCCTCTCGCCTATGGGACTGGTGAAGCTAGAGGGGAGAGTCTCTAGATAAGGGCTAGCTCCCTTTGATGCATCATGTTTATTCCAGCAAGTGCTAACACATACATATATATAGATATATAATGGGGGGGATGAAAAGGGAGAGAGATGCAGGAAAACAAACTACTCTAAAGAGGTGATGCACCAAAATAAGTCAACCTTCCCACATCCACACTAAAACCAAACAAATACATATATACACTTCACACTTGGTAGAAGGACCAGACTGCAAAAGCTTGACAGGGAGGTTTTAATGAAAAACACAGAGAATAGAGGTTCACTAAAGGTGCTATGAGAGACACACTAAAAGGTAATTTCTCTATTTCTACACTCTAAATAGAACTCTCCTCCTGTCAATTTTAGAGATGGCACCTTGTAGACAATAGATATGCTGGTGTTAAACCTGTGAAAGCATCAAGAAACAATGACTGAACACAAACAAACACTCAAGACATACTCAAAAATGTCTATCCAAGATAGAGGTAAAAAATGTGTTTATTGATTCAGGTGGAAATTTTGCCAGGGCTATGCCTTACAAAAATGTGGAAGATATCTCTCACAATGACAAGTCATAAAATATATAGGAGAGGAAAAGGAGGCCCCTTGGCACCCCTTTTTTTACAAGTGGCTCATTTGCGTCCCCTCAATGGGAAGAGCAAGTTGTTCAAAACATTAATGAGCTACACACTTTTTCTTGTCTGTAAGGCCGATTCATCAAGGTGATTACACGATTTGTCTACTCATTAATGTGAAATGGAGAGAACTGGTTGCCTTGCTAGATGTTTACATCCTCTAATAGTCAATTTGTTGGCACTGGTTCACCTGCTAGAGTCACTTCTCAAATTGGTGCTTCCCTTTGCCACTTGGACTGTCTGCTTGCTCGTTCCATGCTTGTCACTTTGTCTTTTCTCAAATTTGTCTCTTCTGGCTCATTCAGCCCTCAGGGGTAGACTTCTAGTAGGTTGTTGCATTCTAGGCTCTCATGGTTATCACTCTTTCATTTGAAAACAAATAGCCATTTCATTGTGCTAATTTTGACGTTCACACGGCCGTCATTGGCTTGAAAACCAATGGCTAATTTCCTTTGTTAATTTTGATGACCTCTGGGACGTCCTCATCCCTGTCAAAATGCTATCAAGTCCATCACTGGCCTTGCTTCAGGCTTTCAAAGTGTCCCTTGTATTTGGCCGAGAGTCCCCTATAAGGGCACCTGCCCTTCGGGGTCCTTCGGCGGGTCCTTTGATCCTTCGGACGGTCTCCCGAGTTCCCACAAACTTTTGTCTATGGACATTTTCTGCAGACAAAAAGTCAATGGAAATTCTCCTCAAGTCTATCTTTGCTTTGAGCTATGCCTAAATTCCTTCAGACTTTTTATCCAAAGGAATTCCTTTAGATAAAAAGTTTGAAGGAATTCAGGACTTAAACGAATCTGGACTTAAACAGATTTGAACTTACCTGGTCCTTTTCCTTTGAAGCATCTATCCTCCACAAGGGTATTTGAACTTGAAGACTGCCCCTCGACTAATTGGCATACCCTTGAACCAAAATGGTTCAACGGTTTAATGGTTCAACCATTGTGCACCGATGAACTAGTGAACCAAGGCCGATGAACCAAACACATTGAACCAAGCCCGTTGAACCAAAAATAGTTCAATGGTTCAATCATTGTTGAATCGAGATGTTGAACTTGAAGATGGACTTTTGAACCAAAGGTCGCTGAACCACTTGAACCAGGCCATGAACCAAACTCATTAAACTTGTGCAACCTAAAAATGACTGTCATTGAATAGCAAGGGAAGAAGGGGACCAAAAATTTTGCCTGTGGGCAAAATTGGTCAACACTTCCAGAGGTAATCCTAGCCCAGTTGGGATAGGTGGGATTGGTAGGGATTCCTCCAGAGATGTTGTTTTTATTTTTTTAGCTCACATGGGGGAGCAGACGGTTAACAGGATGGAAGGATTCATTGTTCTGTACGCCTTTAAGAGAGCTTATGAGTTAGGCTGGTGAAGGGTGAGGTGTGAAGTTGACTTGAAAATTTTGATTAATATGATCTTGGAGAGGAAGTTTAATGATGTGAGTTGGCAACTTTCCTTGACAGTGCAATAGATAGTTTAGATTAGTTCGCTTATGGATTTTGTGTCTTTTGCTCATGTTCTGAGGGAATGGAATGGGGCGGCAGATTGCCTAGAGAAGTGGGTTTCTAAGGATATTGATGGCCATGAGGTGGATTATTGGATGTTGTTTCCCAATGAGGTGTGTAGGAACCTAGAGAGGATTCTTAGAGAGGACGAAAATGGTGTTGGGGCGTGACGGTTTTCGGTGATTGTTTTCTGTGGTTTTCTTTAGTTCTTGGGGCTTTGGCCTTTTGCTGGTTTGTAATCTTTTTCTGAGTTTAATAAAGTTTTTACCCCTTTTTATAAAAAAAATTATGGTATAAAATACCTATTTTACCCCTTTAAAGTTTTATATCTTCCGCTTCAACTCATTCATTAATTAACTAGCCAATTAGGCCTTGGTCTTATACTAGGCTCTTGCTCATACACCTCTTGGCTAGCCATACACACTTTAAAACTTATATTTTCAATAAAATAGGACTTAGGACATGTAAAAAACATTAATAAACCATTAAAATATGTTGGTTATATCATATATGACCAAAGCCCCTTTTTGGCTTTAAGGAGACCTAATTCAATTAGGCCTTCATTAACACATGTTACCCTTTAAAATACTTGGAAAACTCTAAAAATTATCAAATAATAGGAAAATATCATATTTTAATCAAATATACCCATAATAATCTCATATTAGGTGCATGAAACTTTTTATCTCCAAAAACCACTTGAAGCATGCCATTACTACTATTCACAATTAGGCTTGTGCATACCTAGAAAGTCTATCTTAAAAACCTAAAGTATAAACATATTTTTAAATGAAAACCATGGAAAAAAATCACATATACAAAATATAAATTACCTCAAGGTTATCACCACATGTTTTAAACTTCACAACTTAGGGAAAAATTACTCAAACCTTTCTCTACAAGTAGCCTACTTAGAATTGCCAACTAGCCTCAAAACATAGTCATGAAAATTTGAAATTATGACACCTGAAAGAATATAATAAAGGAAATAAAATGAATGAAAAATATCATAAAACATCCTTATAACAACATTAAAAAAAAATCATAATATCTAATGGAAATATTGGTCTTGTAGACCAATCTCATGACCTCATTGTATATAAACCTCACTGAGCTAGACAAGTAAACTTGAGAGAATTTTTTTGATATATACTATGATCTCAAAATATTATATCCAAAATGAAAATGTATTAAATTTATTTAAAAACTTCTCCATGCACTTGGATTCATCCCCAATCCATGATAACACATCCCTAATCAACTTCTCACTTCTGCCTGAGTTTCTCACTGTTTGCACCATTAGGCCTATTAATGACTAGTCAAATTCTATGAATACTTTAACACCCATAAGTGATATAAACTAATTATAAACCACCATGGGCATTAAATAAAAGTCTAAATATTCAATCTTCATCCATTTTTCAACTTTTAATTAGTCAACTCTATCTGCTACAATAAATCTCTAATAAACAAGGCCTTTCTTATAGGGTCCACTCACTCACTTGACAAACCAATCACATTTAAAGGTTCTTGGGAGAGTTGGATACATGATTTAATAGTTTTTAAAGTCATTTGAGACCATTTTGGGCTGGTTTAAATAATATATTTGACATTGGGTCAGTGTTAGGGTTTTAGAAAGGGTTAACACTATTTCTAGTGTTAATGATTATTCATAAAGGATTACCCCTCAATTCCAAAACTAATGCCTAGATATATTATCTAGGATCCTTCCCCATCTCTCCTCAATAACTTAGGTTCTCATGTATAGGTTACACATGTTAATGAATAGTTGAAAAACCTTCTCAGGTTGAGAATCCTTCATTCTATACACTTGAGTATGCCTTTTCATTCAAAATTTAACCTTAGACTTGGTCAACACACCTAGGAAAATCTATCACACCATTGAAAATGCTCATATTCTCATTCTTATCTTGAAATCTAAATCTCATACCTCATTTGGCCACCATTTCTATCTTTTTTTGCTTAGTCCTTGACCTACAAACTATATTAGGCCTTAAAACTAACCTTCAAGCCTATTTTCATGCCCTTTCCACCTCACTTACATGATCACAAATCTCACATGCTCAAACAATGTCAAAATCCTTTATATGCCTTGATAATAGATCATGATGCCTCACTAGGCCAAGTAGAGTCTAGAGGTGGTCTAGTTGCATACTAGGTCTGTAAGTCCTATCCCTATAGGATCACTCTAAGATTCTCATGACTACTTCAATGCCTCATATTCATACTCAAACAAACTCAAATATCCTCTTATGCCTCTGTGCATCCATCTCACTAGGCCACCAAGCTCATAATTTCTCATAAGGTCTCTTCATGCAATGACCAATGTCATGACTAGGCTTCTCAAGCTCTTGAAACTTGAGAACTGACCTTGAAACACTTCTTGATGCTCTTATACCTTGATCACATGCATTACATTCTCCTCAAATAATGTCATACCTCTCAGTGATAATATCAAACAAGAAAATTCTTTAATGACCTCATGAACACCTTTCTTAAAAAACTTTGACATCAATGACAACATCAATGCCAAAGTTAAACAATAGAAATAATGCTCAACAATATCTCCCTTTGTCATTAATGGTAAAACATACTATATACTGATCATTATTATCTCCCCATTCTGGTCTTTCTCTCCCTTTGACATAAATGACAAAGTGATGTCTTCAACTCCTTAGATCACACTGATTGCAACCAAAATACTCAACACACAACTTTATGAGTTTATGAGACATAATGCAAACATGCTCCACCAATATCCATGTATACCTTATTGGAACAAATCACCTATTATTAGAGATAATATCAAGAATACCTCCCCAAGTACTTGACTTTTTCAATGATTTCTAGGGGCAAGAATTACACCTAATTCTTATCTTAGGTTTTCAAAAGTTACCATTGGAAGTGGTTTGGTCAAGATGTCTACAATCTGATCCTATGTATAAACATATTCAAATTTGACACTTTGTTCACTTATATGCTCTCTTATAGAATGATACCTAATGGGAATGTGATTGGTCCTTGAGTGCATGATAAGGTTCTTTGAGATGCTTATAACACTTGTATTATCATAATAGATAGGGATATGACCATCATACTCCACCTTGTAATCTTTTAGGGTCTATCTCATCCATATGACCTGAGTGCAACATGAAGCTGCTACAATGTACTCAACCTCACAAGTGGCTAATGCAACTAATGGTTCTTATTTCTTATCCATAAAACTAGGCACCCACCTAGGAATAAGTATCCTTCAGTGGTACTCTTCCTATCATCTATAATTCCTACTCAATTTGCATCTATGTAGGCTATCAAATTGAACTCTTTGCTTATTGGATACCATAATCCATACTCCATAGTCCCCTTGAGATACTTGAGTATCCTTTTGACTAGTTGTAGATGGTTCTTTTTTGGATATACTTGAAATCTTCCCATAAGACCTACTGTGTGTATGATGTCAAGTTTAGAGGTAGTGGTGTACAATAAACTTCCAATCATTGACTTATATGACATTTGATTGACCTTTGAAGACTCATCTTCCTTACTCAAGTTACATCTTATAATCATGGGTGTACTAACTACATTGAAATATTTCATCTCAAACTTATTCAACATCTCTCTTATGTACTTCACTTGTGAGATGAATATACCTTTTTTAGATTGAGGTATTTACAACCCAAAAAATAATGATAGTTATCCTATCATGGACATCTTAAACTCTTTTTTCATCACTTATGCAAAGGCCTTGGTCATGTTCTCATTATTTCCACTAAAGATGACATCATCCACATAGATAACTACTATCAACTCATGGTCATATTCTATCTTGATGTATATATTACTATCTGTAACTCCTCTTTTGAATCCTTGATCTAACATATACTTGTCCAACCTAGCATACCAAGATCTAGGAGTTTGGTTTAGACCATAGAGAGCCTTTTTCAATCTACAAACATAGTCTTTATCACATGATAGTGAGAACCCTCTAGGTTTCTCAATGTACACTTCCTCTTCCAAATTCCCATTCAAAAAGGTAGATTTAACATCCATCTAGTATACCTTGAATCCTTTGAATCTTGAATATGCTAGAAATAATTTGATGGCATCTAATATTGATTATGGTGCAAATTTTTCCTCAAATTCTACCCTTTCAACTTGTGCATATCCCTTGCATACCGATCTATCCTTATTATTAGTGACTTCTCTTTCTTCATTTAATTTGTTTCTAAACACCCATTCTATGCCAATGACATTCTTGTCTTTAAGCCTATGAACTAGTTCCCAAGTCTCATTATTATCTATCTGGTCTAACTCCTCATTCATATCACCTATACAAAATTTGTCTTTTCTTAATTTTATAATAATCTTAGGTTCAATCTTGGATAATAGAGAAACATTATCTTGATTTAGAGTAATTACCAGTCTTCTCCTTGTTTGCATACCTGCATTTTTTTGACAATGATTTGACATTTAGGGTGATCTCTTTGAATATGTGTTGAGGGTCCTTTTGAGCCCTATCTCTCTTCAACTTCATCTTCTTCCTCATCAACATCTATGGTATCCTCTTTATTTTTGAAGTCCAAATTCTCTGAAGCATTCTTTGAATGTGAGTGAGATCTCTTTATCTCATTAATATTCACATTGGTGATTTCCACTATGTTTTGTAGTCTATTGCTATAAAATCTATAGGCTGAGATCATTGATGAGTATCCTAAGAATATGAATTCATCATATATATAATCAAACTTTCCCAAGTCTTCATAATCTCTTTTGATGAAACATTTTCTCCCAATCACTCTAAAGTGTTCCACATTAGCAGGTCTACCCTTCTAAAGTTCATAAAGAGTCTTGTTATAATTAGTCCTTTTTTGTCCTCTATTCAAAATGTAGACAATAGTGCTTACTTCCTCTCTCCAATATCCATCAAATAATATATACTCATTTACCATAATTCTAGCCATCTCTTGAAATGTCCTATTCTTCATTTGCACTACCCTATTCTACTGAGGTGTCCTAGTTGTTGAGAATTGTCTCCTTATTTCATAAACCTCACAAAAGTCATCAAATTATTTGGACCTAAAATCTCATCTTTTAGATCTTAGGCACTTGATCTTCCCACTATTCTCATTCTCAACAAGAGCCTTGAATGCCTTGAACTTGTCAAGAGCTTCTAATTTTTATATCAAGAATGCAACCTAAGTCATTCTTGTGTAATCATCAATGACTAACATGAAGTAGATATCTCCTTGAATGCTTTGAATTATTGTATGCCTATAGAGATTAGTGTGTATTAACTACAAATGTCATGTAGTAGTGTACTCATTGGACTTAAACCTTCTTGTAGTCTGCTTACTATGTTGACATGCCTTGCAAAGTATGTTTTTAGGTTTGATGATCTTAGGCATGTTTTTCATAGAATTTTTAGTGATAATATTGACCAATTTTTCAAAGTTTATGTGACCTAGAATTCTAATCCATAATTTTTTTTTATCTATCTTTATCATTAATCATATCTCCTTATTGATCTCATTCAATACATATTATTTGTTCTCAGTCCTCTTGGCATTGAAAATTAGCCTTCTTGATTTTGCTCTCCTCATCTCACACCCTATGCCATGAAAGGTTAGTGTGTGTCCTTTATTAAACATTAAAATTACACTAAGAAAGTTATGTTTCAAACCTTCTACATATAACACATTTTGTGTCTTGGTATTTCCATTATCCAAACTCAAGACAACCTTACCAACTATATTGGTAGTTATGTTGTCTACAAACCTCACTATTCTTGCAACATTCTTATTTAATGAGATGAAATTATTTATATATCCTATCATTTTGCTTGATTAAACACTATATATATACCATTTCATGCCTTCATCTTGAATATGAAAGGCATTTTGAGTTAGCATGAAATTCTTTTTGGTCTTCTATTCCTCCTTGGCAAGTAGTCCATCTTACCTTTTGAGCTCAGTATGATCCATCCTAACTTGATTTGGCTTTCATACCAATGTTTGATCCTTTTTATGAATTATTAGAGCTTCATATGTCTTTTTGAATCTTGTGGTACTTCTAACTCTATTAGAGTAGAATCTTGCAATGTGTCCTATATTATGATAGATGTAGAAAACAACATTCTTGTACTTATCATGGTTCCATGATGACTTATCCTTTATTGCATTAGGATGCCTGATTGGTATTTTTATGTTGGTACTATTAAATTGTTCTCACTTCTTACACTCTCTCTCAAAATTTATCATTTTTCTTATGAGCTACTCATTGTCAACCTTCAAGGAATCTAGCTCTATCTTCAACTGGTCATACTCAACTTCCTTTGACTTAAACCTTATTTTAACCCCTTATAACTAACTCACGAGATCCTTGATATTATTATTTTAATGTTTAAAATCATCAAGGGCACTTATGATCTTGGATTCAAGGTCTACTTCAGATTTTCCTTCTTCACTATCATATTAGACTTCTTCATCATACATGTTGTCTTCAACCTGTTGATCACAAGACATTCTTGTGTTTCTTAGGATCACCTTCAAAATATTAGACTTGCCTCAAAATAAAATACTATGATACTAATTATTGGGATCAAAATTAATGAGAGGGGGGGGGGGTGAATCATTCTTCAAAAACTTTTAAAACTTTACTTTATCATTCATGAACTATCCAAATAATATAGTGAACTAGTAACACATTAAGAGCCAGGAGCATGAGATAAGAGCATAACACATAAAACACTTATTTGAGTGGGAAAAACTCAAGGGGAAGATAATACACTGATTATAAAAATAGAATATCATCTTATAATACAAACATCAATATTTAGTGAAGCACCAACTTCATTTGGAGCACCAACCCCAACTAATCAATCACCCACTTGACTAGGCTTTAATAAGCACCTATTTGTAAGGAGTAACCAACCCTTTAGATAAATTAGTACAAAATCAGACACTTAATTGACTTAATCACCTTTAGGAAATGTTTTTTCCCAATCAAGTGATGATTAAAACCTCTTCATCTCTTCACACTCTTATCTTTCTCAAACTGCCTTCTAGGCTCCTTCGCTCAACTAGGTCTCTTCAAGATAGATTAGGCCATTTGATCTTGATAGTCATATAAAATACCCATATTATATCTTCATGATAGTTTATCTACACCCTGATTATAGTCCAAAATACCTCCTTTATCTCTTCAAAGTGTTATATCTTCTGCTTCAACTCATTGATTCACTAACTAGCCAATTAGGCCTTGTTCTTATACTAAGCTCTTGCTCATACAACTCTTAGTCAGATGTACACATTTGTCCAATTATATTTTAAATAAAATATGCCTTAGTACATTTAAAAAACATTAATTAACCATTAAAATAGGTTTGTGATAGCATATAGGACCAGAACCCCGTTTTGGCCTTAAGGAGACCTAATTCAATTAGGCCTTCACTAGCACATGTTACCCTTTGAACACCTTAGAACACTCTAAAAATTATCACACATAAATAAAATATAATAATACTAAAATATACCCCTAATAATATCATCTTAGGTCCATGATACTTTTTAGCTCCAATCACCACTTGAATCATGCCATTAGTATTGTTCACAATTAGGCCTGTGCATACCCAAAAAGTCTATCTTGAACAACTAAAGCATAAACACAATATTTATAAAAAACCATGGAAAAAAATCACATATATAGAATATAAATTACATTATGGTCATAACCACATGTTTTATACTTCATAACTCAGGTCAAAAGTACTCAAACCCTTTTTTTCAAGTAGCCCACTCAGAATTACCACCTAGCCTCAAAACATAGTCATGAAAATTTAAAATTTTGACACTTGAAAGAACATAATAAAGGACTTAAAATGCATTAAAAATATACTAAAACATATTTATAGCAACCTATAGTAAAATATCATAAGATATAATGTCAATATATGTCTTGTAGACCAATCTCATGACCTCATTATACACAGACCTCACTGAGCTAGACAAGTCAACTTGAGAGAAACATTTTTCTATATACAATGATATCCAAATATTACATCCAAAATAAAAATGTATTATAGGTCATGAAAAAATTATCCATGCATTTTTATTCATCCCTAATCCATGATCATCCCTAATCAACTTCTCACTTCTGCCTAGGATTCTCATTGTTTCCACCATTAGGCCTGTTAGTGACCGGTCAACTTGTATGACCAATTTAGAACCCTTGAGGGAAAGAAACATATCAAAAACCACCATGGACATAAAATAAAATTCTCAATATTCAGTATTCATCCATTTGGTAACTTTTACTTGGTTAAATTTGATTGCTATAAAAAATCTCTAAGAAATAAGGCCTTTCTTGTGGGGTCTACTCACTCACCTGACAAACCAATCACACTTGAAGGTTACTGGGAGAGTTGGATACATGATTTAATAGTTTTTATAGTCATTTGAGACCATTATAATATATTCTAAACAAGATATTTGACGTCGGGTTAGTTTTAGGCTTTTAGAAAGGGTTAACACTATTTCTAGTGTTAATGATTATTCATAAAAGATGGCCCCTCATTTCCAAAAATAATGCTTGGAGATATTATATAGGACCCTTACCCATATATTATAAATATATCAAATTCCCATTCAAAATTTACACATGCCAATGAATACTTGAGAAACCTTCTCAAGTTGAGAACCCTTCATTTAATGCACTCGAGAGACCTCAAAACCACTTGTCATACATTTTATTACAAAATTTAACCTAAAAATTGTTCAACACACCTAGGAATATATATAAAACCACTAAAAATTATCATATTATTATTATTATTATTATTATTATTATCTTGAAATCTGATTCTCATACCTTATTTGTCCACCTTTTCTCTCTTTATTTGTTTTGTCCTTGACATGCAAACTACATTAGGCCTTAAAAATTACCTTCAAGCCTCTTTTCATGCACTCTCCACCTCAATTACATTCTCACACAACATATAAAATTTTCAAACAATGTCAATATCCTTCATATGCCTTGACAATAGATCATTATACCTCATTAGGCCAAGCATGGTTTACAGGTGGTCTAGTTGCATACTAGGTCTGTAGGTCCTAACCATGTAGGCTCACTCTGAGATTATCATGAGTGATTTAGTGAATCATATGCATGCTAAAACAACCTCATATATTATTTTATGTCTCTATGCATCCATCTCACTAGGCCACCAAGCTCATACCTTCTCACAAGGTCTCTTCATGCAATGACTAGTGTCATGACTAGGCTTCTCAAGCTCTTAAAACTTGACAACTAACCTTGAAAAACTTATTGATGTTATTATAAATTTCTCACATGTCTTACACATTATTTATACAATGTCATACCTCTAAATGATGCTATCAAATAAGATCATTCTTCAATGAACTCATGAACACCTTTATTAAGAACCTTTGACATCAAAGACAACATCAATGCCAAACTTCAACAGTAAGAAAAATGCTCAACAAGTTAATATATATCTAACCTTGGATAACATATTTTACCAATCTCCAAGGTGCCTTGACCATCCATGGAGGCACCACTCCCTTGCCATTAACCACCAACTTTGTAATAAACTTGACGACCTCCACTTGCTCCATGCTATGCCTGATACCCTTCCACACCTCTAACTCATGAATTAGAATATTGATCAGAGCCAAGAGATGTGAAGAAATGAATTTACCCTTTTAAGAGTAATGGATACATAAATTTCTCTACATTTCTTCTACAAAACCCAAGAGAGCAATGAACCTTGATTCTAAAGCCCTGGACATAGATAACAGGACCAACCCAAGTCTATTTGTACCTAAAAAATGGAATTTTTGGGAAGGGATCTACATCCACCAAAGATAAATCCTATAAAAAACACTTATGATGATCTAGATCCAAAAAATATTTGACCACTTTAGTCACCACTTACTTATCAAGTAGTAAAATTAAAATATTATTTACAAACATAGTTGCCACCATTAAGTTCACCATGATGAGAAGGTTGTTATAAAGATAGCCCCCCAAAAAATGCAAAGGATTTTTTACATAATTGCTTCCATATATGCCCAAAATATATTCTTAATTCTTAACCTAGAGATACCTCCAACAAAATCCAATTATTTGGCTGAGCTACCACTTGCAACTGCTAAAACCCCCAAGGTGAAAGTAATATTGTACTCCATCCTAAACACTCATAATATATATAGAAGGGATCTCACATGCAAGATATGAAAATGTATCAATGATCATATAAATTCATGCAAATCAAGAAAAAGAACCACCTTAATAAATAAGGCTTGCTACCAACTAGAGCCAACCAATCAAAAACATGATTATAGATCACCACCTTCCCATGAGCCAACAAGGGAGCAATTAATGACCTTAAGAAACAATCAAAGGGGATAGAATGATCATAGGAAAAAAATTATGAAATTTATTCTAATGAATTCCTCTCATATTTTTTACTAATTATCCATTCTAATTTCCTCCATTTAATCAATACCACAATTCATTAAGAAATCTGTAGCATAATTTGCTTCCTAGAATATTCTCTAATTTTTAGGAGGTGATTGTATTATTTATTAGTGCAGAAATCAAGATTTGGGAATATCATTATATTTTTAAATTATCAATATCATACCTCAAATCCAACTTAAGCCTTGTTACAAAATCTTGTGCTTCAACTTCATTATTCATTCCATCTGAAAGCTTTCAAGATACAGTCCTGATGAGCGAGCCACTACAATCCCTTATTATATAACCCAATCTATAAGCACCTATATTACTCCTTGAAGCTCCATCAAAATTAAATTTGAACCACCCTGGAGGAGGGGGGAGCCAAGAAGGATTATCCTTTCTTTTACCTTTTTCTCAATTTACTATTGACCCATTAACTGGTGAAAAAATGAGGTAATTCTTATGACTGCCTCAACTTTCTCATATCTTGTTACAAAATTCACTTGAGTGAAAAATGATATATCTCCACCCACCATAAGATTTTGATATTATTAGGCCTACATTTAATGGATATGACAATATTGAATATCATGATTATCATGAATGTATCAAGCATTATACAAACAAATGTTACAAGCTAAGACATAAGATACAATATCTCATTGATGATAAAATTATTGATCTTAACACATAAAGGATTCAAGACTACAACCTAATGGAAATGCACAGTTACAAATATTTTATAATCCTCTTCCAAATCATAAGGTAATGGAAACTAAGGATACTTTTGAGGTATATTACACATATAATCCACATCCTCCTTCAACACATGATCAACAAGTGGAAAATTTTATTGGTATAATTAAAACCATATTAGTAAAGGAACTAAAAATATAATTTTATGACATTTAGATTATGGATGATGACTTAGATTTCAATTCATTATTTGTATAAATTTATGTTGATACATAACCTATTCAAAGTTGTTTTACCCTATTTTTGATTTAAAAAAATTGTAATGATGCTAATATGTGTAAAAATAGAGTATATCATAATTCTAAATATGTACAATAATAAAAATAATTAATTTTGGAAATTCACTAAATATGGAAAACTACAATTTTTAAAAAACACTAAGAAGAAAATAACTTAGCTCAAACCATGATTTTCATTGATTGTTCTGAATGTTTGAAAGTGAAAATCAATAAAATAGGATATTGTATCAGGAATATAATAGAAAATTGATTATAGATAGGTCTAATATAAGTGGATGATAATACATGTTCTTTGAGTCCATTGATTGTGGACTTGTCATAATTGACCGTGACAGTTGAGTGATAGAGAATGATAGAGAAAACATGACTTTGATAATGATAGATTATGAATAAAATCAATAGATATAGCTATACTTGAAAACTTCATGAGGATGTTTTATCAGACTTTGGAATTGATTGGGATATTAACTCTAATTAATATAAAATGAATTGAAAACTATGAAATTATTGTAAATGACTTGTAACTAGCATAATGAAAATAAAATACTAAAATGTAAAAATCTCAAATGAATGAAATAAACTACTATGGAAAACACAAAGAGGAAAATAAAATTTAGTTGATTTTAGGTCATTAGGTTGATTGTGTCTGACTGAGAGATGGTTGGAATTATTAGATCATACCTGATTATGCATGTGCAACTAAAACAACTATAATTGGTATGGGTTATAACTAAATAGATATGATCAGGATCACCATCACCCTTAATTCCTATGGTTTGATATTGAACTGTATGATAAAATAGTAAGCAGATGTCACAGTCACCTACCTTTCTCAAAATAAGATTGCATGCAAAATTTTAACCTTTTGCTATACATGGATTACGTACAAATGACCTCTTCAAATTTGAAACCCTACTAGGGTTTATGATAACTAAAAACCTAAAAAAAGAGAGGGGAGAGTGTATTGGGATAAACTAACCCTAATCAATACCATGATGATTAAACACTACCTATGTATCTAGAGTACTCTGAAGAGGGAATCAATCCCCCATAGTTTTCCCACCTAGAGTGTTTGGTGCAATAATGTTCATTCACTACATGTATACATCTAGAGATGGCTAGAATATTTGATAATTCTTTACTTAACTTGGATAAAATAGGTTTGTGACTTAGCTAAGGGTTTATTTAATTGAATAAAATTAAATTTGGAAAGAATAGGGAAATTTTGCTTAGTTTTTAATATAATAACTAATCCTTAATAATGATATTTCCAAGTAGTAGAATAAGTGGCTTATATGTGAATTTAGATCAATCCAAAAGGTAAAACCTCACACTCCCCATATTAAAAATATTGATTAACATATAAGGGATGATTTAAATTTTAAAAAATTCATTTTTGAAAAAAGGGCATGATCAAATACCTATCCTGACCCATGAGGTCGATTCTGACCCAGATACGATAAAGTATTTGAAATATTTGTACATATGCATAGAGAGGTTTTTATAAATTTATAATATTTTTGTATTTTTAAAATAGTAACTTAAAAGGGATGGACCCAAATAATTACTGAGGATAGAGGGAGGTGGTGAAATAGGAATAATTTAAAGGCTCAATTCAAGTAAGATAAATGTGTGCTAAAACTGACATTATCAAGTATTCATGACCAAATTTGACTCCCATTTAATATACAGATAAAATTATTTAAGTAAAATAAAAGATATACACAATTGTGTAAAACACACTTTGCCTTTGGGAGGAAGGCTCTAATATGCATGCTATTCTATAATGAATCTTATAATGATGTAAAACTAGTAATTGTCTATATGTGAAATTGAAATGTAACTTGAATTTGAAAATATTTTAAAGAACAAGGAACGAGTACACCTGAATGTGTGAAACCAATGTTTCTTTTGTAACTTTTCTTGAAGATGATGTTTCTTTGAAGCATTTGGAGGGAATGGTCCCTTTTTTTAACCATGGAAAATTGAGGGTGATGAAGCCCCAATTTAAAGTGAACATGTATAAAAAATATAACCCATTGAGGGATGCAAAAATATAAATTTGCACTCTTAATCTTTGTAACCCAAAGACAAAAATGATTTGGAATCCATAATAGATGTGTAGGCTATAATGATGGAAGTTGTTGAATCTCCAATATGAAATATGCATTCTAACTGAATCAACCATTGTAGATGGCATATAAATTCAATTATTACTTTGTTTCTTAGTTCATGTATGCACGATAAAAATATAATGGATAACATTCATGATCCTACCATGGCCTCAAATAAAAACTAGTATTGAAATTATGGCATGAATTTGTATCATGCCCCCATGTGAAAAATGTAATTTTTAAAACTATATGTAGATCTAAATTTTGTAATTTATGTTTGAAGCTTATGCACATATTCCTATGAATATGTATCCAAAATATATAAATATGTAACCTATTCCTATAATGTGAATGCATATGCATGGCATACACCCCTATAATCTATACCAATATCTATTTTTTTGAACCATTATGAACTATTTGAAATTCTATTATGTACCCAAAACTAATTTTTTCTCATAAAGGCTTATAACATGGATGAAATTCCCCCATTTTGAGGTGAGGGATGCATCTTTAAAGTCACTCATCTCAAAATTAAATTTAACTGTATCATACATGTAAAAATAAATAATTAAATATTTTAGCATATGTAAAAATGCATGTCATCATTGTAAGATAAGTATCAATCAAAGCATGTATGTAGAATATGAGACAAGGCCTAAAGTGTCCAATATAAATAAATCTATCAATGAAGCTCATAGTAGTAGTTGTAATAGAAGAATCCTACACAATATTTAATGCATGATATAGATCATGCCACTCATCAAAATAAATAAGCTCAACAAGCACACAAATACACCAAGATCAATCTCATAAAATAGGGCTAAGGTCCACATACAAGGGACATGTTCAAATGTATCATAAAAAAAATTTACACAGACACAGATAAGGGCCACAAGTAATGGACATGTTCAAATGTCACACATACTAAAATATGATCTCAAAGAGATTCTCAATAAATTTACACACAAGGGCCAAGGCCCACACAAAATAAGAAACAATTATTAATCTTATTTTTCAAGAATGGAAACAACATTGAAGATGCATATAACTAAAAATATAGTATACACCATGTATATGTAATGTGATCATATCCTAGTAATAGAATATCCATGTACATAATGTAAGATATAGATGTTAACAAGGAATTTGTAATGAGTATATCTAAATACAATATAAATGGTAACACATATAGATACTATAACCTTTGGATAAGATGCCCCAAGTATGACATGACCTAATGGGTAGATGAAAGTGCAACATCTAAGTCCATGCAAAATTTTTATGTCTTGCATAATACTCATAAATACTAATTAAATGTATGTGTGGTAGAAAAAGATGATGCTATCTACAAATCATGAGATAAATAACATATGAAAATGATGTAAAATATATGTCTAATCATGTTTAGGTCCTGATTTTGGATTAATTAGATTAATTTGATTTTTTAAATATTTTTTGACATATTTGAATTTATTTGTATTTTTTTAAATTTTAAACCAATAGAAATAAAGACTAATAGGTAAAAATTGGGTTTGAAATTTAAATAAATGGAAGGGATCTAAATAATACACAACATGTGTCGAAGTAACATATGTAATGAATATGATGGCATAGACATATATGATCAAGATGACCCCATTGTATATGTGAAGTGTAACTAAAAGACATGTAGGGGATATAATAAAGATGCAGAGGAATGACTATACATCCTCATCTCATCAAATGTATACTTGTAAATGTATGTAACATGCATGTATGAAAAATATAAAACACAGAGGAAAGATTTGATAGGAATAATAGTGTTGTGTAAATTGAAATTGAGTATATTATAAAAAATTGAATGTATCAAGGCTTTGTTTGCTTAGTTTTTGATTTGATTTTATAAAATGTTATAGGTCAATATTGAATGGTTCTAGATAATAGTTGATCTTGAATATTTTTAATCGATACTATTTGCAACGAAAAATACAATTTACTTTGTTTAGATTGTGAAAACATGTTAAATGGTAAAATGTGGCATTATCAAATCACTATTTTGGATTGTTTAGATAGGGAAATTAAAAAATAAGATCCAAGAGGCCAAAAGATATAGATCCAAGGGATAAAATATTGATAAAATATATCACGTGTAAAATGTTGGAAGAATAACATATCAAATAAATAAATAAACTATGTACAATAATTTATTTTTTATTTTTTTGATTATATGAATTTATTTAAATCATTTAGAATTTTTGATATTGAAATGTACTATCCAATGAGCACTCAAGAGGAAAGTCACAATATTAATATGTGCAAGGATCACCTTTCATAGAAAAAAACACATGATGTGGATGCTTCATAATATGGAAAGACACTAGGTGATATAATGTAACTATCTAGATCACTACTCATATAATCCTATGTGGGAGGAGTAGCTTTAGAGGACCTACAATGGTTTGAAATATGATGAGGAGTAGAATAAGGTTGTTTCAATTTTTGTGCTATTTTTAAACATGTTGATTTGAAACATGTATCACCAATTTAGAATATGTTTCATGTGATGGTTATTTTTGTGAAATCAACACCTTTTCTAATATAATGCTTATTTTTTGCATTGGTTACTTTTGAGATTTTTGCACTTTTTTATAAATTGGTTGTATAGAAAGCTATTACATGGGTGAAAAAATTATAAATGTGCTTTGTTCTTGAAAAAATGTATCAATACACTGTGGTGGTGGATGGGAAGAGGAGGTACCATAGATTATAGAGGGTATTCATATATAATCCTTAAAACTATGATCGCTTGGTTGAAATAAATGTAATTTAGGCATATATGTACCATGAAAGGTTAAACATAAATATTATGTAATTAAGGGAATCTTAATATCATGTCAAATAACCCATTTTGTGGCAGAACTAGAAAATGGATGGATAAATAGTAGGACACACCTAAAAATGTAACACTATGCATCCCAAAGTAGTTTGTTGTTTTCCATTGAATGTTTTGACACTTTTAGATGTCTCATTTATGTCATGTTTCATGTAACAAAATGAATGAAGTGATGTCATTGTACATGCATTTCTCACTTGATACATTATTTAATAATACAATATGAATGGGTTGTTTATCAATGTATGCCCATATACATAAAACAGAATCATCATCCACTACCTCAATATCATCATAGGTGATCATATGATGTGTTTGAGAGGTTTGAATAATTATACAAATAATTACATATAATGGATGATAATTTTTCTTAAGAGGTGGTTTTGAATATGGTTCACTACTAAAGTATCCTTGTTTGTATCATGATTTGCGAAGCCTCACTAATTTTTTTTAACTTAGTATTTTTATTCAGTTGAGGCTTAGTTTCCTCTATAGAAGTGCCTAACTCAATGACATTATTATCGATAAGATATTGAATGTTTTGTTTGAGCTTGAAACATATACTGGTAGAGTGTCCATTGAATTTATGGTAATCATAGTATGTATTACTATTGAATGATTTAATTTGAAGTATCTTCATGCCAGCGGCTAGTGGTAGAGTTAGAATAATGAGAATGCACTCAAGTAAATTTTTTAATAGTTAATGAGGTAGTTGTGGTAATACATATAATTAACTTCTTGGTTGATATGATAAAATAATCTTTTTTAAGGTTGAGATATAAAATTAACTGTGACATTTACAACATTTTAAGGATCTGCTGGCTTAAATTTGTAAGATAGTTTTCTTTGAAACTTCATTTTTAAAGTTGAAGTAGATGTAGGTCTATATTCGAGTTTGATCAAAGCAATAATTTTGACTTATCTTTCACTTATTATATGAAAAAGTTCCTTGAATCATTTGAATTTATTGAAAATGATTTACTCTTACAAAGGTGCTAGTAAACTTTATTTGAAGCTATTTTGTAATTCATTATCTACCAAGGTATTAGTAATTTTGGCATGCATGGTCTTGTGATAAAGTAAATAGTCAATAATAGGCTCATTAGTTCCTTGATTAAGATTAAAAATTTACACATAAGAGAGATTTTCATCAATATTGATATCAAAATGCTTGGGAAATTGATCTACTAATGGGTAGAATGTTTTGACTAATTGGATAGGTAAATTATAAAACTAATGCAAGCCATAATCATTTAAGATTGTATGAAATAACTAGTTAACAAATTGTCATTGAAGCATGGTCCAAACTTACCACATGAAAATATCAAAAGTTTTATTCTAGATCTCCTTTACCTTCATAGAGTGGAATTTTATAAGCTACAAGTATTGTAGGTAAAATATATGATGAAATATTAGGTGATAATGAATTATTAAGTAAGGTTTGTGAATCCATTGATTGGATACCTTTTGATATACTTGCTCTAATCGTAACACCTTGGCATGTCAAATTAAAATAGTTTGCATCGGGGATTATGTAGTAGGCATGGTAAATTATATATCAAGTGTAGCTATAAATGATTTCATATGAGTCATTTGGTTAGGTATGGACATCAATATTTGTTGGAACCCTTATGTAGAGCATCACAAGGAACCAATAATGTAAATATATTTAAGAGTCTCATGGTAGTCATTTATAGTTTGTTTTAGGTGTGAGTGATCTTGTAGGTACCCTTGGGTGATG
Organism: Torreya grandis; assembly: GCA_037957365.1. NCBI lineage: Eukaryota > Viridiplantae > Streptophyta > Pinopsida > Cupressales > Taxaceae > Torreya > Torreya grandis. The sequence goes on from JARHVA010004906.1 coordinate 1,390,135, forward strand.
TTAGATTCATTATAAGTATTTCGGTTGTTTTTAATGTTATCTTATAGATTTTCCCACCAAAAATCTAAATTTTGAAATTTTGAATCTTGAACTAAGCTCTAGATGGATGTTTTAACTTTGTTTGTTATCTAATTATTCATGTAAGTTTGTGAAAGGTCATATATGGTATTAAATGGGTGTGAAAATGTGTCATAACATGCATTTCATGGAGAAGGTAATGAAACATAATAAAACAAGAAACGGTAACTGCCATTCAACATGGGTTGGTAAGAATAGGAATTTATTTGAATGTTTGATATAATAAGAAGAATAAAGATGAATTTTAGAAGTGGTGTGTTATAAGAGAGTGCGGTGTAGGTAGTTAGGTGGATAAATATGAATGAGGTAGAATATAAAGAAGAAAAATATGAAGGATTCATTAGAATCTTTCCTACATTGTAATTCTACATGTGACTGTTTAGAATGCAAGAATATTAATGAATAAGATAATGCTTTGAGAGAGTAATTTATGGATGCTTAGTAATTATTGGTACATGAAAATGTTTATATTTATGTTCCTTTTTTATAAAGATATCATTATTATCCTAATATATAGGTTCACTCACCAAATATAAGCTTTGAGAGTACCTTGTTTTATGTCATAGTTAAGAAAGAAGGGAACAAAGTGGTCATATTGAGTTTATTTATTATGTTTCATGGATGGAATTTGGGTAAGAAATATTTAATAGATCTTGAAAATTTATTTGGTATCTTATTAATTAAATATGAGAGTAAAATAACATCAAAACACTTCAATCTAGTGCACACAGTCCAAGTTAAGATCAAATTATGTGTTTTCAAATAGTCCCAAATGATAAGTGAATTGGTAAGATAGATGATGGTTTAAGGATTATTTAAGTTTCTAAGGTATAAAAAAAATGAGTATATTCATGATGATATTTATCTCTTTGGAGCCTAATAAATTCATGTATGAGTGTAAGAGTCAAGAAAAGATTCACTCATAGTCTTAAAATGCACACAAAATTTTGAAAATTGTCATGTTGGAGAGGCTTAAAGATTATTCAAAGTCAAATTACTATTGGAAAAGGTTAATTAATCTTGAGCAGACCTATCATATGTGATATAAGTCTTTAAAGTTGTTTAAAACTCTTTTTATCCTTTTTTGTTCACTGTCAGCCTATACAGGCCTATGTCAAGACCAACCTAGGGTTTGAATCTTGCATTTCACAAAGCTTGAGTTTCCACTATTAGAATTTCATGAAACTTTATAATTTGACCTTATTTGATGTGATCTACAATATTTTTTTGGTTTTAAAGTAGTATAGTATGATTTCTAGTACCATGTGTTTTCTTTAGGCCTAAAGAGACTTAATTGAGAGAAATGGGTGTTGAGTTAGGTGATCTGTTGGATTATTAATCCAAAGATTTTTGTTATGTTTTTAGTTTTGTTTGTGTTAGATTTATTGGTTGGTTTTATAACCAACTTATAAATCTTGTAAGCTTCTTTTTAAAGCTTACTTCCTATGTAAAAAAATAACACATCATTAAATATATTTTTATGATTATTTCTCTCCATCCTAAGTCCTAACAGTGGCATCAAAGCTGATTGAAGGAGAAAACCATGCAATAATAAGCCTAAAAAAAAAGGGAAGACCAAAATTTGTTTTTAAGATCAAGGTATCATTTATACGATGATACAAGATTGATGGTCATATAAGTCTGTTGTCTTGATAAGTTTCTAGGTGGAGCCTTATGTAGATCGATGTAGTTGGACAAGATTTGATTGTGTCCTATTGTAGTATGATATGATGATCACATGGCATGAAAAGGATTTGATTGTGCTCATCAACCATTTTTTCCAAACTCATAGGGGTGGGCTTCTTTATGGAGTGATATTAGTTTTTGATTAGTGTTATAGGTATAGTGACACCACTTGTAGTTATGACATAGATCCTTTGATGACTTTAGTTTTATTTGTGTTTGAGTCATTGGTTGGTTTTGTAGCCAAATTATAACTCCTATAAGCTTATTTTTAAAGCTTACTTCTTATGTACAAAATAACACATCATTGAATATATTTTTATGATTATTTATTTCCAATCTCAGGTCTTAACGGTGGCATCAAAGTTGGTTGAAGGAGAAAATCATGCAAGAGGAAGCCTCACAATAAAGGGAAGACCAAATTTTATTTTGAAGATCAAGGTATCATTTGTACGATGCTATAAGATTGATGCTCAAATAAGTATGTTGTTTTTGTTTATGAAACTCCATTGTTCATAAAGCTAATCAAAGAAAAAATTAGAACCTAATCAAAATAAAGGCCAACATAGTTTAGTTTACATTTGAGCATCTTATTTTTTTATCCATCTCTGGAGAGACAATAATATGAGCGGCCCAATATGTATTGGGCATAAAATGCCATGTTTTGAAGTACATTGATGAAATTAGGCTTCTAAACAGTCTGAAGAGAAGTAGTATATTAGTCAAGATATAAGACAAAGGTAAACATATGATCTAAAAGATAATAAAAACAAAAGTTGTATGGATGGGTGGGAAGCCATAGAGAAGAATTAACATGCACGATGTCATGAAAGGGAAATATCCACTCACTTAAAATTAAATGACATTTGTGAACTTATGTATTACAAACAAGATTGAAGACTTGAAAGAGCTGAGGTTGAAGAGAGATATGGAAGTTGATTATTGAATCCCATACTAGACTTGTATGATGAACTAGGAGAAATTTTTAACATTTTGAAAACCTTATTTTTTTCCTCTCAATATTGAAGTGGGTCCCATGAAATAAGGGAAGGTGTAAATATGATGAAAGTTTTTATAGTTAAGTAAAATTGGTAAAAGTCTCTTTAGCATAATAACATAGTTTGGTGAAATATTTTACCATGTATTTTTATCTTTCATTTGAAAAATCAAGGTTAAATTAGAACTTAATGATTTTTAATACCTAGATTGTTTAAAATTAAGTTGGTTAAAGAAATTTTTTTAGTTCTTTACACAAGTGCAGGGACAAGGTTCAAAACCCATTAATGTACTTTTTATTATCAAAAGTTATTTTATAAAGGAGATATAAGGGTGTAAAATGGTGAAATAAGGGTGTAGTTATTTTATATTTTTATAGCTCTCAGAATATTTGTAATGGAATCTATTTAGTGGGTTAAGGCCAAACCCAAATGACATTCCCTCCATCCTTTTTTTTTGACTTGATTATCTTTTTACCATCATGGCAAAAATTATAAGTTTAATCTCTAAAAATGGATGCTTGACTCCTAAAAATTACAAAGAATTGAGTAGAAACATGGAAAACACCCTAATTTTTAATTATTTATGGGAAATCATAGAGAAATAAACCCACACCACCATCTAAAGTTGTGAATTTGGTTGAGTACCAAAAACATGATAAATGTGCACTCACACTTTTGAAATCATCTTGGAATGAACAAGTTATCATTCATATTGAGGTAGTTAAATCTGGTGCATGGAAAGCATTAAAGGATTTGTATGAAAATAAACATACATACAATAATATTTACCTTCTTATGCATGTTTTGAAAAATAAATTGGAGACAATGAAG